>PCDI01000001.1:3839408-3887241 GCA_002778195.1 Raffaelea ambrosiae | reverse complement strand
GGGGGCTGAACATGAAAATAACTATCAAAAGGGGGCGGGGGATCGTTCAAAGTCGCCAGGCCTGACTGCCGAAAGCTGTGGTGTGCCCATCTGATGATGATCGCCGTCGTTCATGCGTTGCCCAGCGATCTTGCTTTTGTGCCACAGAGCTCTCTTCTTTTGCTTGCCGGGCCGTACGCGCACTAGCCACCAAGCAGAGCTATCAGCACTCTACGAGTACTCTTGCACGCTTCGTTCGTCCACAACCAATATTCCGGCTCTTACGGTTCGCCTCCTTTTTTCACCCGCACAGCCAGCCGAATGGAACACCAAACACACTGAACGGGCATCCGTGGACCGTGGACCGTGGACCGTGGCGGCCTCTCTTCTGGTTCGCGGTTGTACGAGTGGTAACGACATAGTATCATCTCGGGTGTCGTAGAAGGGCTGATGTCAAAGGACGCAAGGACGTCGTTGTATCGCCTAGGTTTGGATGCTACGTCATGTGTAGTTTACATAGTACTTACTCGCTCGTAATTGCAAGGGGGGGCCTTTGCAGGGCATGGATGGTCGAGTTTTTCCATTAAAACGGCTATCCGGTATTTGTGCTCTTGGCTTGTAGGCGAGTATTTACATAATATGGGGGGAAGATCGGCGGATTTCCTGCCCCAATTGCATACGAGTAGCCAAAAGGGCCAAAAGAGCCGCCAAAGGAACGCAAGGGCCACAAGATTCACCGGAGCCACAGGAGCCACAGGAGCCACAAGAGCCACAAGAGCCACAAGAGCCACAGGAGCCGCAAAAAAAGAAGCCACAAGAATCCACTCCAAAAACACCTCCCGAATAAGCTATCACTTATATCCGAACGGCACCCTTCCACGATAGCATGCTAACTAATAACTAGTGACATAGTACGTACACCTGTCGGTTTAGAGTCGCAGCTATTGCGGGCGCCCCCCCGTCCCACCAAAGGCGTTTGCTCTTTTGCCAAGCATGGCCGGCTTTCCCCTAGGCAAGAGACCCAAGACGACTGTGGCTCTCTGAATAGCCGAGTGCAAGGGCACCCAGTCCGGAGACGACCCCGTCCCGTCCAGGACACTCCCCCAGCCCACGCACATAGTAACTACCGTGGGAAAAGAACACACAGACCCCCCCGGGAAGGACCCATACTCGTAAACCCGAGGAATATACTATGTATACTATGCAACCACTTGTAGTCACTATCTCAAACACTTCCTTTTTTCTTCTTCTTTCAATAGTTGCTCGCTGGTTCGATGGCTCGCGGGAAAAGGCTCCATACGTACACTCGTAAACAGTCCACTTTGTAGTTACCCTACGAGTGCACAGCAACTGCCAAAACGACGAATGTCTCTCAGGCCTCTTGTCGATCCCTCTTGGTCTCTCTCCACATGTTGGTCGACTTGGGCACAGAAAGGAGACAAGCGACGGACAAAAGTCCCGTAACAGGCAGCCCGCAGACCAAACAAAACTCGTTGATTTGTTCCTCAACGTTCCTTCTTTCCGGGAGGAGACGGGGGACATCTTCTTGCGTGTTCTTGGCCTTGCCATCGTGCGCGGAATATCACTGTTTTACGCGGATGGATTGCTAAGCGTCCGACTTCTTTTTTTTCCCCTTCAGAAAACAGCCAACGTGGAACAGAAGGAAGGCAAGGATCAGCAATGAACTACTATGTACTTCCGTCATATGTGCGCATGTGTGTGCGTCTGTTCTGTCTGAGAGGATGCTGCGCGATTTCGTATCTGACCGTCTCTGATCGTGAGACTCCTGGTCTATTTGGGGTTTTTTTTTTGTGTTTCTTAATCACAGGCAGAGTCATATTCTTTCTTTCTGGCATTCCCCCAGGAACCCCGTCTGTCATCCCATTGGTCCCAGCTATTCCTGCGTTCTTCCGTGGCTGGGAGCCGTGTGCCTGTGGCCTGGCCTGGCTTGTGTGTGTGGTACATAGTAGTTATGTCATTGTCTTTCTGCTGTGTCAGCCGCGCCGCCACCGCCAGGACACGATGCACGGCAATGGGAGGAGAGGCGGGAGGGGAGAGCAAAGGCCGAAGGGAAGGAGGAGGCGTTTCTGAGACCGGGTCCAGCCAAGGGATGCCAATGTTGGGTGTGCACAGTACTATTAGAGAATCTCCAAAAAAGGGCAACGCTCTCATCAGGACGCCAACAGACAATGCAGGTGGATAGATACCAACTGGCAAGGAGATTGGAAAGGGCGCAGGGAGGCGACGTCAGTATGTGGGAAGAGGAAGGGGGGGGACAGGGCGTGGCCTTGCTCCCAAGACCAAGGATTGGGCTCCCACCTTTAAAAAAATCTCAAACCATTAGTTATTTTGCGAAACAAAACACACAACACACACACACACAATGTTGATGATAGACAAACCCCGGAAACCACGCTGGCGGTGGTGGCTGGCCCAGCCGACGGCAAATGAAGGGGGTAGGAGCGCAGGGAGGAGAGGGGGGGGACAAGGGCAAGGGAGGATGAAAAGAGGAGTTGCAGAGAGGGGTAGGCCAGAGACACGGAGAGGCACACGCACTCTTTGCTCGAATCCTTCGTTCACCACTTGCCGACGAACTTTCCTTTTCGAGATCTTGATATCGCTACCGACCAGCCGTGCCTTGCCCTGGCCGGTCCTGCATGAAATGCCGAACATCTGGTCACGGGATTCCGGCATTCTTTGATTGTCTCTCCACTCGGAGAGTACTTGACGTCGTTGTTCTCATAGAAAGATTTTTTTTAAAAAAAAAAAGACCAAGAAAAAAATACATGGAAGAGGGGTGATGATACATTCGTCGTTGTGTGTCCATTTGCTACTCGCATGGCGCATGTACGAGTACGACTTTATTACTACGCAGGACGTACTCTTCCTCGTGGACTCTTCCGAATGTCGGATGTCGGGCCGCCTTCCGCATTTCCGTCTACATATCTTGTGCCATTGCACACGCGGCATGTCCCCCTCCTTTTATTCTATTTGATATTTCTTTGCATTTTTTTTTTCGTTTCTTATTTTTGTTTATTTAATTACGGTAAACATGTATATATCTTTGTTTCTATTTCTCAGTTCTGCTGGGCAAACTACGATGATACGTGCATCTGGTGTAATACGACCGACATGACGATATCTGGTCTTCTCTCTCACTCTCTCACTCTCTTGTACGGGTACTGCACTTTTTTTTTTCTTACCGGCACATCGTTCGCCTATGGTTTTTACGGCATGGCTTCGCGGCATGGCTTTGCGGCATTTCCCTATTCCCTTGGTCGCCACCCCCATCTTTTTTTTAAAAGGGGAAGGAGAAGGGGAGGGGGGGGGGGGTTGGCAGAACTCGACCACCCCCCCCTTCACCCCCACTGATGGTGTATCATTCGCACATCTGCCCATCTTTCCATCTGCCCATCTTGGTTCACAGATCGTCTGCCACTCTCGCTTACCTTGTCCCGTTCTGTCGCTGTTGGCCCGAACGCCTGCCCACACCCACACCCACACAAACACGCATACTTCTTGGGCTGGTCTCTTTTTGGGTAGGCTTCCCTTGTTTTTCTTCTTCGTCTTTTCTTGCTTGTTCAGTAGTACTATGTGAGTAGCGGATAAGCGGTATTAGCTGGCAAACCATGTGGTGGGTGGGCGTATGGAATGTTTTTGTCTTACCATGTATGAGGGGTGTTGAACCTTGTAGAAATCAATTGGGAAAGGATCAACAGAACTACTCGGACGTCCCAGCACATGGAAAACGTACATGGGGAGACATATGTCGTGAACGCAGAGAGAAACGGGAGCAAGCCAGCTTCAAGACCCAAGGGATGATGCTTGTAATTCGATCTAGAGCGGAAGAGAGACAAGCCTCTGGAGAAGGCTGCATGTTGCGATTGCTCGTACTCGTAACTACGCACACCGTATCTTTCACATACAAAGTAGTAGCAACAGGGGGGGGGAATATTCACGGGGGCCCTGCTTGATAGGGTGTACAAGTACGACCGGAGTTCAGGTTCACGGAGAGCGGATTTAAACGGGAGAAATAGGGAGAATGGGAAAAAAAAAATAAAAAGATAGAAAATCCTGTAAGGCTATAAGAAAATACGATACCCAGACACAGGCCAATTCTTAACGATAGCAGTTATGAACTAGTTGTCTTGGGGTGTGAAAAAAGGCGAAAAAAAGGGTGGTTGACACACTTGCGTGGTAACTACATACCATAGTAGTAGTTAGTATTGCTTTAGTGGTATTAGTGGTTCAGTGGTTCACTGGTTAGCTAGTGGCCTTAAATTTTTGGTTGTCCGAAAGCCTAGGGGCATTTTTTCTCTCTCTTTATTTGCCCCGAAGTATTAGGCAACCCCATAATGAATGGGCAAAATGCAAGAGCCCAACCTCTCCTGTCCTGCCGCACCCGGTAGGGACTGCTAGTACTATGTAGTAGCAAACGCGGACGTCTTGTCTTGCAAACTGGCGGGCGACGGCATTCTTCTTTTGGCTGGGACCGCGCGCAGCCGAAACACACCACAGGTGCATGGCATACTTTTCTAGTTACGTATCTACAGGCGGGACGGAAGACTAAGAACCCGAGAGGCCGTCTGCGATTCGCTGTCCAAAAATACATTTTTTTTTATTTTTTTTTCTTCTCGGCTTTTCCCCTTCCCTCGGGAGCAAGGCAGGGAACAGCTCTCAAGAACCGACAGAATCTAGCTGGCGAATCTGGCCTTTTTTCTTGGGTCGGGAGGAGCACAGCCTGCTTGGCTCCCCGTGGCTTGCTTTCCTGGGTCGGCTTGCCACTAGGGCCATGCGCACTGCAATGCATGTAAGATCTCACCGGGCGGGACAGAGAGAGATGTCGCTGGTCTTGGTTCCGGGGGTGGACTTCAGTTGGGATAAGGGACACTTTGAAAATATACTGTTTTTATTTTATTTTATTTTTATTTTTATTTTTATTTTTCGGCTGGCTGGCTGGCTGGCTCTTGCTTCCTTCCCCTGTCTGTGTTGCTCTTTCTTTTCCCTGTTGATGCAGGGAGCTGATAGATGGCAAAGTCCAAGCACAGGGCCGGGAAAGTGGCTCGGCCAACGAAGACGTTCACAGCCAGCTTGGAATGGGGTTGCGTTTTTATTTTATTGTATTTTTGCTTTCCCTGTGAGTGCTCTTCTGCGAACGTCTCAAGTCATAAGATACAAGCAGCCGGCACACACTGCCATTGTGTCATTTCTACCAATAGTATAGTGTCCATCCGCTTGCTAGGACAAACAAGAGAACGGGCATTGTGTTCCGTTGAGTGCGTAGCGCGCGCCTATTTTGGGTGTGCGGTGGTGTACCCGCAGTACCAAGAGGTGTAAGACACACGTTTGTGTGCGACTGCAAGATACCATGTATGTACCGTGTCTATGTTGTGTGCCTGCATGTGTGGTGAAGAAACAAGAGGCAATTGTGGTCCCCTGTGGTCCCCTCCCCCATCCCATTGGCATTGGCGTCCTGAGCCACACGGCATCGGACTGATCGGACTGCCGGACCCTCGCCCGGGGGATGGGTCTTCTCTTTCCCATTTTTTTTTCTTTTCTCAGGACGATCAGCCGAGCCAGTAGTGAACGTCCAAGACGGGCCTAGCACTGACACTCAGTGGGGGAGACTTTTTTTTCTTGCTCGCTCTTCACCTCGTTTACCCTTTTCTCCATCGTTCCCCGAATCTGCTCTCGGGCGCTATTGAAATTGCATGGTAGAATGTGGAATGTGACGAGGGCGTAGGGGGGGCGAACGAGGAAAAGCCAGAAGGGGACTTTTTTTTTTATGTCTTATTCACCTGCCCGTTTGCTGCGCACAGTGGGTCAATACATGGGATGGAGCTTGATCTTACGGTGAAGAAGGGCTCAACCCTTTCTCGCCATTCTTTTTCTTCCTGCTTCGTTTCTATTCTTCTCTCCTATGCCATTATCTACTGTCCTTGGCTGGTGACACTCTGGTCAGATATTACAAAGAAGAGCATGAGGGTCATCAAAAATAGCAAAGCCCATAAAAACACACACAACAATGGAGTCCGGTTCCTACATACATGCATACATAGTAGTAGTAGTATTTTTCGGATCAGCAGAGCTCATGAAGCAAAAAGAAAAGAGGGTTCCATCCCCAGTTTTACAGTGATGATCGTCAACAAACAGCAGACCCCTCCACAGAAAAGAAAGAGGGCTAATTCCCAGTTTCACACACAGAGCTGCAACATGAACGAATTTTGCCCAGAATAAAACATGCCATACCCCAAAAAACCACACACTAAAAGCCGCAGTCTTTTCTGCTGTTTCACCCCCAAGCTTAGCCCAGAACAGGGGGGCGTGTCTCCATGTACGACAACACGTCTACGGGTGTATCGTACATGCATAGTAGTATGTGTGAACGGGGTTGCATCGTGCCTCCCGAAAAAAGCAAATATAGGAGAGCCTTGTTCGCAGAGTGTGTGGGTGAGGGTGCCCCAAAAAAGTGGCTCTTTTTTTTTTGGAGACTCCTGGTGTGTCTTGTCCGTCTTTGTGGTGGATTAGAGAACCCCCCCCTTTTTTTTTGGTAGCGACACTCCATCTGCCGACGGATTGCTCCTCTTTTTTGCTAAGGAACCTACCTATTACCTGGTGAGGCGGATAGTGGGTTTGCGAGGGAAGAAAGCAGTTGCTGGCAAGTATAAGAACTGCACTTTAGAGAGATAACAGAGACCAAGAAAGACAATATTGCAATGCAAGTGGAAAGAGTACGAGTAGAAAAGAAATGCATTGTTGAATCGAAACAGAAACATCTTACGAATACGTACAAGTATTTACACAACGTGGCACACGACCCACGGTCAGGACACACGCGGGCCTTGCAGAATATGACTACATGTGGCGCGTATGCCGCTCGGGACGAAGAGGAAAAAAAAAAAGAAAAACCCCCCAAAAAAGAGAGAGAGCTGTTGGACTGCTCGCCAGATCCGGGAGGTGACATTTTCCATAACCCTGTCTCCCCTGGACGGTGGTAGCATGCATATTACATAGTACAACCTGTGCGGTTTATGTTACAGCCTTGGGAGACTGGCATGGGATTGCTCGTGACCGGTCCTTGTTGTCTTTTTTTTTTTACTCATCGTTGTCTCTTTCCTTTTTTTGTCTTCGTTTTTATCTTACCCCCCGTATCATTTTCTGGGATGATAGCCCCCAACGGCCGAGCCCCACACATTCTTTTTCTTCTTCTTTTCTTCTTCTTTTTTTTTTTTTGGCTTGCTTTCTTGCTTTCTTGTTTCCGTCCTTTGCTGGTCCTTTTTTCTCTCCCAAAAGGCTGTACCTTTTTCGTCGAAATTTGTGCATGGACTGTCCCAAGATGGGAATGTCGTTCGATTTTTTTTTCGGTTTGTTTTTGCTTCTTCCTTGGTGGGGGACCTTGTTTTGCAAATCTGCGGACTGTCGCAAGAGACGCAAGGAAAAGGGGCTGGCCCTTTATTGCCCTGCATCTTATCACTGTTGTGTAGATGCCATCCCGTGGCAGGCTCACTAACTAGTCCCTACTCAGATCCCAGGCAATAAGACGATACAAAGACATGTGGCTTGTACAGAGCAACTACGAGTTTGAATGGCTACTTCACATATACTTCAAAGACGTCTGCTGCATGGAATACTAGCCAGTGTACGAGTACCAAATGGGAGCTGTCCCGTGTAAGAGACAAAAATCCGCATGAGGTTGGGCAACAGAAAACAAAAAAAAACCCCATGTACAACCCATGCAGCCTTTGGACTCCCCCTAACAACTGGCTCGTACTTGCTTCTTTTGGCTTTACGGGTTTGCCGCTATCCCTGCTAGGCCCTCTTAACCTCAACCCATTTTTACATAGCATTCCTTCTGGCGCGGTCGGTCTCTAGCCTCCGTTGACGACGTGTCTCAGGCATCGGGCAAGGCAGAACAATCACTCCGTTCACCGTAGTCCTTACTGCCGATATACCGCAGTACCACTGCTTTGGCCGCGTTGCTTGACCCCCCCCGGTATTAGTTCGGGGCTTGTCTCTTTTCGTTGTCTACGATGTACGAGAAATTTGGCCACTTTCTGACCTTTTATTTTGCCCTTTTTTATTCCCTCAAATCTTTGCTTGTCCCTGCGTATTTTACCCTGCAATAGTAGTGGCTCTGCCCCGTAGGCCCCACGATCGTGGCCGTTTTGACTTGTTCGGGCAATGTGCCGGAAGATCGCATTTTCGAAGCCGTACTTTTGTATCCGTCAACAAAACCCTCATGACCAGATACTAGCACAATAGCGGCTGGGCACTAGAGAGGGAAAATGTGGCAGGAAGAGAGCCCGTGATCGCAGAACTTGCTTCAGAACTTGCTTTTGGAGGCAAGGGGGAGAGCGTGTTCTGCGAGGACGAGAAAAGAAGTGTTTTGCCAGCAACGCAAAATTGCTTTCCAGGAATGATGGCCTCGCGTCTCTATGCTCATCCTTCCTACACGGTACCTAGTACGAGTAGAAGGGCAGATCGATCGTGCGGGTAGCCGCTCCTGGGCACCCGTCCTGAAAAAGGCATGCAAAGTCCAGTTCCGCTGAAATGCCGTGCTTCTCGTCCGAGCCGAAAGTGTGGGGCTGTGGAGGAGGGAGGCAAAACGGGAAAAGGGGGTAGACCGCAGAGCGACGCTGCTTTGTGACGTATGATTTGGAGGGCATGCCGAGCACTCGTATGTCGCTTTATTCCGATACAGGTACAAACAGACGAGAGCAGAGTCAGGAAGGCTAGGCGGCATACAAAGTAGCATTTTACTACACAAATACCATTGTCGATCTTATTAAAGGGCTGCCGTCGTATTAATTAGTGTGTTGAGCTGGCAAACTGCTTGGTCCATCTGTCTATTCATGTTAGTGTATTTTCTGCCCCCTCCTTTACCTGCTCGTACGCACATAGTAGTTAGTACGTACAATATTATTCTTTTTTTTTTTTGGGTCTTATGGGCACCCACCCACCCCCCAGACCGGCAGACGGCTGGCGGCATATGGGAACACGGCTGACGGAATTATGATGGATCCTGCAACGTTTTCCCCCCTCCCAACTCGCTCTCTCGCCTCTTTCTCGCGCTTTCGCCTGTCTCGTATTGTAAAGATTTCTTGTGTCCTGTTCGTTCCCGGGGCTGGTCCTCTTGTTAGTGTACAATGAATGTGGAAAACCCTCCATTGCCGCGATTGCAGCCGAGCTTGATCGTGGCCCATCTAGGCAGTTGCCCGCGCCCGGTTTGTTTGCAGCATGCATGTCGAGGTAAAAATAAATAACAGGAGAGGACACTTGTGCACCAACACCAGCTCTCGGTCAGCTAGAACTTACCGGCGGCTTAACAATCAGCCACTGTGACGACAAGGGACATCGCCTTGCAGATCCTGTGTTGACAGTCCACGTGCGTGCCTGCTGTACCTTACCTTTGAGCCTGCAAGACCAAAAGACTAGTTAATGGATAGGAGATGCAGAGAAGGGCTCTGGCTGTGCCACCCGCTGCCTAGTCCCCTCGTCGTGAAAAGCACCAATTTGCCCGAAAGTGTACGAGCATAAGAAAAAGGAAAGGCTCTTGAAACACGCCACTTTTGGGGTCTGGCCGGTGCTTTGTTGTCGGGCTTTGCAATCGACCTCTGGCTCCTCCAGATAATTTGCTGCGTCTTGGGGTGTATTCCCTGACTCCTTCAGTCTAAATCCCCCCACAGCCTGGTGGGCGGAGAGCTGAGCAGCAAGAAGAATCCTTTGGACGTCTTCACGAGAAATTTGGGCAAAATTAGCTGGCGATCTTGAAACGAGCAGGGGTGTTAGTCCAATACTTTTTGTTCGTTTTTGTTCTTTTGTGTTTGTCAATCCCCAAAGCAGGCGACACACGCCAGAGCGAGCAGAAGTGCATGACTCTCTCACAGGGAGACACACGGACTTCGTCCATAGCATAGCCCAGAATCCTTCCGAGGGACTACCCGTCTACGAGAAGTCAGCGTCGGTGTTCTCCGACAGGGCACCATACATAGCGAGCAGCACGGGCGCTTGGCGTCTGGTCCTCGTACATACACCGTACTCGTACAGGCCATAGGATTAGCCAGTATTAGACAACCCGCCATAAGCATACCAGGAGCATCCTGGCATTGCTTTGCCACTACTCGTAGTGACTTCGACACAACGCCGGCAGTCGTCACAACACGACGTGCTGTGTTGTTTAGGCGAATCCTCTTGTTTGCACACGATGGCAAAAAAGTTTAAAATTATGCTCCGAGCCGTTGCACAACAGGAACTAAGTGTAAGGATTCAGTATCCCTGGCTGCGAGAATAGGGGCGCGGGCAGGGTTGTGCAGAGAACAGTATCTGATGTATCTCATCTTGGTACCGGTGTGAGCATGTGTTTTGTTGCGTGTCTTGCTACGCATCTCGCCAAGTATCTTACCGCGTCTTGTATTGTCTGACCGCTTGATGGCCTGCGCCGACGTGCCCGGCATACAAGGGCCTCTGCAGGGAGTGGAGTCGGGACAGGGCGCGGGATTGGCATGCAAGCACAGCTTCACGACCTGATGGTTGCTATTGTTGGTCGATTGATATCAGACATGCAACAGGCGTCGCAGAGCATGCATGGGTTTCCCCCTCCTCTCTCTCGCTATCTCTCTCCCAGAAAGTCCCCCTTTTTTCCACTGCAAGCGGGTTGGAGAAAGAGAGGATCCTTTTCTTCAAATGGGCGCAAGACTCACATCTTGAAGCATCCAAGACATGGCAATGCTGGCAAACTGGAGACAGCCTGTGCCATTCTGTATACCGATTGCCGTTTTCCCATTCCAGATGATGGCAATGCCTGGCTGCGTGCCTGGCTATGAGCTTCAGCCGGCATGCAGTCTGAATTGCGCACGTATCTCACAAGTAGCTTACCTACATAGTATCTTACCCATCAACGGGCTTCTTGGCAAAGGGGTGTCAGGAAACGATGCGGGAATGCGGACAGGCTATTTCCAATGGCTGTTTCGGCGGGTCACTTTCCTGTTGGAGACTGCTCAGGGCATGTCGTATGTGCGAGCTTCCCTGTTCCCCCATTGTAGGCTAATGCACACCAAGGCTCCGGCGCAGCTTTGACGTCGAGTCATTGGCCTGCTGGGCCACCACCCCTGTCGCCGATGTGCCTAGCACAGTGCAGGGGCGGCGGCGGCGCCGGGACCGGGGAGGGGGCGCCCGTCTTTTGGGATAGGCCCTGATGCACGCAACCGTATCCGGCACCTGGAAAGGGGAACGCTTCAAGGGCCACCCGCGGAGGTGCAACCCAGTGCGGACCAAGCAACCTTGCCAGTGTGTATTCCACGTTTTGACAGGCCTGCGGAGTTCACTGTGCAAGAAACTCCCGTTCGTCACTTCGTCGCTTTTTGTCGCTCGTCTGTTCCTCGGATTCGTATCTTGACGCCTGTCCCCATGCATACATAGCAAGCAACACACACACATACTCGTACACAGCTCGTGGCGATACAGGTACCGACAGCGAGTACTTTCTCTTCCCTCCCTTGCAGCATCTGTCCTTCTCGTTTGAAGCCATGCCACGTCACAGCGCCGATCTTGCGCCATGCCAGGGGAGGAGTGCGAGACGAGCATCATATCTTGTGCATGCAAGGCAAGATTCTCTAGCATCTTGCCACATCGCCAGCCTGCTTCTTTCTGGCAGGCCTTATTTTCCCCTGGCCGCGCTCTTGGCAAGATTCCCAGCCTTGTTCCTCCCCTCGTTGGCGCCACTACCCCCCCTTCTCTACAGGGTCGTCGGGCTGAATGAGACGCACGGCGGGACGTCTGCCGCTTGTGCCACTCGCCATGTGCGGGCAGTGGCCTTTTCATGGCGACACAGCCCGAATTTGCACGCATTTTTCTCCGGCGTAGGACGGGCGCAGTGCAGCTCACGCCCTAGGATCCAGTGGTGGTGAAACCAGACGCAAGGAGAAGGTGAGTTAATACATACATAGAAGCTGCTGCTTGTCCATCGTGTACTATGTAAGACACCACAGCTTGAGACGTGTCGGACGAAGGAAAGGAACCCACCGCCCGGGTGATGCCATGCATAGTAGGTAGTTTAGCTAGTCTCAACCGGCCGGTTGTCCCAAAGCGGTCAGTCGCCGGTCAGGTTGGCAAGCAGGATCTGGCTTGGACCTGGTGGACTTGGCCGGACTCGGTTATTTGGGCCTGGATCAGCAGGGTTTGCATGCGTTCGAAGAAGAAGCGAGGAAGCATCAGCGAGAGGGTCGTGAGCCGGGCAGTCTCGCGGTCGGTCGATGTGGACGGGGCTCGTACGGCGTTGCACTCGCCTGCATGCACACGACGTTGAGGTGTGTGGGGAAGCCGAACAGGCAGCAAAGTCTGCAAAAGAAGTTTGCAAGGAAGACGGCCAGAAGCGCCGAGGCGCCCGGATTGGACGATCGCGCGCCGGCGAGGGCGACGTGGTGGGTGGCAGGGAAAGAGCGATGGAAGGGTGATAGGCAGCGTGCTTGCCATGTCTGGCGAGTGCCTCCAGCGACGATTCTATTCTTGTTGCTCGTACATACCCTGTATTACACCGTCCAGTGGCGCGCATGCGCGCAGAGGAGGGGGGTGGCCTGCTTCTCCCCAGCTGCAGCTTCCTTCTTCTCCCTAGCTTGGAAGGCACACACCCGCCAGCCCACCAGCTTTTGTCCTGTTTGGTGGCTAGCGCTCGCAGCGAAGGAAGACGCCAAGGACGGCGTGCCTGCTTTCTGTGTAGTGGTGCGACTCTGTGCTGCACGGGAAACCAGACAGCGCCAGGAAGGGAAGGGACGACGGACACCGGCAGCCATTTTTGGCTGGCCGACAACGTCCCAACTGCCCGCGAGCGCAAGACACTGCGTACCTGCCTCTTGCGGTGGCTAAGCACCATTCGATCATCACGATTCTCTTTTTTTTTGTTTTTCCGGTTTTGCTGGCATCCTTGCAAAACGCTGCCACGAAGCCACCAACAGACACACACACACACAAACACAAACGTACACCAGCCGGTCAGCCAGCCAGCCCCCCCCCCCCCCTTCCTTCCCCATCACTACCGCCACAACAACCGCAACCACCGCCGCAGCATCGGCGCCTCTGGATGCACAAAGGAATTGGCATCCTCCCTCTGGCCAACCACCAGCCGCTCGGCCCTCGCAGTCTGGCGCTCTTGCAGTCTTACAGCCCACGCTTCCCAGGGCACTGGGATCGAAACTAGCGATTACATGCCGGGCCCGTCTCTCGTTAGCCGCTGCTATTTCGCTGGGGTTCCCGCCGCCAGTGACGAGAAATACAGAGTGCTCGTACCTCCACCAGCAGCTCTCTCTGCGCTGTCTTCCACCCCCTGGTCTGCCACACCCTCCCGGCTCTGCCTTGTGGCCCATTACTATGTAAGCTCTGGCTCCACCGCAGCAACAGACCACCATCCACTGCACGCTCAACACGGCGACATTGATCAGACCGAATGCCCCGCCTGGCACTAGTTACGCCCCTCCGACTCTGTTCGCACCCCCTCCTTGCCTGCGTTTGTTCAAGGTCGTCCACGATGGACACCGAAGATAGAAATACCGTGCCCTTGGTGTCTTCCCATTGCGCCCCTGCTGAAGAACGAACGGTGGCGCCAATTTTCGCCCGTGATCACCGTCACGAGCGCGTCCGGCAACCCCACTGGCGGGAGCTATGGGAGATTGTGGCCTGTCCGCAGGAGCCAGCGAGACGACGCAAAGAGACGACGCAAAGGAGGATGCAAGGGGGACACAGAGCGCAGGAGGACGCAGTTGGCCGCACAAAGACAGCCCACAGGAGACAGCCCGACAGCGCCAGCCCGCATTTTCCAACCCGCCCACGCTTGAGGCGCGGCATTGACCAGCAGCAATAATATCGGCTCTAATATGCCAGGGCTCAGTTGAAACGGCTTTTGACAAGGCCTGATATTGGCCCTGGCAGCTTTTCCCGGATACCACGCAACCCGGCGCTCCAGACAATATGGGCTGCACGCAAACAAGCGCGGCCCCTGTGGCCTGCGTCTGGTCCATGTATCTTGCCATGTATCTTACGTACAGATTTACTTTACGCCCGGCCCTGGAGGACGACCGGTCGAGCACAGCGGGCCAAGCTTCAGCAAATAGGGCCAACCAAGATCAGCAGAAGCGAACAGAGCAAAAAAATAAAGTCGCGGGCCCTCGACGATCGATGACGGCGCCCCCGAAATTATCTGGCAGGCAGGCTGCAGCTGTACGAATATGGCCTGCCCTGTGTTGCAGCCGCGCTAACGAGGTGGTGGTAGCGCTCGCTTCTCTTGAGCGCAGCCTCTGGCTGGACAGACGACCGGCGGCTTTGGCTTGGCGCTTTCTGCGGACGACAAGCCTCTTTGTGCAAAAGTACCACTTCTTCGACTCCAGAGTTGCGCCCCTCCACAGCTGAACCACCTTTGCTGCCCGTGCATGCGCTGGACATAGCACGTTCGTTTTACTACTATGTATGTATTTATTGACTTGGCTGCTTGCCACATAGACTCGACCACTGCGCCAACCATTCCCAGGCCCTGGCTACAGGCTACGGGTGATCCTGGCCCTGGCCAGTTCTCCCCAGTTGTTTTGTTCTCTGGTCTTGCCGGTGCGAACAACTGGTCAAAATCCCTGCCCATTAAGACAATCTGTCTATGTCCATCCGTCGCCCGGCATCACGCCCAATATCTGTCGTCTAACCGCGCTCTACCTCCACAGACAGGCAACAGCCGAAGAAATGGAGACAAAGCCGGCATTCAAGACGGCTAGGACGAGGCGACACACTGTTGGGCTCGTCCATATTGTGCGACCCACCCGGCCGCTGTTTGCGGCCAGGGCAATCTCATCACACGTCGACGTCAACCATAGGCCCGCATGGCCTGGGGCTGGGCGGCTTTCTCTCAACACCTGGCCAGTGCTGGGCCCCGTCTCGAGATCTGTGGTTCGTGGACCCCGTCTCTCCGACCCGCCATCAATGCTTTTGTCTGTTCTCTTTTATTAGCCCCCCCTGCCCAAAGAGGCCAAATTCTCTGAGCAGGAGGCGCTAATTCCCTCCGTGCAGCCTGCCCGCTTCGTCCCATAGTCGAGACTAGCCAATCGAGACGTTCAACATTCTTGTATTGGATTTGATACCCCTTTGCCACCAACATCAAGCTGCTCCCATCTGTGTCCGCTCGTGTTCCCTTTCCTTCCTTCCCGCTGCACACTATCTTACAGTGCACAAGTGCTCTCCCGATGCTAGCCACCCCTGCGAAGCCAATGCTGCTCATTCTGTCTGACCCGTGCCCTGGGTCCGTGGCTCCTCACGGACAGTTGAGATAAGAGATTCTGCTCGAGATGTGAGACATCTTCTCTGTACATACATCTTACACGTCTTTCTGCGCTGCTCTGCTTTCTCTACTTCCCTTCCTTCTCATGTTGCATTGCTTGTCCGGTCACTGCCAACCGTTGCACACAACGTACTTGCACAATCGTCTTGCATGCTGTTCTCGGTGAGTGTTCACATGGCGGCAGGCACGTTTTCTGTTGTGCAGCCTGCCTCTGCGCTAAAGCCACCCCCCCTATTTTCCCATCTCCATACCGTGCTCGTACTTCGTACACCACATACTATTAGTACCCTCCCTCTTCAACAGCTGGCTGCCTTCTCCACAACGCGCTCATCCATTCCTCCAAAACGCCTAGTCATGCCGACTAGGAACCCATGAGGCGAGAGACTAAAACTAAATAATATCGCCCATGTGTTGGGCTAACGACCGGGAGGTACACCATATGCGGAGTCGTTCTGAGGAAACCCCCTTTTTGGGGCTGTCTCGTACAAAGAGATATGCATGGTCTCGTCCTCCGTCGACTCGTACATAGTACATCTTCACTGTACCCTGGCATGTTGCCTTTCAGGTACTCGTACGCCCTGCTGTTGCTGCGTGCAGTCGGCCGGGGTCCCGGCAGCTAACACGTTGGTCCCCCCAAACAAGTCCGGCATTCTGTCCAGTCTGGCTTCCAGTGGAAGTTGTCTTCTTAATCGCGGGGTCAATGTTGGATCCAATTCGCATGACAACCACACTGTAGATGAAGAAGCTTAGACATTCCAAGTACACACTCTGCTCCGGGCGTGGGAGGCTGCACGGAGTTCCAGCCGCCAGACACTAGAGACAACGCGGTAGAGATGGACAAGAGCAAGAAAAGGGGCTCAAATAATAACAGCCTCGAAAAAATAAGGTAAAGTCAGCCCTGCCGACTAACATGCCCTGCCACAAAGAAAACACATCTCTGAGACCCCTCCTCCTCATGGACCTTTTCTCGCCCACCCCCCTGGCCTTAGATCCAATCGTATCTCGTCATCGACGAGGTCCTCCCCTACCCTTCTTCTTCTGCGTCGGCTACCCTCGAGGCCTCAGTGTATGGGNTTTCTTACATCACCCTGGCCTTAGATCCAATCGTATCTCGTCATCGACGAGGTCCTCCCCTACCCTTCTTCTTCTGCGTCGGCTACCCTCGAGGCCTCAGTGTATGGGAATCCACTCTCACTAACTCGTTTAAGTGACAGCACAGAGTCATTGGGTGATGTTGGGTGTTAGCTGGTCTGGCAAAACTTGACTTACATACTTTGTACATACATGCAACCCCCCCCAGCTGCATTCTTCTTTTTCTGCAACGTTTTGCCACGATCTGGTTGCTTGCGACCCTACAGGAGGTGTTTGACCACTCTGGAAACACGAAATACCACTAGATGCAGCAGCATCCGATAGCTGCAACAGATTAACAACGCCAGGACCAAGAGGATCCAGCTGTCGCTCACGCACTTGGGGCCACACCCTTTCATCAACCTTCCTGGCATACGCCCTCCCTTTGGACTCTGGACTCGTGTCGATTTGTCTCGGCGCATAACATTTGGACGGCACGTCAAAAGGAATGAACGAACCCCTTTTGACGAACAGCCAACAGATCGACCTTGCCGTGCGGTAAGCTTTTGCGGCACCAAGTCCCACGTCGTCCTACCTGGCCTTAATTGTTCAATTATCCGGAAGCTTTTCACGACGCCTCATTCTCTCGTCGACTTGGACTTCCAAGTCTTGGTTCGCAGTCTGCTTTCCAGTCTATCCCGTCTAATCTCGTCCTGCGTAAAGCGTTTGTGACTGCCCATACGGGTGGCGAGCTGAAAGTACTGTGCTGGAAAGCTGAACAGAGAGTGTCGGTGAGCTGCTCTTACACGCACGGGTATTTCTGCTCAAAGCGCACACGAGTAGAACGACGGCTCTGGCAAGGCGAGAGAGCGAATAAACAAGACAAAAAAACAGCAAAACGACAACAACAAAATTCCAACAACAGCAAAACGTCGCCTCTGGCAAAGCAAGGCGAGACAACGGTTCTGCGTGTGAGGCGGTATTTGGTGGCTGCTTCGGTGCTGCAGGGACTCTGAACTGCCATTCAGACGCCAGGAGGGGGGGTGTCTAGGAGAGCTGCGCCGCTCGACTACTTGGTTTACCCGGCGGAAATCCCCTTAGCGAGCCAACGTCCAGCACTGTTGTATTTCTTTTTATTTCTTCTTTTTCTTTTTATTCTTTGCCTTCTGCCTTCTCGCCTCTCTTCCCTTCTCGCTGTCTGGCCTTGCTGTCACCCAGCTTCCTCTCATTCGTTCTTCCTCTGCTTACAGACCCTTCCTTCCTAACGATCTCTCCCCTGCCTCTCGTCTTTTCCTCTTCTCTCTTCCCGTCCCGTTTCTGTCCCGTCTTCATGAGACCCAGCTCAAGAACGTAGTGCGGGAACACCAGCCTGGCAGGAACAGAAAACAAGAGAGCTGCTCGGTGTCCTCTCTGGTCACCATTCCGATTGTCTGCCTCTTGTAGCTTTCTGAAAGGCGTCTGGGCCGTTGACATGTCCCGGACTCTTCCCGAGTCTTCTCGTCAATGCTCTCAATGGGGTTTCTCTCCAGCTTCGACCCGCAAACCCGCCTGGCTTTACCTCATACCCCTCCAGATTTCATGAACGCGGGCTGCCTTCCATCCTCATCATCCACCGCATCGTCCTCCAGAAACACTCCTCCGCCCAGCCAGACACTAAAGGACCTCGCCTGGCCTCAATCAGCAACACCCATCTCTCCGCCTATGTCCAGTTATGACCGCCTACCACGGCCACCTCTAACAACGCACTCTTCGTCAAGCAGCAGCGGAATGTCGACACAGACGACAACCTCTGCGTCTTCTGCATCCACCACCACCGGCACCACTCATGAGACGACCGCACCCGCAGCTACACCGCGGACGACGACGACGAGTCTGAGCACAGGTGTGGATGCCATCCCGAGGAGAAGTCCAGACGAGTCACCAGCGCTGAGCAGTGGGGGCAACTATGGGCAGCAGCAACAGCAGCAGCACAGTGCTTCTCCGGCACCAGCACAGCAGCTACCGTCTCTGAGGAATCTTCTTATCTGGCCGCCACCGCACCCGTCACCCCTAGAACCAGCGTCTGCTCCTGGACCAGGGGATGCCGTCACCAAGCAGCCGGGATCTGTCGTGACTCCCGGGTCTGCTCCGGCCCCGCCATCGCTTTCGTTGGAACGGACGCACTCCTCCTCATCATCGTATTTTCCTAGGACCGGAACTCCGCCAACAGCTACCGCGCGAGCATCACCACTTGCGCAGCCTCCCCAGGATCTGTACGACCGGCAGAGATACGGCGACAGATCACCTTCAAATGGACAGCCGCAGTCACAGCCACCGCAGCAACAACACCAGCAGCCATACGTGACCCGGTCGCCATCATCTGCCGGGCCCGTTTCGTTTCCGGCCCAGAATCTGTCGCCGATTGCACGAGAGCAGGATCGGTATGCGACTGCCGCATACCACCAGCCACGGCAGCCGTCTCCTCGTGTCAGCGAGCGGGATTCCTTTGGCCATGCGCCGCAACTTTCGCCGCGTTCGCAAGATCTGCAGCAGCAGCAGCAACGGCAAGATGGCTTGCAAGCGTCTCGTCCGTGGTCGGACGTGGGGTCTGGCTACGTCGCTGTGGGCAAGTGGTCTTTGAGGCAGGGCAGCGGGCAGGGCGAGTATTCGCCGACCTATGCACAGCAGCAGCAGCAGCAGCAGCAGCAGCAACAACGACAACAACAAACGCAGCCACAGCCATCGCCAACCGAGCGCAGCAACAGCTGCAGCCGCAGCACCAGCCATATCCTCCTTACCAGCAGGCCTACCAAGGCCATCCGCCACCGCCGCCGCCGCCGCCATCCCATCCCACTGCTGTGTTGACTTCTTCCGCACATAGCCCATATGGCGGTCCGGTTTCTGATTCGCGGCCTCCGCCGCTGGCTTCGCCGTCTTCTACGGCGTCTCTGTCCGCCGGAGTGTCTACGCCGGTTACTGCTGGCACGACGCTGGCCGATGGCGTTCCTGTGAAAGACGGCCTTGGCCCCAAAATCTGGACGGGCACGCATTTCTTGCCCCGATTTGTGCGCGCAGCCGAGGTGCCAGGCGAAGGAATGTGCTACTTCTATGACGACGGCAGCCACTGCAAGACAATGATCGATGGCGAGCCTGTCACTGCGCACTGGGGCGTCACCAAGGCCGGCAAGCCTCGCAAGAGACTGGCCATTGCGTGTGTGACGTGCCGCGAGAAGAAGATCAAGTGCGACCCCGACTATCCGCGTTGTGTGCAGTGTGAAAAGTTTGGCCGCGAGTGTCGGTTCAAGAACGCGTGAGTTTTTTTTCTTTTTTTTCTTTTTTTTTTCTTTTTTTTGCTTTCTGTGTTTCCGTCTACTTTTGTTCCGTTTCTGCCTGTTGCTTGGTCGAAAACTGATGGTTTGATCCTTCTATAACAGTCCTCGTGGTGGAAACAATACATCGCCAGGAACACCTTCGGCAGACCCCGACCCGCTGCGCAGACTCAGCGGTGTTTCCATGATTCGGCCACCGCCCGAGTCACCACGGCCGGTCAGCTATCCAAGTGCGATGCAGTCGCCGCGGCTGGGCATGGGGAGACCCACGAGTCCAGAGTCCATGGGGATGAGCTCGAACAAGCGCTTGCGGACCGGATACGACAATTACACGCCAGTCGGAGGACTGCGGTCGCCGGCTAGCATGGCACGCGCATCGCCGCCATCTGTGCCGCGGTCGTCTCCATCCTCGATGCCCCCCGATATTGGCCGGAGCAGTGTTCTTCCCCCATTGCAGTGGGGACCCGGCCGGCCGCCGCCATTGTCCCAGTCTCAGGCTCCTCCTCCTCCACAGCAGCAGCAGCCGCCGCCGCCGCCATCACCGCATGGGTACTCGACCCAACCGCATCCGCAATCCCACCAGCAATCGCAACCATACCACCACCAGGCATCTGCCTACCACGAGCGGCCGCGATCGCAGCCGGATTTGTCTTCTCAGGCCACAGAGTTGCCGCGGCTCCTGCCACCGCCGCCACGGTCCCACCCCGAACTGCCAAGTCTTCATGGCGATGTCGTGCGGAGACAATGGCAGCCTGATCTGTAAGTCTGACAAAATCTTCCAAATAATTGCTGTTGTGATTGTGGTGGCACAGGCCTCGCTTTATTGTCGCCTCTCTCTTTTCTTTTCTTGACTAGTTCATTTGAACCATCGCTGACCCGCTTCTGCTGCTGTTCTAGCAGACCACATGGCCGTGTATAGTAGGGACTATCCCGTGACACTGATCCAATGAGCCGACGACACAACAACGATCGCAAGCATACGAACGACACCCGCAGACGAGGCAACGCCAAGTTTGCGCACTAATGCCGTACGTGCCGTTGATGATCAATGGCCGATGCTGGCGGAAGCATTCCTGTGGCTGCCACGATGATACACCCCCCGTCTGATGGTTACACCGAAGAGCTGTGGCCAGCAACTGCAGCGAAGAGTACTTACTGTATGGCGAACACGGCGACGAGATATGGAAGCGACGACACGAAGCCGTTTTATGATTTGGGACCGCCGACGGATCTTCTGCTGCGAAAATGGTAGAATTCTCCACGTCCCCAGAATATCCTATTGTGCCTTTTTTTTTTTCTGGGCTGCCGCTCGTTTCGAAGAATGTATGTGCCTCGAGGCATCATACCAATAATCATCGCACGGTGGAGGCTCTGGCCGCTAGGTCTACAATCCTGCCGTTGGGCGGGCACCACCTAGCCCACTGCCTCCCGTGCCTTTTGTTAATGTCCTTTTTTTTGTTTTTCTTGTTTTTGATCCTGGTCCTATGTATTAGCATTCGTCTGGCGTTTTGCTGGCAGCACAGGGTTGTTCTTTTGTTTTGTTTCCCTTTTCTGGATAGGTTGGAGCCCGCGACAAAAAAATCAGGAAACGGGAAGGGGAGTCACGGGGGGGGGGGGGATGGATCACGGACTTTTTATTGTACACGATTTACATTTTTCTTACGAACACCCTTTTCGGTTGCCCGGTACATTGAGGGCTATGGATGCTATATGCATTCGATTGTACCTGCTTTCATTTCTCTATATTCACTATTATTCTTCCATCTTATACGAATACGGACAATACCTTTTTTTTTTACTCTTCTTACATGTATATCAACCACACACACACATATATATATATATGTTTCTCGAGTATAGCATTGTTTTTTATACGATATACCCTTCTCGTTGAACTTGACGTGTTCCAGAGCTCGCCCGACTCTGTGCGACTCTGTGATCATTGGCTGGTCATACATAGGCCAATCAAATGTCTATTCAATGTCTAGACGACCTGAAAGCGTTGTAGTATGCAAAGAGACTAGACTTTGTCGTACGCCAACCATGGTATCTGAAGTATGTCTACAGGACGACATTGTCGCCGCCTATGATGTCATTGGCCCAATATGATCATAAGTGAAGTCTCAGACATATTGGCACAGATTTCGTTGAAGGATTACCTGTCAAAATAGGTACTTGCACCGGCGCAAGCAAGAGACCGACCGGTCCGACCCACCAATGCCGTTCTTTGGTTGCACCTTATGCGCCCCGCTTTTCCCGATCTTTGGACGGTCCCCTATTAATGCTTGTTCTTTGCTGACTAACATGAAAGATCTGTATTGTGTATTGTGTGGCTAGTTAGCGTGTACCATGTAGAGTAGCGAAAGAGGAGAAAATGGGGGGCTCCAATTTGGGGCCCAATCTTGGACAATGCCGCCAGCCTCAGCCTGGCTGGCTGCCAAGGAACCCCCATTTTCTCTCCGTCCCGTCCGAATTTGCCTGCTCCCTCCAATTCATCCCAAACCCGCCAGCCACCCCCCCTCTCTCATCCTGCATCACCCATGGCGCATTGTTGACGTCGGGTTTCTTTTTTTTTTCTTCTTTTTTTTTTTTCTCCTTCCTCTTCTCTTCTTGACCTTCCTTTGAAAACAACTTTCCCACCAAACATGCCTTGGCTTGCCACCATCGCCGAGTACGCCGCGCCGGCCTTTCTCGTCTTGTCGCCCATCCTCTCCTATGGCGACCAGTGCGTCTCCATGGCGCGCAAGCGCTCCAGCGCCGGCTTCTCGCTCGACATCCCCCTCATCATGCTCGTCGCCTCGCTCCTGCGCATCTTCTACTACCCGGGCGCCCACTTCGCCAGCGCCCTCCTCGTCCAGGCCATCCTCATGGTCGCCGTCCAGCTCGTCCTCCTCAAGATCGCGCTCGACCACCGCCCGCCCCCGTCGGCCAAGGGCGGCGAGGCGGCCGTGCCGTTTGCTGGGCTTGAACACGGCGGTGCCGGCGGTGCCGGCAGCAACGCCGGCGTCCTCTTTGAGACGCGCCCCTACAACTTTTGGCAATGGCGCTCGCCGAAACCGTACGTTTTTTTTTTCTGTCCTCGCTTCGCTCGTTTTTTTTTCTGTCCTCGCTTCGCTCGTTCCTCTTCCCTCCTCGCTGCGCTCGCCTCAGGAGTTCTCTTCTACTAACACCCCCCAGATATTGGCAGTTCCTCCTCTACCTCTTCATCACCCTGACGGCCTTTGAGCTCGTCCTCGCGCCCTTCCCCGATACCTACGACGTGTACTCCTCCCTCATCGGCATCATCGGCCTCTCCGTCGAGGCCACCCTGCCCCTGCCCCAGATCGTCGCAAACCACCGCCGCCGCTCCTGTCAGGGCTTCCGCCCCTCCGTCCTCGTCAGCTGGCTCGCCGGCGACACCATGAAGATGTACTGGTTCTTCACCTCCAAAACCAACATCCCCTTTGCCTTCAAAATGTGCGGCTTCTTCCAGGCCGCCTGCGACACCATCCTGGGCATCCAGTACTTTGTCTACGGCAACGGCCCAGCCCCAGACGCCATCGTCAAGGACAAGGACGCGTACCGCATGGCGGCGGCACCATGGTCGACGCCGTTCGGGTTCAAGGCGGCGCAGGAGGGTATCGCAGCGGCCACTTCGACGCTGAGCGCACCGGCGGCCAACAGCCGGTTAAGTAGCAACAGCGGGCGGGCGACGCCGAGCGGGCGACTCACACCAGTATCCGAGAAAGAGAAATGAAAAGAGGCCGTGGGAAAAGAGGAAAAGACAATATAATAATGGCGACGTGGCGTGGACGGGAAGGCGGAAGGGGAAGGGGAAACCCTCCCAAACTAATGACCCCTCCCCCCTATTCTTCCGTCCTTTCTTAATATCATTGTGTTCTGTTTGCTTCATGGTCCGTGTTTCATGGACCCTTTGTTTTATTACTTCCATCTGCAAAGATGTTTTATACAGGGCATGGGTGTGCATTTTAGAGGTACAGAGACAAGAGGGGGCAGGCTTTATTCTCTTCATCTGTACATATTCATTTGTAGAAGCTGGGTTTGGGCAATAGAAGATGAAAAGACTCACTGCAAGTGGGACGCAGAAAGAAGATAAAAAAAATACATAAGATGCCAGTACTTCACCACATGGCAAGTCTTGGGGAGGGACAAGTGCCAATACGGAGCGGGCCGTCCAAAATGGCTGCGACAGTGAAACCTACCCGCTGTAGCCCAGAGAACGGCCGTGTGTACTTTCTGTACTGGCTGTGCTGGCCATGCGAGGAGGGTCCTTGGCTCGGGGGGTGTCCAGTGGTTGCCCAGGCTGGGTCGTCTCAGGTGTTGCGTGCAGAGCTCGCTTGCCATAGATAGTGGGTACTTTTTGGCGCGCATATATGTGGTGGCAACGCAGGTACCTGCTACCAGCTAGGCAGCCCAGCCTCACGATTTTGGTGAGTCGACTCTGAGAGCCATCTCCCAGCCACCTCTTTTTCCTGGGGCTCTCAGCAGTGGCCACACCCTCCGCGCAATCGCTTTTCCGTTTGATCGCGCATCTCACGCCGTTTCTGTTGATCTCACTCTGCACACCACCAAATGGGAATTTTTTCTTTGTTGTGTTGATGCCTTTTGTTCGTCGTCCAGGCTCTCCTCAGATTGGCTTCAGATCGAGTCTGCTATTTTTTGGGGGGGCAGCCGCCAGTGTGACGCCCGTTTGCAGGCCAGCTCGCACCCATTCACAATCTCATCCGCCTGTTCGGTCTCCCTCGGTCTCTCTCTCTTTCCCTCTTCTTCATTCACTGTTTCTTGCCTTCCTCTTTTGTCATTACCACGGAAACCAAACATCGCAAGCTTCACTTTGAACCGAACCAACTACCTCTTTCACTCAACCGCCGCCACAGCCTTGCTTGTCCATCTTACATCTGTACGACATCTCTTGTCTTCTGCTGCCAGACGTCGCTCCTCATCCTCACCGACACTGCTGGCGCCCACGATGCCGTCCAATTTCCGGACCTACGAGGCGCAGAGCCGTCTCTTGGCAGCTGTCATTGCCAGCTCGCCCGGCCTCAAGTTAAACTACAAAGGTAAGCGCATGCCAAGTTCTGTGTTTCTGTGTCTTTCTTGGCCATCCTGTCGATATGTCATGTCGTCCTTGACTCTCCTCTCTTCGTGTCTCGATCTCGCGTCGTCTGTTCTATCCATGAGCATGTCCGTCTGATCCGTCGCCGTCGCAGCCATTGCCCAGCACTATGGCTCTGATATGACCGAGTGGGCTGCCCAGCACCGTTTCCGCCCTCTCCGGAAGCAAGCCACTGCCATCAAGAAGGCCGTGGCCCAGGGCAGGGACGCCAAGGACATGGCTTATCTGTTCCACATGAATGACAAGGGTGAGATGAGCCGCCCAAATTCGCACCTCTGAAAGTCCCAGACCTGCAATCAACGCTCTATCCGGCACCCGCACTCCCGCATACGATCAGATGGCCCCCTCCTTTCGAACGATGCCACTCCATATGCAAGAAACCAACTTCTTTTTGCTAACGTCTATCTGATTCCAGAGATCGCCAAGTACTTTGGCGAGTCGACGCCCATGGGCATCGAGTTCCAGTTCCGGGCCATCAAGAAGGACGTGCAGGCGCTTAAGGACGCCGTGGATAAGGGCCAGAGTCCTCTCACTGCGCGCAAAAATGTGCCCGCTGCCTCGACTGCCGGCACCAAGCGGAAGGCATCCTCCTCAGATGCGACCCCAGGCCATGGCGTGGGGGGTGCTGCTCGCGGACGGCCGCCCAAGCGGGCAGCCACCAAGCGACCCAAGCCGGATCTGGTCTTCTCTAATGAAGAAAGCCTGGTCAGCGAGGAGATCGACTACGAGACGCTGGACCTGTCCCCGACAGTGACACCAGTGAGGCAGACCCCCGTGGCAGCAGCGGCTACTCTCCCGGCCTCGTCGTCTTCGTCCATGCCTGTGGCCACACCGACCCACAGCAACAACACCATGGTGGCAGGATCGGCAGCACCACCACCACCTGCCACACCCGTGGGAGCGAGGACCACAGCCATGGCAACGGGCACAGCAGCTTTTGTGCCAGATGCCACGCCCGCTCTCAGCATTGGCGACACGCCGCCCGAGAACGACGAGTCGCCTGCCTTTGTCGACCTCTCCGGGATGGGCCCCATGCATCACCAGCACCAGCACCAGCACCAGCACCAGCACCAGCAGCAACAACAACACCACAACCCCTACCAGCAGTCGTTCCAGATGACCATGGGGATGCCCTCGTCTCTGCCGTCGCAGCAGCTGAAGTACCAGCCCAGCCAGAGCTTCTACGAGCACACCAGCACCCTGGCCGTGGATGACGACGACGACGACGACGTTTTTGTCGTCGACACCCCCAGCAAGATGCCCAAGACGGTCATCAAGACAGAAGCCCCGTCGGCTTCCATCCCCACCTCGGCCGCGGCAGCCGCGGCCGGTGCCGCCATGGCTGCGGCGTCTGCGGCGACAACAACCATGGACGGCCACCACATGGCTGCTGCAGGCTTTGTCAGCGGCAGCGGCGGTGGCGGCAGCGGCAGCAGCTGGGACAGCCTCGGACACAACACCAGCGGCACCACCATGGTGGACAGCAACAGCCACCTGAACCAGTCGTTCACGCTGAGCAGCAACACCCCGTGGTCGCAGCCGTCGGAGTACTTCGCCCTGGGTTCCCAAGGCATGCCGTCGTTTGCGCACTCGTCCTCTCTGGCGCAGTCGTTCTACGAAAACGACGACGCCATTTAGCTTTGAGCCAAGAACTTCCCTGATCGCCCTCTTCTACTCTTTCTCTCCCCACTTTCCACTGTTGTTTGTACGGTGTATGGCCTTTTCTTGATCATGTATGTGTTGTTGTTTTTTTATGTCTGGTCGGCCACCATTTGTCTGTTTCAATAACCATCACGACCTGTTTTTTGTTTGCACCCATGGTTGTTTCTTTTGTCTCTCTTTTTTTTTTTTTTTGCAATTTCTCCGTTTGCAACCTGTTTTTGAATTCTCAACTGGACGGACCTGGAAGGAAGGAGGAAATACGGTTTTTTGTTTGTCTTTCTACCCCTACACATAAATACCCTTTGTTTTTTTTTTTGGTTTTTTTTTATCTCCTTGCGTAATATGGTCTCTTATACACATATTCTTCTTTTTTTTCTTTTAATGTCGAGTGGGTTTTTTTCTTCAGATACCAAAAAAAAAAGGGACAGGGGTCGGTCATAGAAAAGGAAACGGCTGAAGCGGGAGCGCAACGAGGGCAGGGCAGGACAGAGTTGACAGACTCGATGCTTAGTTAGGAAGGACACATCTGAAAGAATTTGGCACGTTTCCTGCCGTTCTTGATGTCGTGGTTTACGACGAGGTCACTAAATTGACCGGCTGCAAATACAACAAAATAAAAATATATACACTACAGCGTGCGCGCTAATATGCGCCGTCTCTTCAAACCCGCATTGGCTGTTTTCTTTTTTGTCTCTCTCCTTTTTCTTCTTGCTTCTCCGCTTAACTAGAACTGTTCCACGACGCCTTCGGTCCACCGGCCCCGGGCATCCATCTGCCGCGCCGAGTAGTGGTAGTATCGTTGCGCCGTCCAGATGCGCAGACGCTTGCCCCAGACCATGAAGATGCCGACGGGCAGGATGCAGGCCAGCGAGATCATGGCAAACGTCAAGAAGAAGTTGCCCAGCCCGACCCGGGCCACCCAGGGCGTCACGGCAAAGATGAAGACCGTCGCAAACACATTGCGCACAAACACCACGCCCACCACGGCGTCGGCCACAATGTGGGTGTACGAGTCGGTCAGGTAGGTCAGCGCCACGCTGCCCACGGGGCCCATGCCAAACGTGAGCATGCCCGAGCCCACGGCCGGCACCGCCCAGTGGGAGCCCCGGTCGAGGCCGTAGCCGAACATCAGCAGGCCGGCGGGGATAAAGGGGCCAAACGCCGCCAGCACGCCCAGACGCATCTCGGGCTCGAAGAGGCCGCCGTTGCGGCGGGCCAGGCGCAGGCCGAGGCCGTCGACGAGGGGGGCCGACAGCAGCGTGGCCAGCGAGACGCCGACGAAGCCGGGGATGCTCATGAGGCCGATCTGGGCGGCGTTGAAGTTCCAGGGCGCGTAGGGCATGTAGGTGGCGATGACGGTGATGGTGACCTGGTAGCCGGCGGTGGTGATGCCGTAGAGAACGGCGGTGAAGAGGACGGCCGGGAAGGTGGCGGTGATGACGAGCGGCTGGTAGGCGTGGGCGAGGAAATCGGACCAGCGGCCGGGCGAGGAGGAGGTCATGGCCAGACGCTGCCGGTAGGACTTGCGGGCCGGCGGCGACGACAGAGCACCGCCCTGGCAGGAGGACACCGGGTGGAGCGGGAGGCCGTCTGGGCTGTGCGTGTCCTTGGCGTTGTCGTTGTCGTTGCCGGGGCGGGCCTCTTCCTTGTGGTCCGGCGCCCCCGCCTCCTCCCGGGGGTGGAGGGCGGCGCGTCCACTACTACTCGTCGTCCCCGGGACGGCCTCCTCCGCCTCCACCGTCGGCACGTACTTGCTGTCCTCGTACAGAAAGGCAAAGGCGAGGAACGTGGCGCCCAGCAGGATGGCCACCCACCACCAGACCCAGCGCCAGCCCTGGCCGTCGACGATGTAGCCGCTGGCCACCGGGCCGAGGTTGCTGGCCGTGTTGGCGACCCACAGGTAGATGTTGTTCATGGCGCCGCGCTCGTGGACGAAGAAGACGTCGGCGACGGTCATCTGCACAATGACCTCGCACAGGGCGCCGACGCCGCAGTTGAGGACGTTGATCAGCATGAGGTCGGCGACGGTCTGGATCTTGGCGGCCCAGACGGCGACGCCGATCTGGACGAGCAGGCTGAGCAGATAGATGGGACGGCGGCCGTACTTGAGGGCAAAGGGGATGATGAGGAGGGCGCCGATGCAGAGGGCGGCCGTGCCGGCGGCATAGCTGTCGTTGAGGATGGTGTAGCTGAAGCCGAGCTGCTCATTCATAGGGGCCCATGTCGGGGTGGAGACGGCAACTCTGGGGGGAGTAGTGTTAGAATTCAAAGAAATCAAACAAAGATACAATCCATGTCGTGAGCATTTTGTTGTCTTACAAGGCAAACACCATGAGAGCGTAAAACTGGGCGAGGCCCAGGTTGAGGTACTTTTCCCATTTTTTCCAGTTCTGAAAAGGTGAAGAGTCAGTATGATGTTCACAGCAAGTCGTGCATGCTCTTGGGCTCACCAGAGGATCGTTTGGGTCGTTGGTGGGCGTAGGCTGGAGGATGATGTCTGTGGTGCCCAGGTCTGAATGCAGATCTTTTGTGTGTTAGTCCAGGACGTACGAACTTGAATAAGACCTCACGAGAGCTTGAGTACAGGACTTGAAAAACTCATGACCGCGGTAGAAACCAGGACAGGCCAATGGCAGAAACCAAAGACACCATAGCTTAAAAACAAATGCCATTGGCCCAGAGGCACTCACCTTGAATGGGAACCGTGCCGGGCGGGTAGATCGTACTGGAGTCCATGTTGCCGGTATTACGAGAGAATATCAGTGGACGATGGAATAAGTCTCCACGGAGAACGTGGTCGTCCCGGGACTACGGCTCCATTCTATACTCCCCATCCACCCACCTCCCCTTGCATCCCAGGGGGCGACCCTTATCAGGACGTAACTACCATTTGGATTCGCTTCTAATCTTTGATTGGCTTGCCATGGTTTGCTTAGGCTGGTCCATGGGGTGTTGATGATTTGCCACGAAAGAAAGAGCCAGTCTCAAAACGACCATATAACCACCCCGTGTCGGATGTCCCGACCTTGTTTGCGGGTGACCCGATAGCATGGTTGGAGAAGGAGGTCTTTACTAAAGCAAGGCAGCTCTTTCGTGCGTGCGTGTGTGTGCGTGCGTGCGTGCGTGCGTGCGTTTGTGTGTGTGGAGTGTGTGTGTATAGTTATATGGCTGCTTCCCATTTGCTTTCTCTGTGCCCATGTTTGGGCGGCCTTGGAAGGCAGCAAGGCACAGGAAGAACCCCAAGATCTTTTACGTGTTATCAGCTCTTCGTTACGTTCCTAATGAGTAAGTAACTAGCGGCTGTAACGGCATGAACAATAGGGGGAGCCGGTCTGAATGGCCTGGTAGGGATTTGGGGAAGCTAGGCTGGGTACGGTCCACTAGACTCGCACTGGCAGGCATCCACTGATAGGAAGTGAGAATAAGGATTTAGCGGCGTATGCACGCTGCCAGACGCCAAAGCTTGAATAATGGTGTTGATTAATCAGTTGTCGTTATCCACTAGTTACAGCGAGCCAATCACCCCCAAAACAGCGTATTTCAAAAAACAGCGCTATATTTTTGGCAACTAACTAACTAGTTGGCAAAGCAGCGCCTTTTTACAATCTCGACTTGTGGTCTTCCTGGTCTTTTGCACTACTGCTGTGGCCACTGCTCGTGCTCTTGTCAAACGCCAGCACCGAGCCGTCGGTCACGGGGCCCTCGCTCGCGGACGGCGGCACCCACAGCGCCGGGTTCTGCAGGAAGAAGTGGCTGGCGCGCAGCGTCACGCCCACGGGCTCGGCGGGCATGATGGGGAAGTCTTCGGGGCGGGGAAAGTGCGTGAGGCCGAACTGGATGAAGACGACAATGTCGGTGTCGTCGACGTTCTCGTCGCGCGCGGCCCACTGCACAATGGTCTCGTTGCGCGGGCAGGTGGGCGTGCCGGTGCTCTGGCAGACGTACTGGCCGGCCGGGAAGCGCTCGCCCTCGCGGTACGGCAGCACCCACAGGGCCTTCTTGGCGAAGCCGCCGCGGCGGGCAAAGAGGCTGTCGTCGTGGGCGAGCAGGGCCGGGCAGGCGGTGTTGACGATCTTGTAGGCGACGGGCTGGCCGGTGCGGGGGTGCCGCCGGCGCGGGTTGACAATGTCCCAGGTGCGGCTGGTCTCGTGGCAGTAGACGGCGGCGGCCTGGCGGGCGGTGCGGAAGCGCGTCTTGCGGGCGAGAAAGGCGTTGCCGTAGGGGTTGGCGGGGGCGCCGGTGGGGGCGGACGCGGGCACGGCGTCGCTCTGGACGACGCTGTTGGCGGGCCCGTCGATCTCGGGGTCGATGCGCAGCGAGAAGATGTGCTGGTGGTTCTGGGCGTCGATGCCGGGGGCGACGGGGGTGCCGTAGGGCGCGGCGGCCTCGCTGCTGTGCAGGCAGTAGGTGTTGAGCATGCCGGTGAGCCGGACCTCGAGGCGGTAGGTGCCGTCGAGCGAGAAGATGTGGTAGAAGGCGTAGTCGTAGTTGGCGGCGGTCAGGATCTGCGACACGACGAGCCGGCGGTCGCGCGCGGCCACGACGCGGCCGTCGCGCACGTCCGTGTGCTTGTACAGCAGGCCGTTGTCCTCCTCGTGGATGCACACCGCGTTCGCGACCACGTACGGCGACCCGTCGGCGGCCGCCATGGCCGCGTCCAGGTAGTGGATCGCGCCCTTGCAGTCGCAGCCCAGCCGCAGCGAGTTGGTCATGTAGCCCGCCCCGTACTCGCCAATGTCGAACGCGTGCTTGCGGTGGTGCGGCGCCCGCGGCGACCCGTACGGCACAAACATCTCGGCCACGCTGACGCGCGCAAACAGCCGGCGCTCGCGTTCCTCGTTGTTGGTCTCGTCGCCGCCGCCGCCGTAGGGATCCCGCACGCGCACGTCCGACAGCACCAGGCCCTCGCGGTAGTTGAAGCCAATGTGCATCTTGAGGCGGCCGCCCGCCCACGCCAGCTCGTGGCCGTCCATGGCAAACGACACGCCCGCGGGCTGCGTGATCTCGATCGGCTTCAGCGCCGCGTGGTCGTAGAGCTGCGCGCCCACCTGCTGCGGCAGGTACTGGTGCGGCGCCAGCGGCACCGGCGTGCGCGCGCCGTCCACCGTGCGCACGTCCACGGCCAGCACCTCGGCGCGCTCCGTGTCCACAATCACGGCAAAGTCGAGCGGGTGCGCGTACTGGTTGTCGTCCGCGTCCAGCCGGTAGTACGCCAGCGCCTGCTGCAGCCGCCGCTCCAGCCCCCAGCGCTCGTCCACGCCGATGGCCCAGCCGTCGAAGAAGACGCGCGCCATGTCCGTGATGCCCAGCCCCGCACACGCCGCCTGCACCCGCGCGTCCCGGCGCCCAATCGTCTCCACAATGTCCAGGTCCTCGGCCGTCAGCACCGGCATCACCCCGTCCACGTCCTCCCACTGCTCCACCCTCCCGGCCTGCAGGTCCACCGTCGCCTCCGCCACCTGCTGCGTGGCGCGCACAATCACCACCGCCAGCGCCTTGCGCACCGGACGCGGCCCCTGCTCGTCCCGGAAGCGCACATACTCGGCCTTGGGCGGCTCGCACAGCGTGATGCTGTTGAACTTGACGTCGCCCGGGGCGGCCGCGCGGACGAGGCGGGCCGCGGCTGTAATCTCAGCCGGCGACAGCGGGTCTGTGTCCCGGTGCGAGTTAGCGACGGCAACGAAGATCACGGGGGAGGGGGGTTCCCTGCCAAACCTACCCAGTGGGTGGCTGGTGGGCCATTTCTTGGTGCCGGCACCCGTGGGGGCGGAGCAACACGACGACATAACTAGTGGCAGGGTCCGATATCGATGGAGGGATCTCTCTCGACTGTTCTCCCGTCGCAATTTCACACAGATAACAGAGATTGTCCCGTGTTCCGCCAAAGCTAGTGAAAGCCAGGCTGGACGCTGCTTGGACAAGGGCCTGCTCTATTAAGTATCTCCATATCGCTTCCCCCGTGTTATGTTTCGCTATGACTGTGTCTGCTGCATCCCCAGCAGGGCGTGGCGACCCACAGGTGCCTACACTACCGCTTTGGGCCAAGAACCAAGACGGCGGCACCCCCGACAAAGACGAGCTGGGGACGCCAATCACAGAGACGTGCAAGACACAGGATCTGGCGGCTATGAGTGGACAAAAGAAGGAGAACTAGCGCAGAGCTTCCCCCAGTGGGACAGAGCGGCGCCACGTCGCGGCGGGTTGCCAGAGGGCTGGCCAAGCCTGTCGTGTGTATGTTTCTGGATCGAGTAACCATGCTTGGAGAGAAAATATTCCGCCCCCCCCCTCCCCAAAAAGATGAGCTGACCAGATCGGATAACGACGAGGGCGCAACCGCATTTTGCTGATACATAGCCTTTCGGCGTGTTCGATTGCTGCATGGGATCAGCCCATTGGACTCGTATTGGTTTCTCCATCGGTATCTCGGTTGCACCTGAGACGCTTCGGGCTGACTTGTGCTGATTACGATGGCGGTCACCGTCTTCGTCAATGGCCGGTTTGTCACGCAGCGCCCCGGCGATCCCGGCCAGGTGGACTGGCACGGCTGCATGGTCGTCGACGGCGAGACCATTGCGCACGTGGGCGAGGAGGCCGATCCCGAGGTGAAGCAGTACCGGCAGTCCCAGACACCGAGCGGCAGCAGCAGCAGCAGCAGCAGCAGCACCACCACCACCGTCGTCGATCTCGGCGGCCGTGTCGTCGCCCCCGGCTTCATCGACGCCCACACCCACCTGGTGCACTTTGGCCTGTCCCTGCAGAAGCTGGACCTGTCCACGTGCCACTCGCTCGACGCCATCCGCGCCGCCATCCGCGCCTTTGCCCGCGCCCACCCGGACCGGCCCCGGCTGCTCTGCCGCGGATGGCTCCAGCCCAGCACCGGCGGCCAGGCCCTCGCCCGCATGCTCGACGACCTCGACCCGCGGCCCATCTTCGTCGAGGCCCTCGACCTGCACTCGACCTGGTGCAGCACCGCGGCCATGGCGGAGCTGCCCATGGACGCGATCCTCGCACAGTGCGACCCCAGCCACGTGCCCGTCGACGCCGACGGCCGCCCGACCGGCCTGCTGGCGGAGAGCGCCCAGACCGGCTACGTGTGGCCGCACCTGTTTGCCGTCTGCACCACCGAGGAGAAGCAGGCCGTGCTGGCCGGCGCCTTTGCCGCCATGCAGGCCGCCGGCTACACGGGCGCCATCGACATGGCCATGGACCGCGTGTCCTGGGACGCCCTGGCCCTGTACCGGGAGAGACACGGCCGCCGCCTGCCCGTCCACGTCGCCGCCCACTGGTTTGTGCCCCACGTGGCCGACGACCCGTCCGCGACCGCCGACGCCCTGGCCGAGGCGGTCCGCCGGCAGGCGCACTTTTCGCGCGCGGCCTCGCCCGACTTCTGCGTCGTCGGCATCAAGCTCATCAGCGACGGCGTCGTCGATGGCTGCACGGCCGCCCTGAGCAAGCCCTACGCCGGCCACGACGGCCTCACCGTGCCGCTGTGGCCCGCCGCGGCTATGCGCGCTGTGGTCGCCCAGGCCGTCGCGGCCGGCCTCCAGGTCGCCATCCACGCCATCGGCGACGTGGCCATCCAGCAGGCCATCGACGCCATCGCCGCGGCCGCCCGGGCGCCGGGCGGCCGGCACCGCATCGAGCACCTCGAGGTGCCGACCGTCGCCGACGTCCGCCGTCTGGAGCAGTTCGGCATCACCGCCTCCATCCAGCCCGTGCACTCGGACCCGGAGCTGTGTGTCGCGTACCAGCACGCCCTGGGGCCGCAGCTGTGGGCCCGCGCGTTTCCCTACAAGGAGCTGGCCGACGCGGGGCCCCACACGCGCGTCGCCATCGGCACCGACGCGCCCACGGCCCAGTTCTACCAGGCCCTGCCCAACCTCTACAACGCCACGACCCGGCGGTCGGCCACCTGCCCGGGCCTGGACCGGCAGACCCACCCGCACAATGCGTTGACGCTGGCGCAGGCGCTCGTGGGCGCCACGGCCGGGGCGGCGTACTCGCGCTTTGCCGAGGACTGGACGGGCGTGCTGGCAGCCGGGAAGCGGGCCGACTTTGTGGTGCTGGACACGGCGTGGGCGGCGGAGTCGCTGCTGGAAGGCCGGGTGGCCCAGACGTGGGCGCGCGGCGAAAAGGTGTACGAGGACCAAGAGGACAAGAACGTCCCGGGGGCGCATTTGTAAATCGTGGGGAAAGAAAAGTTGGGCGTTTCCAAAAAAGAAGGAATGGTGGGCTAACACGTCTGTCCATAGGTGGGCATCAATCCACACAGTAAAGAAAATTATGGGCAAACCGAATATTTTTCAATTATTTTTCAATTATTTTTATTTCTACGTATGGATTGTGAGCCATACTTGGGGCGGTTCTTTTTCAAAGAAACACCTGCCCCCCATGATTCGTAAGTGTCCGAGAACAGCTCGCACATTCAGCGAGGACGATCTCGGAAGTGAAGTTCTCGGCATTGGTCGATGTGAGATCACCAAAATCACACGGGTCGCTACTGCCTGATTAGGCAAGTAAAGTGAGAAACATAAAAGTGGGGCCTCGTTGACTGGCCACACCCCGATCGCCCATAAAGATGCCCAGGTCCATCAGTCAAAGGGAGACGACGACAGCAAACAGGCTTGCCTGGAAATATGCGAATCGCACGACGATATTTCCATCGACGACATGAGCACAACGGCAAGTACAGGGGGGGGGATAGACGAGCCAGGACCCTGGGTACAAACGTGGGCAGCTCGAGAGAAGCCGTGGGCCGACGACAGGCCACTGCAGAATCAACAGAAAGCTGAGCTTATTTGTCCTGTGAGCTTGGGGCTCGTTCAGCTTCCCCGTGGCCATCTTCGGCAACACAAAACATGGCGGCTACCACTGGATACCCGAGGAGGGGCTCCGGGCCGGCGCCCCCTCTTTGGCCATCATCCAGTCGTCCGCCCATGTCGGCAAGACAGACGACCTCTTTGACGTCATGGCCATGGGCGGCGGCTACGCTGGAGATCGCGCCCGTAAACGAGGGCGGTGCCAGCCACTGCACGGCCAACGCGGACAGCCCCGGCTAGGTAGAATGAGCCGAGACAATCAGAGGCACGACAAAGAGAGTGTACCCCCCAAGCCCCGAACCTGGAAAGGCTGCAGGGCCGAGGACGACAATGGCTTGCCACATCTTGTCCAGGATGCCATCTCCGCGTCGGGCCTCCGCACGACGGTCAACGTTGGCGGCCAGGACGCCCGCACTTCCACGCCGCAGCCCGTTGCCCCCCCCCTACGACACGATGGGCGTCGCCGATTGCTTCGCTGCGATCGCGGACAATCGGGCGCCCCTGGAGCGCACCGTTCCCGAGGCGTTCCTGCCCACCACCTGCGGCGGTTCCTGGGAGAACCTCGTCGTTCTTTGAGCTGCTGCGCTGGTGGGGCCCCCCATGGGCTACGACTACACCCCGCTCATGGCGCTCGGCCTGACCTACACCTAACCATGGGCAAGCTGCGCTACACCTTTGACACGCCCGGCAGCTGGCGTCGTCAACCAAGATCCCTGGGTCGAAGTGCGGCCCAGAACGTCGCCGTCGGGGTCGTCAGGGACCCCAGGGACCCCCCCCCCCTCTCCAGCACCAGCCATGCCATATCTGCATGGCGCCACTCAATGTCTTCCACAGGGTCGGCTTTGTGCCCCCCGCTGGCGGCCGCCAAGCTTGAGGCATCCCGCCTCGGCCACGTCAACCAGGTCGTCAAGATGCACGTCGAGGTGGCCGACCCGGCCGTGCGCTCGCTGCTGGCGTTTGCCTACCCGGTGGCCTGGGAGCGCTTCGGCCTGCCGCCAGACAAGACCCGGCGTGTGGGGTTCCACAATTGGCACAAGGACGGCTTCGTCGAGCTTACCTTCACAACCACGCTGGGCGCCATCGACAAGGTCGAGCTGGCCACCGCTGCCCTGTACGATTTCCGGTCCGACAATGGGCTGGTGGGCGACCAGTACAACAGGTGCAGCAGCATTCTGTCCGTCGGCATGGTCGTCGGTATGGTCGTCGGCATGTTCCCCATGACATACGTGGCCCACCGCATGCCGACAGCAACGTGTGGGGGTGGCTGAGGCCGGGCATGTCGCCGCAGTATCTGGATCCGCAGCGCGCACACCGCGGCAATGTTTTGGTTTGCGAGCGCCGACTGGGCGCTGGTCTGGCGCGGGTTCACGGGCGGGGCGATCGAGGACGGCGGACGGGTGGCCAAGCTGGTGTCGGAGGAGCGATTCGAGGCGAGGTCGGGCCACGGAAGCGGATGGGCAAGTTGTAGCAGGAGGGGGCGTTGGTCGCATGTAGCAGAACACGAACAGTACGGGAGAATGGTCGAGAACTGGCCAGTGAGGCTGAAGCTCCTGCAGCGCCACAGTCAGCAAGTGCTGCTGGGTGTTAGCGCAGCGTTTGGGGAAGGCCTGGACTTTCGTCTTGGACTGGCTGCCGCCTTTAGTTCTGTTTCGGTTCCTTTTTTTCCTTCTTTTTCTTGGCCCAATTACGCCTCCGCTTTTGCGAGACCCGGGTGCGTACCCCCCCCCCCCCTTCCCTCTTGTCGACCTGTTGTGCTTCTTCTCCTTCCTTTTGCCCGGCCTGGGATATTCGCTTTCATGACAGCACACCAACTATGTCGTCCGACACGCCGCGGCCGTCTCGGCCTTCGCGACAGGGCTGCTACAACTGCATGAAGCGGCGTATCATCTGCGACCAGACCAAGCCGCACTGCGACAAGTGCCGGAAGAAGAACCTCGCCTGCCCGGGCTACGGCATTCGCTACCGCTTCGCCAACCAGGCCAACAGTGGACCGTCTACGGCAGCCGAGCAGTCTCTGGTCGTCCAAGAGTCTGGCCCGGCAAGGGAACTTCAGTGGGTCAACGGGCCAAGCCAGCCAAGACGACGGAGAAAGCAGCAGCAAGCGGCCCCTGGGCCGGGCGAGTCCGACACCAAGGCAGCAGCCGGGGCAGAGGCAGAGACAGTCAGCAGCGGGGGCCTGCGGGGCGAATCAGAGGACGTTGCGACGAACCAAGAAGCTCCCATCCCGTCTCGGCCAACCTCACCTTCTTCCGCATTGATGGACCTTATCAACAGGCGGGACGGACCTCCAGCATTGCGGTTGCCGCCCATTCTTGCCGACGGGGACCGCCGCGTGCGTCTCTTGTTTGGCCACTGTATGTTTCTTTCAGTTTTCTTTGATTTTTTTGAATTCGAATTTTTCGAATTTTTTTAAATATTTTTTTTCTTCTTTTGTTTTTTTTACATATTTTGATTTTTTGAATTTATTTTTGAATTTATTTTATTCCTTGCTCGTCTGCGCCGTTCTGTTCATAGCTCGCCGACCCCTTCTCACACGCAACCTCTCCCAGTCGCCGACCACGTCTCGCCCGTCATGCTCATGATCGACGACGAAGCCAACGGCTACCGCCACCAGATCCTGCCGCGCGCCGTCCAGTCCCCCATTCTCAAGCGCACCGTCTGTGTCGTCGCCGCGTTCCACTTGGCCAACCGGCAAGGCACCCCGGAACTGCGGGCCCGCGCCGAGGTGGGCCGCGACGTCATCATCCGCAGACTGCGGGAGGGAGCCGAGGCGGCGACTGCTGCTGCTGCTGCCGCTGCTGCTGCTGGGGCGGCCCACAACCGTCGTCGCCACCACCACCTCGACGACCTCAGCTGGACCGTCGTGCTGCTGCTCGTCATCGGCGACCTCGTCACCGGACACGAACACGTTCTCGTCCTGTACCGCATGCTGGCCTCCTTTCTCGAGGCCAGCACCCAGATGGGAGAAGGGCTGGACGACAGCGCGTCTTCCTTCTCCTCGCCCCTTCGCCAGTTCCTCTTCTACCAGTCGACCCTCATCACCTTCTTTGCCGGGCCCGCGATGGCCGAGTCGGCTGGCGTCCAGGGCTTTCAGCAGACCGCCACCCCGGCACCGGCGAACAACTTTGAGCAGTACGCGCCCCGGCAGCAGCCGCTGCGCCTGCCGCCCATCCGACCCGCGGAGGAGACCCTGCTCGGCCACAGCATGCTCGAGCTGCTTGCGAGCATCTGGCAGTGCAGCTCCGACATTTATCTGCTGCGGGCCGGGGGAACGTCGGAATCGCCGGGACCATCGAATCCGTCGGGACCATCAGGCCTGGGAGCATCAGACCCGGCGGGACCACCAGACTTGGTGGGAGCATCAGGCCCGGTGGGAGCATCAGACCCGGTGGGAGCATCAAGCCCGGCGGGAGCCTCAGACCCGGTGGGAGCATCAGACCCGGTGGGAGCATCAGGCCCGGTGGGAGCATCCGACGCGGTGGCACCAACAGATGACCCAGCCACCGCAGACGTGGAAGAACGCATCGCGGCCAAGATGGCGGAGCTGCGGGCGCTCCTCGAACGCATCGACCCGGCCGTCAATGCGGGCCACACCGTGGTGTGGCCGGCCTTTGTGGGTGCGGCCGAGGCGCAGGGCGAGGACGACCGGCAGTTCTTTGTCGATGTGCTGCAACGCATCTACCACGCGACCGGCTACGCCAACGTGTCGCGGGCGGTCGCAGCTCTGCCGCAGCTCTGGGCTACGCGGCAAGAGAAGCGCTGGACGGCGTCGCTCCCAGAGCTGGGGACGATGATTATGTGAACACTGTGTGTCGCGAGAACACTTGTGTGTCGTGAGAGCATCTGTGTGTCTCGAGGAGAGTGAAGACGAAAAACAAACCAAAAAAAAAACACAAAAAAAAAACACAAAAAAAAAAACCCTCCCAAAAAAACCCTCTACAGTCTGGTTTCGGAACATTATTCCTGGACATTGTCTCTCTGGGAGGCAGGGCAACGCGGAAAGCTCTACGGTCGTTTCCGGAATGATGAATTACGATTTTTTTTAGATTCTGTGCATTATCGACCTTTTCCAACGCACCCTTCAGTCCCCATATGCCATGAAAACATCCCAGTCGTCCCACTGGATGGCACCGGGCGACAGCCACTGGTGGGCCTGCAGGGAGCCAAAGACAGCCTCGAGCTGCTGGTTGGCCGTATCATTACAATAGGGGTCTTGGCTGAGGACCATGGCGCCCGAACGACGGAGGCCAGCTTCCATGGAGTTGGATGATGGCGGCGTCAGGCTCTGCTGGGGTATTGGCGGTGCTTGGATCGTTGGCGCAAACAAGGAGGATCTGTCTTGTCAGACCACATAGTTACACATACACAAGGGACGTCTCTTCGATGCCCCGGGACAAGGGGACAAAAACATACTGAAGCAACCGACGAAGCACGGTGGCCGCCTTTTCCGAGATCCGGCTCATGCCTGTGGCGGCCAGACCCGAAAACACCTCGACAGACTCGGCCACTTCTTTGTACAGCCTGGCCATCGGAATCATGCCGTCCACCGTGTCTTCGCGGCCGCGCGTGCCGTACACATAGGCCAGCAGCACGGCCGCGTGGAACGCATGGAAGCTTCCTAGGCCGTACGTGTACCACCGGAAAGGTCGGAAGGCGTCGCTCTCGAACAGGATCCGCTGGATCGACAGCAGGGCCAGCGCGCTCTCCACGCACCGGGTACGCGAATACGACGACGACGACGACGACGACGCTGAAGATGGTGGTGGTGGCTGTGGTGGTGGTGGTGAGGGGGAGGGGGGCCCCCGGGATCGGGTGTCCTGCTTCACCAGCAGCATGGGCCGGTGCAGCAGCAGCCGCAGCTGGTGCGAGTAGCCGAAGAGGATGTGCAGGTGCATGGTGTGGTGCACGGGCAGCGTGATGCGCGGGGCATTCTGCGTGTCGATCTCGTACCGCCGCTGCCAGGTCTGCTGCAGGCCGGCAATCTCATCGTCGAGACGGGCGACGACGGCGTAGGGCGGCACCGAAAAAGAAGAGGAGACATGGCGGCTGCTGAACAGTTCGTGGCAGATGCGCGAGCAGATGCCGTAGAGGCGGAACTTGTACAGCAAGTAGGTCATCTGCGTGCAGGGGGTGCTGGCCGCCGCCGGGGTGTGTAGGGTCTGCATGGTCTGCATGGTCTGCAGGGTCTGCATGGCCTGGCTTCCCTCGATGAGCTGGACGTCGTTGACGTCCAGCGGCAGACGCACGCCGTCGACCGCCGGCGGCGTGGGGTCGATGCTGCCCATGGTGGTGTTCTGGATCACGTACAGCATCGTGAGGGCCGCCCAGCAGCGCCGGCGCTGCTCGGCCGCGACAATGTCGAACCGGTGCCTGCGCCCGCCCGTCGCCGCCGCGGCCGCTGCCGCCGTCGTCGCCTCCTCCTCCTGCACGACGAGATGGTCCGGGTCGATGTGGCAGCCCATGGCCATGGCCATGTTCCGCACGAGGCCCAGCAGCGCCCACGACTGGCCGTGGCTGTGGTTGATTCCGTACACCAGCAGCAGCAGGGCCTGGAGCGTGTGCAGGCTGTGGCGCCAGAGGTAGTGGTCGGCCTCGAGGCAGCGCATGGCGGCGGCGCGGAAGCGGGCGGTCAGCACGGCGACATTGCGGGTGGCACTTGCCGGGCCGCCGCGGTGCCCGCCGAGGTCTTGCAGGAGGGGGCTGCTGGTGTCGAGGGCCAGGACGGCGATGCTCAGGATGATGTACAGCAGGGCCAGCCACGATTTGGGGGCGGCGTCGGGCTGGGCGCGGAAGCGAGCATAGTCGGCCATGAAGGTTGGGTCGTGGAGGGTGTGGAAGAGCTGTTTTTATTTTTAATTTTTTTGTGGGTTAGACGCGTACATGATTTTTGGGGTATGATGACGAGTATGATTATGAGTATGCTTATGATGAAAAAAAAATGAAAAAAAAAGACAAATACTTGCTGGGGCAAACACGTCAAAGTACAGGTCCTTGAGCGCGTCACAGTGAGACATGGCCGGCAGGCTGGACAGGAGGCTGTCCATGTCCATGGAAGACGCTGGGGGCGTGAAGGGGAACTCGTATTTGGACACGGTGTCGGCGGTCGCCACACCCCACGAGGTGCTGGCGGCTTCGGGGGGGGGGCCTCCGCTGCTGGGAAACGCGTCCCATCCTCCCGGGTCCACGCCATCGGCCATGGAGCTGCCCTCGAGCACGGACGACCACATGGACGACCGGGGCACGTACCGCTCATGGCCCGAGGCGGACCGGATGATGAGCCCCCGCACGTCCGACGACGCGGCGCTGCTTTCGGCGGACCGCGTCGTGGCGGGCGAGGAGGACGGACCGTCCGAGGCGGACAGCGAGGGCGATGTGCCGCTTGTCGTCGTCGTCGTCGTTGAGGCGGTGGCGGTGGCGGCCGTGGTGGCTGAGGAGGCGCCGGTGGCGGCCGGGGTGGGCTGGAAGTGGTGGCTGTTGTTGTTGCTGTTGTTGGCGCTGGCGGAGACGATGGCCTCGAGCTTGTGGATGCGGGCCAGGAGCTCTTCGTTGCTGGGACTGCTGCCGGTGCTGCTGCTGCTGCTGCTGCCGGTGCTGGCCACGGTGCTGTGGTTGTGGAGGCCGTAGTTGGGCGGCGTGGTCCCATGGTGCGGTTGGTAAGGGCCCGTGGTTCCGTACTGTGGCGTGCTGTTGTGGTTGGCCGCGTTCCCGGCAGCCACGTTGCCTGCCGTGCCGCTGCCGCTGCCGCTCGTCCGGGCATACACGTCGCGCAGGAATATGCATTGGTTGGGGGGGACGCCGCGCCGGACGCAGCTGGCACATGGATTGCCGGGGACCGGGTTCCGCGCACAGCGGATCTTCCGTTCCCGGCAAGGCTCGCAGCTTAGCGGCATGCGACGATGGACCTGGGCCGGCATGGTGTCGTTCTTATCTCGAAAAGGGGGTAGGGCAGATCTATCTCTCTCTCTCTCTCTTTTCTTTTTTCTACCCTCAGCTCACACAACGGCTGTTGCAGGAAGGGAACGAAGCTGGATTGGTGTTAGTGTGGTGGGCGAGAAGGATTTGGGCCACTCACTGGGGGAGGATTCTGTCTGGGGAAGCAAAGGGTAAAAACCAAGGAGAAGTGCGGAGAAGGCGGACACTTTATGTGGGAATCCACGAACCACACCAGCCCATGCCAGCCAACCACCGCCCACACGGCACAACTAGACTGCCCTTTTGCCCGCCTCCCTGCCCTGTACGAGTACCCTCATACGGGATCGAAAGTGGCCCGTCCGCCCACCCCCTGCGGCACGGATGGCCAGCCGAGCTCCCGCAGAAGCTATCGGGGAGGGGGGGTGCACAGTAGCCCTTTATTTTTTTTTTTCTTGTTTGGGCTTGGGGGTTGGTCTTCTTCGTCCCCCCCGTAGCCGCCGTGCCCTTGCCAAGGGTGGATTGCATTTGGGCCAAATCTGACAACACATCGGTTTATTTGTCAATGATAAGCAGCAACGGCCTTGACCGGTCGCGGCTGGTTATGACTGGTCACGACGCCATGGCTGGTCATTGGATATGGCCGTAAGCTCAATGGCTGGCCTGCATGATACAATCTGCCATGTAGCATTTTGGATGTGACTTTGAACGGGACAAGTATTGCTTTTCGTGCGGATCGGTTTGATGTCCCCTTACACGCCCCCCCTCCTCCATTGCCCCGTACTGTCGTCCTGTTCTGTATGCAATCCCGTACTGCAGTCCTGTACTGCCATGCCAGCATAGGCCCTCCCCCCCCGGCCCCCTTTTCCATGCCCATATTCGTTTCTTGCAATCGTTACTCTTTCACAAGCGGAAAGACAGGGACGTTGAACGGAGTCGTATCGCCAGCATATAGGCCAGCACAGCCGGCCCAATCTAGAAGGTGTCAATACTTTTGCATATGCGGGGGGGGTTTTTTCGGTCTTTTTTTTCTTTCGGTGTGTGCTGTACTCGCAGACACGGGAGAGAAGAACCAAAAAAAAAAAACTTACAGCTCAAAAATGAGACGCCATAGCCCACGGCATATCCCGCCGTCAGCGTCGGGGTGCTGCCGACCATGAAGCCGACGGCCAGCAGGAGCAGAGTCACGTCCAGCACGGCCAGGTCCAGGAACAGCACCCAGGAGCTGCGCACGGCGCCCACGGTGAAGAGCACCGTCAGGATGAACCAGGCCCAGAGGTACAGCGCAATGGCCTGGTTGAAGTCGGGGCCGAGGGCGCCCGTGGTCGGGTCCGTGTAGGCGGCGATGATGCCCGAGCCGGGCAGGTAGATCATGCTGTAGGACACGTTGAAGGCGCCGTAGGACGCAAAGACGACGCAGCCAAACGTGTTGCCGGACACAAACTCCATGATGCAGACGAGGTACTGGCAGATGCCGCCGAAGAAGATGAGCACCGAGATCATGACGTTGGGCGTCTGGATGCCGCGGGCGTGCAGCCCGAAGCTGGAGATGAGGAACATGCCGGTGGCAAAGGAGAGCAGGCCCAGCGGCGCCGCGTTGGCGAGGCGGCGGTGGACCACCGGGAGGCCGGGCTGGTCGCGGTCTTCGACGTGGCCGCCGGCGGTGCGTGCCGGCTCGAGGTCCGGGCTGTCCTGGTAGGAGGAGGCCTCGGCCATCTTGGGCGGTTGGGAGGACTGGCTCGAAGGCATGGGGACGGGTGATCACGACGAATTCAAGGCGCGGCGAAGAGAAAGCACGCTTTGCATGCGTGAAGACGAATCGAAAACAAAACAGTCGCAGAGTGGGAGAACACGTTGCGGTCTAGACGTACACGGGAGCATCGCCTTTTTATCAAGCCCGGCTACACTCTTTCGCTCCCTGGTCTGTTGTTATTTTTCTTTTCCTCTTTCGCTTTTCTCATTTATTTTTCTCATTATTTTTCTCATTATTTTCCTCTTTTATTGCACTTTATTTGAATTCATTGACTTGTTGGAGAACCCGTTGTGCCACCCACCCCTGCACAATGCCTTGTGCTCTTGTCATTTGCCAATGCCACCGTTCTCCAAACAATGCCAATGTCTGTCTAGAGACATCCGGGGCCTGCGCAATCTGCCGAGCCTGGAGCCCCCAGCTGCAAGCCAAACGGGACTGCGATTCTACGATGCAAGCCACCCCCGCCCCAAAAAGGCCACAAAGACCCACTCGGCAAGGTCTCCCAGTCTCCACCATCTCCGCCCTCCACCGTCTTTCGCCGCCTATCTGCGATGACGTTTGACTCGCTAGCCTCGGATCGTCACTTGTGAGCTCAGCTGCATTGTGTGTATTTGGCCCCTGGTATTTCCCTATTAAGACAGCTTCCAGACACCGTCCAGAGAGACGAGCGAGGCGATTGTAGAAGCCAGTGGGAAGAAACAGAAAAAGGAAAAAAAAAACCATACAAGAGAGCTCGTTCCAACCCTGCTGCTCCATCCCTTTGTTGCTGTTTCCCTACTGCTATATGCAAACAAACAAGCGAGCAAACCAGACAAAACCAAACAAAACAGCAATATGGCATCCCCCAGACTCACCAACTATGTCTCCTATGTCGAGCCGGAGACCGGCCGGCCGCGTGTCGGCCATCTGGACCTGGCATCCAGGGCCATCCAGCCGCTGAGCTTTGCGTCTGGCACGCCGGTGGCCGACCTCTACCAGGTCATCGAGGCCGCCAGCAGCAGCAGCAGCAGCGGTGGCGGCAACAACACCCTCCTGCCGGCCGGGCCGCCCCTGCCGGCCGGCTCCGTCACCCTCCTGCCGCCGCTCACGGGCCGCGACGTCCTGGCCGTCGGCAAGAACTACATGGAGCACGCCCAGGAGTTCAACAGCTCCGGGTTTGACAGCTCGGACAAGGTGGCGCGGCCCAGCCACCCGGTCATCTTCACCAAGCGGGCCACCGCCATTGTGGCCGACGGCGCCGCCATCGACCCGCACGACGACAGCGGCTTCACCGCCACGCTCGACTACGAGGGCGAGCTGGGCGTGATCGTGGGCCGGGCCGGCCGCGCCATCCCCCGCGAGCAGGCATGGCCGCACGTGTGGGGCTACACCATCATCAACGACGTCACGGCGCGGGAGCGCCAGCGCGACCACAAGCAGTTCTTCCTGGGCAAGTCGGGCGACACGTTCTGCCCCATGGGGCCCGTGGCCGTGCCCAAGGAGGACCTGCCGCCGGTGCTGCGCGTGCAGACGCGCGTCAACGGCGAGCTGCGCCAGAATGCCACCACCGACGACCTCATCTTTTCCATCCCGGAGCTGATTGCCACGCTGTCGGCCGGGCAGACCCTGCAGCCGGGCGACGTGCTGGCCACGGGAACCGTACGTCCTCCCCGACCCCTCCCTTTTCTTTCGTTTGATTTCCCCCTTCCCAATCATCTCTAACGGAAGCACAGCCTGCGGGAGTCGGCATTGGCCGCACGCCGCCCGTCTATCTCCAGCCCGGTGACGAGATTGCCGTCTCCATCGACGGCCTCGGGACGCTGCGCAACACGGTGGCCAGACCACCGGCCGGCTCGTCTTCCGTGGCTTCTTCTTCGGCCTTTGCGCCCACCAATGGCGGCCGCTCCCTGGGCGGCCAGGTGGGCCTGACGGCGATCGGCTGCGGCAGCGGCGGCAGCGGCGGCAGCGGCGGCAAGCCGCTGTACTACCGGCGCCTCGGCTCGGACAGCCCCACCAGCCAGCCGCTGCTGTTCGTGCATGGGCTCGGCGGCACCCAGGACTACTGGACGCCGCTGGTTGCGGGCCTGAGCAGCAGCAGCAGCAGCAGCAGCAGCAGTCAGGCCGACGTGTCCTTCCACCTCTTTGACTGGGAAGGCCACGGCCTCAGCCCGACCCACCCCCTGCACACCGTCACGGTGGCGTCCCTGGCCGCCGACATTGCCGGCGTGGCCCAGCACGCCGGCGTCTCGGCGGCCCGGCCGGCTGTGGTTTTGGGCCACTCCATGGGCTGTCTGGCGGTCCTGCGGTTTGCCCTCGACCACCCGGACTGGGTCCGGAGGCTCGTCCTCGTCGGGCCGCCGCCCTCGCCGCTGCCGGCGGCGGCCGCCGAGGCGTCTCTGGCGCGCGCGGCGCTGGTCCGCCGCCAGGGCATGACGGCCGTGGTCGACGCCGTGGTCGCGGCCGGCACGTCGGCGCACACCAAGCAGGCGCGTCCCGTGACGCTGGCCGCGGTGCGGCTCAGCCTGCTGGGCCAGGACCCCGAGTCCTACGCCAAGGGCTGCCAGGCGCTGGCGTGGTCGGCCCGCGAGACGCTCCCGGTGGAAGACGTGGCCGCGCCCACGCTGATCGTGACGGGCGACGAGGACAAGGTGTCGCCGCCGGCGCTCTGCGAGCGCTACCGGAGCCGGCTGCCCCAGGCGGCGGCGGCGGTGGTGGTGCTCCCGCAGGTGGGCCACTGGCACGTGTTGGAGGACGCGGCCGGCGTGACGCAGGCGGTGCAGGCGTTTCTGTAAGCATGTGCGCGCGTCAGAGAGTCGAAGAAGAAGAAAAAAGAAGCATAGAGATAGAGAAAGACGGAACGAACGGACAAAGACTGCATACACACACACGTACCATACATACATAGACATGACCCAATATATGAGTTTGGAAGAAGAGAGGAAAACCAACCTCTTTGCTTTTTTTCGTTTACAAAAAATCGGCCTCGAGCGAGCGCAGGCCGACAAACTGGGGACGTTCGCGGAATGGATTGGCGACGCCTTCGGTCCGGCCGACGCGCAGTGGCCGTCCGTAGACACGCAGCACCCCCTGGCCGTGGAGGCGGTGGAACTGCCAGGTGCAGTCCTTGCCGCGGAAGGACTGCAAGACGTCCGGGCCGCCCGGGTGGGCCGCGGCAAAGTGGCGGTAGTCGTAGACGACGCCGTCGACGACAAGCCAGTGCGGCCGCTGCGTCCCCGGCTGGCTCGCAGCCGCCACGACCGAGGCGGGGATGAAGGGAAGGTCCTGGTCGGCGAGGTGGTCGGGCGCCAAGGGAAACGCGGCCGCGACGGGACGCTCAGACGCTTCTGCATCGGCTGATTTCTCTGCTGTGTCGGTCGAGTTCGGCACGGCTGGCCTGTCGGCTGGCCTGTCGGCTGACATGGATGGCATGTCTGGGCGGTTGGACCGAGCCACCATCGCATTGGCTTGCCGTGGGGAGACGTTGTCTGTTGCAGTCGGGAGAACGGCTGGGGATGGAGGAGAAGACTTGGATATAGATAGACGACTGGACTGGACGGGAGAACAGAGGGATTGTTTTGCCTTTTTTTAGGGGGGGGGGGCCCTCTGGCGTATTATGAGATGCAAGCAGGCCAAAACAGGAACGGGCTAGTCATAAGCAGCCATCTCACGCATCCGCGTTACGCAGCAGCTCGATGGTTTATGCAACCCCCCCCCCGCAAATCTTCGATGAGGAGAAGGACGGAGAACCCATGGAGATGTGTGGAGAACCGCGGACGTCCACCGCCCAGCCTGTCAGATCCCGTCGTGGCCTGCCACGCGCTGTCATGGGCAGGGGTAGGGTAGCAGTGCAGCACGAATGTGTTCTGCCGGGCGTGGCTCTATCCCTCTGCATCCAAAGATAGTAACTACACCGTACACACATACACC
>PCDI01000001.1:3820900-3839368 GCA_002778195.1 Raffaelea ambrosiae | reverse complement strand
TCCTCGAGGCACCCGCCCTCGAACCACCCACCTCTCCACATGTCGAGCCGTCCCATCGGCCTACCAGGAGGAGCCCGGGACAACTACGGTTTGATTTGTATTCAAAATCTCGACGCTGCCCACTGGTCGAAGCGGACAAAACTGTGGGCGAGCGAAGAACGAGGTCTCGGTCTGTCCCACACGAACACACACACACACACACACACAAAAAGAGCCTATCCCATCCCATCAGCCCAACCACCCACAACATGTCTGAACGGAAGCCCGGATCCACGTCGTGGGCGCCATGGTCCCTGACGAGCCTCGCCGCCACGAATGGAGCGACAGCACCCGTCAACGGCGAGGCGGCGGCGGCGGCGGCGGCGGCGGAGGCGGCGGTGCCCCGCAATGTGGCCTACATTGCGAACATGACGCTGGACCCGGCGCTGACGCCCGTGCGTCGCGAGATTGCCGGCACGCACCCGGACTCCAAGATCCTCTTCACCGACGTGCGCATCCTCGACGGCTCGGGCCGCCCGCCGTACACGGGCGACGTGCTCATCCACGGCGAGCGCATCGTGGCCGTGGGCACGGTCCCGGACCGGGCCGCCCTCGAGGGCAACCCGCGCGTGCGCGTCTTCCAGGGCCGCGGCCGCACGCTGATCCCCGGCCTCGGCGACGCCCACGCCCACTTCACGTGGAACGGCGGCGACCTCGAGCGCCTGGGCGCCCTGCACGTCGAGGAGCACGTCCTGCTCACGGCCAAGAGCGCCCAGTGCTTCCTGGACTCGGGCTACACCATGGCCTTTGGCGCCGCCTCCGCCAAGGACCGCCTCGACGTCGTCGTCCGCGACGCCATCTGCGCCGGCGACCTGCCCGGCCCGCGCTACCTCGCCAACGCCCGCGAGGTCGCCAAGCCCGACGGCGACCTCGTCGCGTCCATCACCGCCTTCGCCGAGGGTCCCGACGGCATGCGCGCCATCGTCCGCCACAACATCGAGGACATTGGCGTCGACAACATCAAGCTCAGCATGTCCGGCGAGGAGTTCTGCGAAGGCCGCGCCGCCGAGGACTGCTTCTTCACCGAGGAGGAGACCGCCGCCGCCGTCGGCGAGGCCCACCGCCTGCACAAGCGCGTCTGCACCCATGCCCGCGCCCGGGACTCGGTCAAAATGTCCGTCCGCCACGGCGTCGACGTGGTCTTCCACGCCTCCTTTACCGACGACGAAGGTATTTTTTTTTTTGTCCTCGCTCGCTTCGCTCACTCGATTGTCTCTTCTTTTTTTGTCCTCGCTCGCTTCGCTCACTTGATTGTCTCTTCTTTCGTCTCTGTCTTTTCTTTTGTTGATTTCTCGCTCACTCGACTTCATTGGTTGATTTCTCGATTGTACTAACGGCCCAGGCATGGACATGCTGGAACAGGCCAAAGACCGCATCTTTGTCGTGCCCGCCATCAACTGGCTGTGGGCCACCCTCTTCGAGGCCGAGGCGTTCGGCTACCCCACCGCCGTCGCCGAAAAGGCCGGCTACAAGCGCGAGCTCGAGATCGCCGTCGCCGGCCTCCGCGAGATGCACCGCCGCGGCATCGTCGTCCTCCCCGGCGGCGACTACGGCTTTGCCTGGACGCCCCACGGCACCTACGCCCGCGACCTCGACCACTTTGTCACGCTGCTCGGCTACACCCCCCACGAGGCCATCATCGCCGCCACGTTCGGCATCGCCAAGCTGATGATGCGCGAGCACGAGCTCGGCCAGATCAAGCCCGGCTACCTCGCCGACTGCGTGCTCGTCGACGGCGACCCGCTCGCCGACATCAAAGTCCTGCAGAACCACGACAAGCTCAGCATCATCGTCTTCAACGGCCGCGTCCACAAGGCCGCGCGCCACGAATACCTGCGCAGCAGCAGCGGCGCCAAGGTGGCCAGCCACGTCGAGGTGGCGGACTTTCCCGAAGTCAAGGCGGCCATGCAGAAAGCGTACTGATGCGGGACAGGCCAGGAGACAAACAAAACAAGCGCGCTGGTGAAACGAGACGGTCCGGTCTTTTGGACCCATAGTGCGATCGACATTGGATCTACTTGTGTTCTGACTTATGATACTGCTACGTCTGCCCTTAGTTTGATGAGTGATGAATCCGAATCTGAATCTGAATCTGAATACGAACCCCGTTCCTTGAAACAAGTAAACATTACGTCTGTGATCGTGACATGGCTGCATTGCCAGTTCACACTGACTCAAAGTTTACCCACAGCTGGTCCGTCACGCTGTACTTGGCCGCCCGGTTCGACTAGCCCTTCACATGTGTGATCCACACACGACCTGCTTGAGTGAATCAACGTACGCATTTTATGACATGAAGTTGGGTGGATTGGTGGTATTATTAATCCACTTGACGGGCTGGTTTACCCAACTGCCCAGAACAGGGCACCTTACCAGGCCAAAGTGGGCACGGCCACGTGGTATGGGGAGCTTAGCAGATAAACTAAATGATCCCATGGAAAAAGTACTGGAAGAGGCAAGTTCGGTAAATACGGCCCGTAGTAGGCTGTGGCGGTCCTGGTTTTCTGCGAAGGTCGAACGTCTCAGCGCTTAGATGTCGGCATCCGATCGTCCAACCTGACCACTGCATCGAATGAGGTTGTCTTGGCAAGCCGGGGAAGAGGTCCGTATACGCTTATTTCCGGAGTGTTTCAAACACCAATCAATACACGGTGCCCCAAGATGGCAATCGGGAGCGCGCATGCGCGGAGCAGCTGGGGTAAAGATGTTGCGGAGGTGGGTCACAGTTGGCCGGTTTGGATCTGGGGTACGAACGCTGCCCTAAGGAGGAAGCTGTAAGCATTGCTCCAGTGTAGGGAAAGCTGCCATGAAAAATACCGTCAGAAGTCGAAGAAGGAGGAAGGTGAGAGCGCCCTATGTCGCAATGGCCCGTTCAAAATGTCCAGCACTTTTTTTTTTTCCATTTTTTGGCCAGCATGCTTTCCCTCTAAACCAACTTTGTTGTCCTTTTTAGAGGACAAGTTTCCATCGTCTACACTGCCGGCACCATGCGGCCCTCGTGCCTCAAGTCTCTCACTCTATGGCTTGGTTTCTGCTCGGTTGCTGCGTCGGGAACGCATTGCTCGACGACGACAGCAGCCGCAAAGCCCCGAGTCTTTCTGCTGAGCGACATTGCCAACGAGGAGGATGATGCGCAGTCGATGGTGCGCCTCATGGTCTACGCCAACGCGCTGGACATCCAAGGCCTGGTGGCGACCACGAGCGTGTGGCTCAACGACACCACGCGGCCAGACCAGATGCACGACATTGTCGACGCCTACGCGGCCGTCCTGCCGAACCTCCGCCAACACGCCGCCGGATGGCCGGACGCCGCCTACCTCCACAGCCTCATCGCCTCTGGCCTGCCCCTCTATGGCATGGACGGCGTAGGCGAGGGCCGGGACAGCGAGGGGTCCGACAGGCTCGTCCGCGCCGTCGATGCCGCGGACAGCAGCCACCCCCTGTGGGTGCTCGTCTGGGGCGGCGCCTCGGTCCTCGCCCAGGCGCTGTGGCACGTCAACGCCACCCGAGACGCCGCCGCGGTGGCCACGTTTGTGTCCCGGCTGCGGGTGTATGCCATCTCGGACCAAGACAACACCGGGACGTGGATCCGCCGCCACTGGCCGCAGCTGTTCTACATTGCCAGCGTGCACCACTTCAACCGCTACGCCGTCGCAGGCTGGGGGGGCATCTCCGGCGACGACTACTACCACTTCCCCTGCGGCGCCGACAAGACCCTCGTCTCGCCCGCGTGGATCGCCGAGCACATCCAGAGCGCGGGGGCCCTCGGCGCCAAGTACCCGAGCGCCGACTTCATCGTCGAGGGAGACACGCCGTCCCTCCTCTACGTCATCCCCAACGGCCTGTCCGACCCCGAACACCCCGAATGGGGCTCCTGGGGCGGCCGCTACGGGCCCGTGGCCTACGGCGAGGGCCACTACGCCGACTCGGTCGACACCCTGGTGGACGAGGCCACGGGGCGCACCCTCATGGGCTCGCACGCCACCGTCTGGCGGTGGCGGGACGCATTCCAGAACGACTTTGCGGCACGGATGCAGTGGGCTGTCCGCGCCCACTTCCAGGAGGCCCGCCACGCCCCTGTGGCGGTCGTCAACGGGGACGCCGGCCGCACGCCGATCAAGATCGTGGCCGAGCCGGGCCACGAGGTCGTTCTGGATGCGGCCGCGTCCTGCGACCCGGACAGCAACGGCGACAGTGGCACGCTGACGTACAGGTGGTGGCAGTACCGGGAGCCCTCCTCCAACAACAACAGCCCCCGAAGAGACGTTGCCCAGCTGGGTCTGGCTGGCGCGGACTCGCCACAGGTGACCGTCACCATCCCCTCCCGCGACGTCCTCCGTAAGCCGGGGCGCAATGCCCACCCAGAGGCGGACAAGCATCTGCATCTGATCCTGGAAGTGCGGAACGAGAGGTTGGTGTCCTATAGGAGAATCATCTTCACAATGTTGGGGCCCGAGTCCATTGCGCAAGCAGGAAGCGTTGGCCATGACGAGCTCTGATTTCCAGCATGTCAACGGCTGGCTCCTTTCGCTCTGTAACTGTTTGGCCATGCCATGGATAGAGTGTAGAAATCCAATTCTATCGACCAAATCTTCCAGATTGCGTAGATGATGTGCTCCATCTTCGCCCGGACCACGCCCAGAACCAGGCCGATGCTTTCTAGCATACCGTACAGACAGAACGTCTAGCAAGAAGTCAGACGAATGGCCGATGCCAAAGAGCGAGAAACAGAAGAGGCGAGACGGCCGCTGGGACAGAGTATGGAAGGCAGGAGACCGAAGTAAAGGGGGCAGCCGAAAAGTGGCAGAGGGAGGAAGAGGGAAACAAGAAGAAAATGCAGGTAAAAATCACAGCAAAACACATCAGAGTCAAAGCGGAAGAACAGAAGCACGAAAACGACAGTAGCGACCTTTGCGTGCCCTTGGCGGTGCTTAAAACTGCCCCGTGGGGATTAGTTAGCGTCCGCTTTCACACTTCTCACAGTATGGGATCTGGGGCTCTCCGCAATGGTCCCCACTTGTCAGAACCGTACGTCCTTCTCCCCAATGGGGCTGTCGTCCAGCCGAGGCCATGAAGACCATCCACTGTTATATAACATGCTCGCACCGCCATGCTGGTCACCAGTATGCCTTCTTCCTTTCCTCGACATAGGATCGCCCGGCCGTCTGTTTCGGCCAAAAAGAAAAGGCAAAAAATAATAAAAAGATTGACCCACGATTCAAAGACACGAAGAACACAGCCATGGAGAGCATCCGGAAAAACCCCCTCTACCAAGACTTGAACCGCCGTTTGCTTCTCATCGGCTTCGTGTCGTCCCTCGGGGCCTTTGGGTTCGGCTATGACAATGGCTGGTGGGGAGGCGCCCTGGGCCTGTCCGAGTTCCAGCGCCAGTACGGCGAGTACAGCCCCGAGAAGGGCGCGTACGTCATTCCTTCGCACAAGACGTCCGTCGGCACAGGCACGGGATCGGCCGGCATCATCCTGGGATGCATCCTGGCCCCCTTTGTGACGACGACCCTCGGCCGCAAGAAGACGTTCCTGGTCATGTCGCTCCTCTTGACCATGGGCATAGCCATCGAGGCGTCGGCCGTGACCTCGTTCTGGCAACTGGTCGCCGGCAGAATTATTGTCTACTCTGGCATCGGTCTGGCGTCCAATATTGTGCCCATGTATCTGTCCGAATGTGCCCCGCCGCGGATTCGAGGTTCGTATCCCGACCACCATGCGGTGTAGCCACACTCCCATAGACGAACACTGGTTGACGCCCTCCAAAACCTTCCCCCCCCCGACCGCAGGCGCATTCCTCGCTCTTTACAGCTTCTTCACGTCTCTCGGCACATTCATGGCCTCCATTGTGACCTATGCAGCACGCTCGCGCGGTGATCGGTGGCAGTACTTGTGAGTCGTTGTCTCCCTCCGGCGGCCGGAAGCCGCGTGCTCAGGATGCCGACGGCTAACACGCCCGGCCTTTGTGCCAAACCCAGGATTGTCATCCTCATCCAGCTGATCGTCCCCATCGGCTACACGACCCTGTACGCGTTCCTGCCCGAGTCGCCGCGTTTCCTGGTCTACCGCGGCAAGTTCGACGAGGCCGAGGCGGTGCTGCGGTCGCTGTCCAACCACCCGGACACGGTCCCGTACGAGGTGCAGCTGCTGCGGGCCCAGGTGGCCGAGCAGCAGGAGCTGCACAAGGCCACGTCGATCGCCGACTGCTTTCGGGGCACCAACCTGCGGCGCACCGTCGTCGCCATGGGCGTGCAGATCCTGCAGCAGGCCCAGGGCGTGTCGTTTATCCAGAACTTCATCGTCACCTTTCTGCAGCAGCTGGGCTTTCCCGACGCCCTCCGCACCAACGTCATGGTCACCGGCTGCAGCTTCGCCGTCCACATCGTCACCTTTCTCACGTTTGACCACATTGGCCGGCGCCGCTCGCTGTCCGGGGGCGCCATCGGCCTCGCGTGCACCATGCTGGGAACCGCCGTCGCCACCACCCAGGGCACGTCCGGCCACTACGCGACGGCGGTGGGCAACGCCTCCGCCGCGCTGCTCATCCTGTGGTACTGCATCTACGGCTTCACCTGGGGCCCGGGCTGCTGGGTCGTGGCGGCCGAAGTGGGCACGGGCCAGCTGCGCGAGCGCACGCTCTTCCTGGCCTCGATGGGCAGCTTCGTGACGTCTGTCCCCATCAACTTTGTGAACCCCTATGTCCAGGCCAGCATCGGCGGCTCGGTCGCTTTCATTTATGGGGGCTTCTCGGTGGTCGCTCTGATCTGGGTGCTGCTCATCGTCCCCGAAACCAAGGGCCGGTCCCTCGAGGAGCTCGACGAGATGTTCCAAGCCCGGGTGAAGCCGCGCCAGTTCAAAACGTACACGTGCACCGGACTGGGCGCTCAAATCACCAACGTGGAGGGGAAAAAGATGCGCGTAGAGGAAGAGGAGGTGTCCCCGCCGAATTGAGGAGATCGTGTAAGCCGGGGACGTGTACAGTGCAGTGGGCTCGCCCGCTAGGGCTAGCAGCGTTGCTCGGCCGTACTGGTTTTGGGGGGGGGGGGGGGGGGGGGGTTCTTTGCTTGTTATATCTGTTAGCCTAGTTATATATATATACTCTAGGGCAGATTGATCGGCCAGGTTTTTCCGACAAGAAAGAAAATAATTTTGACCTAAGTATCGATGAGTCGATTGCTGAAGTACTGCCACTCGGATGGAATCACGTCTGGCGTGGAGTCTCAACCCTGGTGATGTAATAGGGCAGCCTCGCGACACAACCTAAACTTAGCGTCTATTGACGGATGCGAGATGTTTGAATACGGCCGTAAGATGTAAACACACAAACCACCATGCAAATTTTAGTAATTGATGTTAAAATTCGAACTCTATTTGAAAATATAAAGTGCAGACCGAGGGCACATTCGCCGGATAGAAAATCCAAACTGGCTACAACAACTACATCTGCGACCACAATTGTTTGCTACTGTTTGAACGGCGAATTCACCAAAATGTCTCTGGATCAACAAGACAATACTCTGTCCCGGCAGGGAAGCGAAGGAAACCGCGAGAGCCCACGTTTGACGATTGTCATACCGCCCTCTCCCTTCCAAACAGAGCCAATTCCTCACGTCAGCCTCAATCTCGCCAACATCATTGACAAGATCTCCAACCTCTTTCAATCCCCCAATAACATCGACGAGGCGATTGATTCCCAAGCCACCAAATTCCTGCTATTTGAGGCTATTGATGCATCGTCCCAGGTGGCTGAAACGTTGGCGGCGCGCCCCCAGTGTGGCCCCGCTGCCAGCCACGCCCGGTGCATCCTCTACGCCATCAACCACGATCTGAGAGTGCGACTGAGCAAGGACATTGGTCCCGAATCGACCGACATTCTTGGCGCATTTCTTGCCATCATCGCACAATACGTTGACGATTGCCGACTCTTGGCCCAGACAAAGGCCGTCATGGCTGTTGTCTGCGAGCGCACCTGCATGGCCCTGGTCCATGGCATGGTCGCTGCCCTTCCTGTTCAGCGCAATGCAGGCGGTCAAGTCGCCCGTCTCGTTGTCCGCACCACGGCGAAACGCTTGACAACCAAAGCGATTGTTCTCGATCTCGATGTTACCCGTGACGCCACCACCACATCCACGTCTAGATAGAACGGTTCGAGTCACTGGGATCCGTTTTTGTCGACGCTCGAGATAACGCTCGTAGCAGAGAGAAACCTGGGAAACCGCAAATTCAGCACAAAATGAAGGACCCTACAGCGCATGCCATGTACACTTGTATTCTGTTTCCAAGCTTAGGTATTTTTCTAGCACTTTCAGACCAGGTGATTTAAACCCTCTAGAGGCAGCCAGTAAAAGAAAATACAACTTTCATTAAAGCAATCGACTGGAAGACCCCGTATGCCTTTGATAAGCGGTTCTTTTTTATTTTTAATTGTTGTCAATTCTTTCTTGAATTTTTGAATTTCTTTGTTAGTGCAACCGATTTTAAATACTTGTGGGAGAACACTCTCCTCGCAAGTCCTGCTAGGTACTTCAGCCACCCTTGCCCTCGTGTTTGGCAAGCCGGCAGACCGTGAAGCTGTCTACTGTGCTCTCCACATCTGCATATTTCTTATTGACATTTCCATGGAAGCCAACACGTCCTGGTTGTCATGGCCAGGTTTCGGCTCATGCGATTACGTGAGCACTCCGCACTTGCATAACTCTCTTCTCCTTTTCTCTCTCGACGCAGTTTTTACCTCTCTTTTCGGTCCTCTACTACTATGATATTGAGTGTAAGTAAACCATAAAAATTTTGTACCTTTTCGGCAATCTTTTATGTGATAGCGCTAGTCAAAGGTAAACAAAGAAAGACGGAGTACCCCCCTTTCATTAAGCATGTATCTTTTCTCTCTCCCTCCTCTCTCTCTCTCTTTTTTTTCTGTATGTTTTTTTAACCATACAACGCTCCTTAAGCCAAACGACAACGCATTTAATTCACCAAGTTTATGCTATAATTAAAGCTCTCGCTGCTCCTCCTAAGCCCCGAATCGGTCGGGAGCACGTTTAGGAGGCTTGAGATAATGCTATTACACCTGATTGCTTTTAGTCTATGATCGATAGTATGTCAGCGATGTTTTAAGCAGTTAAAGAAGCAAACGGCATGCATATTCTGTACTGGATAGTTTTCCCGTCTGAATACATGTCTTTTTCACTGAATACCTTCGTTTTTTTTTCTATTGGCTGAAGACCCCTGCGGCCCGCCGAGCCCTGGTTCAATTCATGGGGTGACCATAGTACGTGGGGTCCTCCATCATGCCTGTCCCCCAAATCGTGAAGAGAAGGACAACAGAGACGAAAACGACAATAGCCACACTTCCAGAGACAAGGGGTTGGGGTATCGGGCAGATGGGGTAACACAAGGCAGGGGCGAGCCGCAGCTGCGGGCTAGCTCGATGGATGTTGGCTGCCTGTCGGCAAGATCGCGCATGCAAGTCAATTGTGATAAAAGGTGTGGCTGAAACCGTCCAATTTGTCAAATAGAGGTGAATTACGTTGTATTGGATTACTTAGGTGGCAAGCTAGCAATATTTTCACCATGGCAGGGATATAAACCCTGCTGTGGGGTGGGTCCCCCAGCAGCCAATCACATCAGAGTGGGYTTCRTCACGTGCTCCATGACACGTGCATACTCAACACTCCTCCTGTCATGAGCAAACGTGACGTGTATCCCGGTCCTCCTCCGTGCTTCTTCCGGTATCCCTCCGTAGTCCATGCTCCTGCCTGTATCCCTCCGTAGTCCATGCTCCTGCCGATATCCCTCCGTACTCCGGGATACGGCCATTCAGTCTAAACGAATCCCCCGGGTTGGGGGCAGCAACTTCGCATAACCAGCGGTTCCTCAAGTGCGGTCAGAACTCTGAAACGCTCCGTATCTCCCGGGAGGGTTTACTCCTCCCCGGGGTATCTCATCAGGTATCCGGTGTGCCGCTCAAATGCCGGCTTCGGCAGCGGCTTGGTCAAAACGTCGGCCACTTGGTCGGCCGTATCAATTCGGACGACGGCCAGATGTCCGGCCTCAACCTCCTCTCGAATGTAGTGAAACTTCACCTCGAAATGCTTGGACCGGGGCCTAAAGCCCGGCATGCGGCTCAATTCGATGGCGCCGTTGTTGTCGATGTGCATGGTGATCCGGCATTGGTGGCCGGTCTCGGTGATGAATTGGCGGAGCCAGGCCGCGTGTGCGGTGGCCTCGTATGCGGCGGCGTACTCCGCGTGGGTTGATGACGTAGCCACGGCTTTCAACTGGCGGGAGCACCAAGCAACGGGCCCTCCCGCGATTACAAACACGTATCCGTAGGTAGATCTCCTGGTCATTGGGTCGTCTGCGTAACTTGAATCGACGTAGCAGTCCACCTCAATGACGTTTGGCGACTCCTCCTGATGCTTGTATCGTATGCCTCTGGCAGTCTTGTYTTGGTAGTAGCGGAGCATCCGTTTTAACTTGTGCCGGTGCACCACTAACGGGGATGACATCACCTTTGCGTGCTGACCGACCCCGTACGCGGAGTCAACTCTGGTCATGGTCTGAGCGTATATCAGCTTGCCGATCAGTCTCTGATATTCGGTAAGATCCGCGCGTTCGTCGTCGAGATCTCTAGATATCACTTCTTCAATTGGTGTAGCCACGGGCCTACAGTCAGTCATCTGCCAATCAGCTAACACCTCTTTCAAGTACGTCTCCTGCGAGATAAAAATCTCGGTACGTCCCGCAGAGACTGTCACACCCAGCTCAATACCCAGAAGCCAGGTGGGACTCCCCATGAGGTCGATCTCCAATTCTGACGTAATAGCCTTCTCAAAGGTGTCGAGTACGTCGTCTGGTCCGACGTAGAGAGCGTCATCCACGTGGGTTACCACCAGCAGCTTGTCTCCGTGATAGCTAGCGGCATCAGTAGTCATTGGGCGCAGTCCGAGGCCCTCCATTGTCATCTTGAGCTTTTGTTACCATTGTCTACCGCCTTGTTTCAGGCCGTACAATGCGCGGCACAAGAGGATCACCTTCTCCGGGCTGTATCCCAAGTCTCGGGCGAGGTTCGTATGACGGGCGAAGAACCAATCAAACAGCTCCGGGATCTCCATGTAGACGTCGTGATCCATCAGGCCGTACAAATACGCTGCGATGACGTCAAATTGGCGTACAAACCAGCCGAACAGGGCTAACAATGCCAGTGCAACGCGCCAAGAGTCTGCGCGAGAGGTTGCAGCAAACGTGTCAGTGTAATCGATGCCCTCCCGTTGCTGGAAGCCTCGAGCAACCAGTCTAGCCTTTTTCTTAATCTCATGACCTCCTTCACCAAGCTTGCGGTGTAAAACCCAACGGCCGGTGATGACCTTCTGTTTGTTGGGACGATTCACGAACTTGATGACGTCTCGTCGAATGATGTTCACAATCTCTTTTTCAACTGCTTCCTGCTATTGGCCTGCCTCCTTTCCTTCCATGGCCTTCTTCACGGTTGGATGAATGTATGAATCAGCCGAAATGGTGTGTATCTCAGGGGTTGGGGGCATGTCGTAAGCTGGGATCGTGATAATCGCTGAGGTGGAGGGGGGGTCTTCGTGTCGGTCACCGTAGTCGTTGAGGTTCGTGAGGTCGATTTCAACGCCGTCGATGCCTTCACCGCCGTCGAATTCTGGCGGTGGGTGGGGGATATGAGCCGTGGGCTCGATATCTTCTTCTTCAGCAGGACCGAGGTTATTCTGAGAGTCGGTGGGCACTGTGATCTTTTTAGTACGGTGCCAGGTGCCTCTAGGCCATGAGGAATAGTACTCCTGATTATCATCTACCAGTGCTTCGTAGAAGCGGACGTCTCTGGTGACAACAACCGTCTCTCTGATTATAACCCAAACGCGGTATAGGTGCTGGCCTTGGTATCCCACYAAGATGCCCTCCTCGCCCCTCGGATCGAGCTTGGTCACCGACAGGCGGGCTCTCTGGTCCTYTGGGATGGTCACGAAGCAGCGGCAGCCAATGACTCGAAGGTGAGACAGGTCGATTTCGGCTTCGGGCCGCCACTTCTTCCATGGGATCTCTCCTTTGCCGTTGGCAGTCACGTTGTAAAGAAATGCTGCCGTGCGCGTGATCTCTGGCCATAAGCCCACCGGGATATGACCGTCAATCATCAGGGTCCTCGTCAACTCAAGGATCGAGCGTACCATACGCTCAATACGACCGTTTTGTTCGTGAGAGTACGCGGGACTGGTGCGTATCTCGATGCCTTTGCGAGTGCCATAGCGTTGAAAGTGCGCTACGTGAATGTCGGTGCCATTATCCAACTGAAGTCGAAGGGGCAGTCTCCCCATGAAGTTGGAGTTGAATTCAATTGTCCCTTGCACCAGGTCTGGGCTATCAGATTTCAGTCTGGTAGGGTAGACCCATGTCATGGTCGAGTGCTCATCCGTTAAGACAGTCAGCCAGGTGCACTGGTCGAAGGATCTCTGCTTGATCTTGGTCAYATCGAAGTGGTAGACGTCTYYTGGCCGAGTAGCGCAATCACCACGCATATCTTTCGGCCGAAAATGCTTGGCTTTGGCCAGCTCACAAGGCTGGCAGGGTTCCAAATGCTGATGTTTGGCCACCGCYTYTGGGCYAATCAGTGCTCCTTTTGTGCCTTTCAGAGTATCACCAAATCGTTTGAGAGAAGGGTGGCCGAGTCGCTTATGCATAAGACGAAGGCGTTGTCTCTCATCAATAGCCTTGTGCACCTCTAGGATGGTGCTGGTGCTAAGATCTTGGCTTCTGGTCACGTAACAGTACAATGGATCCTGGGATTTAGTTGAAGCGGTGTTGTTGTTGGCTGGGATTGGTGCCGGGGCGGGGATCTTTTCTTTTACCAGGTCTAGGTAAAATCCCCTAACCTCCACGTCCAGTGAGCTGATCACCTTCTTCGCGTTGTTGACTAGGTTGTCGTCTCGAATCTTGTTGCCGCTCCGGTAGAAGCGGAGGCCTAACATGATGCAAAAGTAGAACATTGGGGCGTACCAAACACCGTTGAGGGTGATGGTATTCATGGTTCCTTTTGGTCCCACCAAATAGAGCATCACCTTGCCTTTCTTCTGAAGCTTGATCATCCCGCCTCCGGTACGTACTTCCACTTGGGCGTCCTCCTCGGTACCTGGCAAGAACCACTTGGTATTGTTGACTAAGTGTAAGTCACTGCCGGTGTCAAACAGCCAAGCGTCACCAAAGTGGACGTTATTGGCGCTGTACGTTGACATCACTTCCGGAAGGGGTAAGTCCTTGTGACCGCGAGAGACCACTGGTACTCGATGGACTTGCAACTGCATGTCTGGGATCTCCACGTGTACAACGTCGACAACGTTGTCTTCGTCATCAGGGGCATCTACCACCGTGACGGTATCYAGTTCTTCGTCACTAAGGTGAGTGACGGGAGTGAAGGTGCACACTGCTGGCGCCTCGCCTTGCTGAGGGTTTGAAGCAGCACCCGAATCTTYAGACTGATTAGCATTGGTGCCCTTCTTGGCGGGCGGTTCGCCCCGTGCTTTCGATCGGCAGTCTTTAATCAAGTGTCCGGGCTTCCCGCAGTGGTGACAGGTCCAGTCAGAGCGGCGGTCCTTGTCCTTGGTCTTGTCCCCGGTCTTTTGGTCCTTGTCCTTAATATTCCCGGATCCTTTGCGGTCTCTGCCCTCCTGCTTCATCTTGGTATTGTCGTATTTATCATCTTTCTTGCCGTCACGGGTGCGTGGTTGCCATCCTTTAAATCTGTCATTAGTGTAGCTTTTCATGAGCTCGTACACCTCCGACGTGGGCTTATCCTGCCAGTCAGACTTCCACCTCGACTGCATCTCTGCGTGGACGTTGTTCGCGCGTCCTTTGACTAGCATCAGCAAGTGAGTGATCTTTGCCATATCATCCAGCTTGCAGACGTGGTATTCAAACTCCTCGATGACGACGTTGTACTTGGCCATCATCTYTTGAATCTTCTCCTCTTGCTTYCACTTRAAAAGGTAGAACTTCTCGGCGTAGTCCACTGCGGTCGAAGCTTCATYARGACTGTACCGATTCTTAAGGTAGTTGTATAAGTCGATGGGTTCATCAAAGTGCCGGACGGTCTTGGCTACCTTGGGGTCGAGCTTGCTGACCATCATGTTGAGCACGGCTTCCCGTGCGTCTTCCACGTAGTCAGCGATATCACCGAAGTCTCGAATTCTGCCCAGCATGCCCATGCAACTGATGATGCCCTGCACCCATTTATCCCACTTATCTGCCTTGTCAAGGACAACGTCGAAGTGGTCCATGCGGTCGTAGAACCGGTTGATCTGTCGATCGTTAACGTTTTTCAGTCCCTGACGTCCGGCATTCGGGCCAGGGTCGGCTTCTTCTTGTTRATTGTCCATTTCWTCYAGTGACGGTTCTCCCTCGTCAGCTGAGAAGCTCTCTTGGTCCTCCGAATCTTGGTCCGGGATTTCTGCTTGTTCTTCCTGGTCTTCCAGTCCAGGGCTTCCTTCTGGTTCCGAGTCTTGTTGATGGCGATTTTTTGGTCGTCCACTTGGCCTCGCCCAGTAGGACATGGGAGAGAAGGGGGGGTAAAAGGGGGAATTGCCTATGAAAGGCACTAAACGAACGCTCTTTACGAGCTGAATGTGATGAGGTTGAAAAATGAAGGTCTAGGTTACCGGCTGTTGCGTTGCCGGGCTCATAACCTGTCAAATAGAGGTGAATTACGTTGTATTGGATTACTTAGGTGGCAAGCTAGCAATATTTTCACCATGGCAGGGATATAAACCCTGCTGTGGGGTGGGTCCCCCAGCAGCCAATCACATCAGAGTGGGCTTCATCACGTGCTCCATGACACGTGCATACTCAACACAATTGAATGCACTCGCCTCGCCATGCATGCATTTCCCCGGACCTTGTGCGCGGCTGGTGACCAAGATCTGGGAATCTGACACCCCCAATCAATGGTTTTAATGTTATTACAACTTGTGTGAATCGAGCAGGACAAACACTACAAGCTCAGCTAGGAAAGAAAAGTAAAGACACCCCCACTCCCCCCCCGTGGTGGCACGATCATACAAGTGTACCGTACACGGGGCAGTGACAGAAACGTGATGACGTCATAGCAGACGTGGAGTGAATGTTCACAAGAATTGTTTGGATAATAGTCACGTGGGACCGGAATTGTAACCAATAGGGAGATTTTTTCAACACCAAAATTGGTGCGGGATTATTATTCGCAGAACTCATCCGGTTCTAAGCATTAACTCGTTCAAGAAGACTACATATAGTTTACAGTCTTGTGCCAAACAACAACATGCTTTTTGCCACTGGACTGGTCTCTCCCTTATGAGGAAGAGCGTACAGAACGTGTCTCCTTGCCCTGACGCACGACCACTCCAGCACCACCTTTCTTCTTCTTCCTCCTTTTTCTTGTGGTCGTTTACGACCACGTGTCCGGGCCAAAGTAGCCCTTTGCGGGAAGCTCTTCCAGCAGGGACACGCGACCGGCCCCGCCGTCGACGGTTGTGGAACCCACATCGTTGCCCCACCAGCTGACAGACTTGGGGTGGTACTGCACGGCAAAGAAGATGATGATGGCGGAGAAGGCGACGCCGCCGGTCAAAGCAGCGGACAGCACGTAGTTGTACTTCTCCCACCAGGCGGTCTTGTAGCGGCGCAGGTAGTACATGAAGAAGAACGCCACGTAGACGGCGGGAATCGTATATGTCAGGTTGAGGGGTGCCCAGTACAGCATGCCGTTGAAGATCAGCGAGGGGTGCACGTGCTTGAGCCACGAGATGGGCGTGAAGATGGCGGCGTTGAGTGGCACAAAGACGCCCGACGGCAGCGACCTCTGCAGCGCGGCACGCGCCTTGGCACCGAAACGCTTGACGGCCCACCAAACCAGGGCCAGCAAGAAGCCGAAGAGGAAGCAGTACTTCATCTTGGGGTAGATCTCGCTGAAGATACGTTTGGGACCAATGGCTCCCTGGTGGAGGGGGAGGGAGAGTTAGCAGGAACAAGTCAGGGGAGAGAAAAAGAAAAAAGAAAAAAAAAGAAGGGGGGGGGGGGCTGCTTACCCAAACGACCGAGGACGAAAAGTACACTTCGGAGCCGTTGGAGCAGGTGAACTTGGACTTCTGGTCTTCTGTGCAGATGCCCGGGATCTGGGTATCGGCAAACTGGACGACGGCGTAGGCAACAAGAGCGGTGATGAAGGAGCTGATGACCTGGCCGCGGTACATGGCCCGGGGCGGGACTTTGGCGTAGAAGCCCATCTTCTGGTCGGAGATGTAGTTGTCGGCCTGGCCGTTGATGTTGTAGCCAAAGGCCTTGACGAACATGAGCGCCTCCGGGTGACCGGGCAGGGCGTAGCCGACGATCAGCTCGGTGACGACGTTGAGACCCTCGGTGGTACCGGAGATGGCGTAGAGGTAGGACATGGGGATCAAAAAGACAAAGTTGAGGCCGATGACAAAGAAGATGGTCCACACGGGGGTGTCCAGCTGGGGGAACTGGGTGAGGACGATGAGCGAGAAGATAAAGGCAATGAGGAAAATGATGGTGAACCACCAGTCGGGCACCTCGGGGTAGGCGCGCATCAGCTGGGTGAGCGGGTTGTCGAACTCGTCGTAGATGGAGCCCTCGCTGTCGAGCAGGTGGAAGAGGCCGCGGAAGAAGCCCTTGATGTCGCCGTGGGCCAGCGCGGAGAAGGTGCGGCTGGTGTTGTGGGCAATGTCCTTGGCGAACTGGACGGCGGCGTTCATCATGGACTTGTAGGCGTTCAGCAGCGGGCGCCAGGAGTCGAGCAGGATGAAGACCATGGTCAGCGGGTAGAAGGCAAAGAAGGCGCCGTACAGGAGCAGGTTGCCGGCGCTGTAGAAGGCGGGCGAGTACTCGAGGTAGGCGGTCTCGTTGAGGTAGCCGCTGCCCGGGAAGATGACCTTGCTGATGTTGTAGGAGTTGCCGGTGTTGTCGAAGATGCCGGACGAGTTGGGCGGCAGGTAGGCGGACCAGTTGACGTTGCTGTAGTAGATGCCGACGATGGCGAAAAACCCGATAATGTGCCCGGCAAACTGCTGGACGGTGGCAAAGAAGGGCCAGGCCAGCGGCAGGAAGGCGGTGATGACGACGTTCCAGTCAAAGGTTGGGATGGGGTTGAGGCCGAGGCCCAGCTGCGAGCCGGTGATCATGTTGAGGTTGAAGTTGTTGGGGGCGATCCACGTCATCCAGGCAAAGGTGCTCAGCGCCGTGAAGAGGTAGCCCGGCAGCCAGAAGTAGACAAACATGACGGCGAAGGTGATGAAGAAGAAGCGGTAGCGCGAGATGCCCCAGCCGTGGATGACCTCCTTCTTCTCGGGCAGCAGCAGCGCCCTGTTCAGGGCCAGGGTCGGCAGGGTGCTGGGCCACAGCGTCTCGATCGGGTAGATGACGAAGCGGCGCAGCAGGCCGGAGAAGCCCAGGCCCATGAGCTGGGTGGACAGCAGCAGCAGGATGCCGTAGGCGGGCGTCAGCCAGGTGTCGTGGTAGTAGATGGTCTGGGTCTGGATGTTCCAGAAGCAGTAGGCCGAGGTGATGCTGACGTCGACGATGATGGTGGCCAGCATCTGCTCCTTGTAGGTCCAGGGGCCCGGGTTGAGCGAGAGGCGCTTGCCGCGGAAGTTGAAGCCCCAGTCGGGCAGGATGTAGTACAGGGCGAGGCCGCAGGGGTACAGCAGGATCTGGATCACGGGCGAGGACAGCGTGATGGCCGGGAAGCGCGAGTTGAAGAGCGAGTTGGTGAACTGGGCGATGACGGCCCAGATGTAGCCCAGCAGATGGGCGCGGATGGTCTCGCACGGCACGTTCACGTCGTCGGTGGGCGTGGTGACGGCGCGCACCTCGGGGTAGGGCGAGAAGAACTTGCTGAGGGCGATCTCCGACTTGAACTTGAGCTCGTACTCGTCGACAGACTCGCCGTCGGACGGGCCGCGCAGCAGGGCGCGCAGGCGCTCGCGCTGCGCCTCCGAGAAGTTGTAGTCGTACTCGTGGTCCTTGAGCATCTGCTCGGCCAGGGCGCGGCAGTCGTCCATCGTCATCGTGTCGACCTTGTCGGCCACGAACTGCAGGTCGTCCACAGGCCCGATGCCGCCGACGCCGTCGCCCAGCTTCTCGGCCAGGTTGGTCACCATGCCGCCGACAATCTGCGGGTCGTCGGCGCCGGTCTTCTCCTTGCTGTTGGAGAACGACCGGTTGGCCGCATCGCCAGCACCGTCGTCGTACGGTCCAGACATGGCGATGGACTTGGGATAGAGAGAATCAGGCGAAGGAGCAGGAATGGATAGAAACGCGGATAAAGAAAAAAAAAAAAGAGTGCGTGTTTCAGCAGAGGCGGCAGAACAGACACAGTCTGTCAGTGGGCCAGGGGAAGCGGATATATATTATGGGGTG
>PCDI01000001.1:3795503-3820670 GCA_002778195.1 Raffaelea ambrosiae | reverse complement strand
CCCCCTTCTCGAGGCTAAAATGGCACAACCCGACACAGTACTCGTAGGACACTGCATCACCTTCCCCTTATCGCTCGCCATGGCCTTTCATGGCATCCATTGGCCGTTGCTAGCCTATCGGCATCATATCACCAGTCGCGAAACATTGACCTTCCTGATTGGGGCAGCAGGGTGTCACCTACAGTGGGAAGCCAGCGGCGTCAAAAGTCCCCCCCCCCTCTTCCGGCCCAACAGCACAAGGCGGACGTCTGGGGAGAGCCAATCTTGCGACTCCGCACTAGCCTTGCAACGGGCTTCCTGTTGGGTGCTAGCGACCATGGAATGGTGCATTTGCGACTTCTGCCTTTCTTCTCGGGTCGTCTCTGCATCGCTACACCGTACGGTGTACTATGGAACTTTTTTTTTTTTCGAATGATTCTGGATCGGGCTGTTTGGTCCCGTCTGCACAGTTAGTTGCCAAAATGGAGGGGGCAAGGGAGGCGGCCGTGCCTTCATGCAGGCTACATAGTACACAGAGTACTAACCAACTATGCCGCAGATTGGCTGGCGTGCGTCCTTCGCTGCGTCCTGCGTCGCATTTGTGGCATGGGTATACTGGTCTGTGGGGACTTCGCGCCTGTTCCCTCTCTGCCCCGTCCTGGGCTCTGGAGCGCGGCACATGCGTGGTGGGTACGGAGTACGGTGTAGTTGCAATGTAGGTTTGTCCACATTGTACTCGTATACACAATGCTTTATTATCTCCAGGCGTTGGACCTCTGGTGGCGACCGCCACCACCACCACTACCACTACCAACACCACGGGCTGCCTAAAAATATCCGGCCCGACCACGGTTTTGTCTCCTTCCTGGTTCGCTGCTCAGGGGAGGCAAACAAGGACGCTGCATACAGGGAGCGGGATCTGAGTGGTGGCCAGCGAGTCAGCCTCCGACCCGTGTCTGCTCATGTGAAAACGCGCCCACGGCCCATATGATTTTATGTTCTGCCAAAGGGCACATGCACGCTATAAAAACGGCGCTGATCGTACAGCCTTGGCGAAAAGTCTTATTCGAGACAAGACATTGACAAGACATTGACAAGACGTTGTCGCGCCAGCCAAGGCGCTTTTGGACGAGAGGCGAAGGGGAAAAACACACACATACCCTCGCACGGAAGGGGGGTGGAATTCTCGAGAGAAAGAACAGTTGTGGCGCTAGAAGCGAAGAAGCCAGAATGCCAAGAGAGCCAAGGAGGCCAAGGAGGCCAAGGAGGCCAAGAAGGCCAAGGACGAAACTGGGCAGACCAGGAGGAAGGGGAATGTGCCAAATAGGCAGGTCGGTCTGTGCTCATGACAAAAGAAAAAAACAAATCAAATAAACAGCCGAACAGTTCCCTCAACCAGAAGGTCGGATGTGAACATGTGAGCAGAAAGGAGGAAGACGCTTCCTTCTCTGCCTCGTTTGCCTCTTCCTGTGCGCGCTCGTACTCGTAACTACGGTGTATCTTCCTCGCCTGGCCTTTTTGCTTTGCGCGCTATTCCCTAGTTGGCTCACTTCGCAGAGAATGCAAAACCCGGGTGGAAGGTCTATGTGGGCCACTGTCTGGTGGTGTTGGGATTGGACTGGGCCGTTGCCACAAATAAGATCGTCATGCGGATTGCTTATCTCTCTCCTCCTCGAGGGGGGGGGGGCTCTGATCACCCTGTCTCAGCCAAGGCGGGTCTTTTCATGCCGTCCTACTCCTACAAGAATAGTCTGCCAGGGCTCTAGAGAATGCCCTTGTGCGGCTGGGCCTCCTTCTTGAATGCACGGTGGGTTTTGGCAGGATGCAATCAGACCATATAAAATATACGATACAACTACCCCGTACTGGCCCGATTCTAGACGGGGACCAAGCATCGCTAGGACGTTTCCAACAGGCTAAGCAGGAGACGGCCCCAAAATTGTGCTAAGAACGAAAAGAAAAGGCGAAAAAAAAAGAAGAAAAAAAGAAATAAAAAAACGATAAAAAAAAACGAAAAAAAGGGGTCTGCTCATGTCGAGCTTATCGCTCGATCTGACGGCAGCGTGAGCCAAGTCCAGAGCTCGGCCAAACCGGCAGGCCGTCGTCAGCTGACAGACAACCTCTTGCGTGCTTCTCCTCGGCTCCTCCAAGTGGAATGTCTTCCCCTCTCGTCCTCCTCTCCCTGAGGTCGGCTCATCTTGTGGGCCGACTGCAGAGGCCCGCACGAGAAAAAAAGACAATACAAAGTAGAACAAAGAGACCCAAAAGCCAACAACCCGCTAGAACGAACAAACGAAGAACAACCAAGAATCCCTAGCGTCGACGCTAACCCTGGAATTTGTCCTCTGCTCGCTCTCGTCTGCTCTCGTTCGCTCCCATTCGCTCCCGTTCGCTCTCGCTCGCCCTCGGGCTTGCTGAGCGGCCGCCCGGCCTGGCCAATCCGTGGCCAATCCCCGGCCGCAAAGCCCGCGCAGTCCCACGCAATTTTGCAGAGATCAGCTAGACTACATGCGCCGTAGCACGAGCACGCCGTAGCCAGACGGCACGAGGCCGTATGTGGAAGGTGCTTCTCGCCTCTGGAATCGAGATCGCAGCTACCAGGACGACTACTACTAGTATGTACATAGTAGCAGCCGACAGAAAGCTTGTTCTCTTGCTTCGGTCGGTGCAATAGCGCCACGCCATATTGCCCGCCCTATCGTCGTATGGAGTCTAATTTTTCTCGGAGGGGAAGCTGCGTGATTCCTAACCGGCCCTCCCCCCAGCTTGCTTGGGCTTCCCCATACACACCAAAGATACGGACGGCGACATTCGTATTGGATTTGGATTCCACGACCTGCTCTTTTGTGTGCATGTGGTGTCTGTGTGTGTGGATGCTTCATTCTGTCTGCTCCTCTCGGAATCAATCGATATCCGGCACGGGTTAGCCGACCTGCCGGATTCGAGAAGGGGCATAATAACACTTTGTCGCAAGAGAAACACGCAAACTGCACACGCAAACTGCACACGTAGGAAACGCACCCACCCCCCTTTCCAGGGACAGAGATCAACAGCACACGAAAATGCACAAAGATAAGAACGTACGGTGCATTGCGAAAGCCGGCAAAAAAAAATAACAAATCAATCAATACATAGAAAAGGAAGAAAGAAAGAAAGAAGGAGACCGCCCAAAAAGTACCCCCCGAAAAACCTGCGCATTTTATTGACCGTTGACTACCCCTACTTGCCACATACGATTGGCATCGGCCGGGCGTTGCAGAGAAACGTAGTAGCAACATAAGCAACCGCGGCTCTGCGCCAGCCTCCAAACTGCCTGCTGCTTGTTGTTCTGCGCCTGTTACAGAATAACCTTTCTCTTGGCACGCTAAATCTGCGGTTCGGCCCATTACAGACCTCTTTTTTTTAAATCTTGGTTCTCCTTTATTGCGTCCATCTGCAGTACAAAAAGGGCAAATGATGGACCTACCATGGCCAATGACGGGCATGGACAAGCAAGTAAGCAGACCTCTCTATTTTGCGTGTCACAAAACGCTGGTTGCGGGCACACGCGAGGCTGGTTTGCGCGAGTCGGGTCATCATCTCCAAAATCCCTCCGACTTTGGCCATCCCAATCAAACCCTTTCCCCCCCCCCCCCTTTGGACGGACGCTAAAATAAATTGAACGGTCTGTGACCAGCCGCACTGGCAAAGAGGACACTCCTGCTCGTAACACACCGCCGTGTATCCCCCAAACCAGCTCAGCCGATTGGACCCGTAGCCGCAACGGTGCGCGGCAGTCGGGAATCTGGTTCACCGGGCACGGCGCAGCCGGCCGTCCAAGTGGGGGGGGGGGGGGGGCGGACACGGCCCCTCCACCGGCTTGTCACGGGCGGTTCCTCCGCCAAATTTCTTTCCTTGTACACTGGTGGGTGGCCCAGTGCTGCTGATCACTGCAGCCAGCTGTCTTCTTTGGCATCTTTAGGGATTTGCCCACCCTTAATCTGCGTCGTGGAACGAAAGAACACTGCCGATGTAGTATGCCACCATCTTCCGATGGGCAGAGGGGAAAGCTGATGTAGTATACCACCATCTTCCGACGGACAGAGGGGAAAACAAAACACACACATCCACTGCTGGGTCGTGGTGATGGTTGCGGATCTCCCTTGTTCCCCTTTGTGTTTTTTATCTCTAGTATTCTTCAAGATCCCTGGCCGTCCCAAACCGATGCAGACCACAAAGAAGTTTCTTGCCATTCACATCGATTCCAGAGATACAGTGTCCCATAAAGTGTCCTGAGGTGGCCAGTAGTTGCCGGATACTGGACCGGTGCTAGCCGGTTCTGGCGGTACCCCTAAGCTGGATGGCCGCAGTGTGAACACAGGCAGGAAGAAAGGGAGGAACGAATATGTTCATGACGTAGCATCCAATCAAGAATTAAGATCAAACATGAGGGATCAGAAGAGTCCATGACATTGGACCACGCATCATCACGTCTCCCTGTATCTGGGAAAAGATTCATTTTGCTGTTCTCGCAGAACTGCACGACACTGTTAGGACTATCTGATGAGCATCGTGGGCACCAGAAGTCTTTTGTCGCCCAGTACTTTGTAGTGGAAGCTGATGGGTGATTAGCTGGTGGTAGTTGGTCTGTTTTTAATTCTCAAATGTATCATTGCAACTAATCTAAGTAGCAGACATGATTCGGTCCTTGCTATCAGACAACATACCGCGCATGAACATGCAGCCTATCTCATTTGTGGATCTAGGTGCGACCTGCCGAGAGAATCCTGACGCACGACCTAGCGTCGACCTTCCTTTTGTCCCCGTTGAAAAAAAAAATCCATAGATTCAATTTCTTGCGATGCTTTGGGAGTGTCGAGTTCGGCTTCTGTTTTCTTGTCAAGACGGATGCTGTGATCGACCAACACTAAAAGAGCCCATCGGCTTTCGCAACTTTGTTGGCAGCCTCGTACACCGCGAGCTGGCCAGAGGGGGCCGCTGGGCCAGGCACAATGGGAGCCAGACCCATGGCGGCACCACCGCCCTCGGCAATGTCCTCCTTGGTAGCGCGGCCGACGTGCTTCGACTCGCTCGCGCCGCCGGGGAAAGTCCACGGGCAGAGTGCCGTGCAGGAACGCCGCCGCCTGCGAGCGAAGGTATGCGGCGTCGTGGTCGCAGAGCGGAACCCCGGCAATGTAGAGCACGCTGCTCTCTTGCTCGCCCTTGTGCTCCGCCTCGACCATGTGGGTCAGGTCGCAGTGCCAGAAGACGGCATCGCCGGGCTGCACGGCCGGGATGGACACGAAGTTGTCGGGCGCCATATGCGGGTGGTCCGCCTCTGTGAGCTCCTGGCCGCGGCCCATCTCGGCGCCGTTGAACAGCGGCGATGCGTGGTCCATCTCCCAGTGGCCTGCGGCTTTCTTCTTGACAAAGGGCCGGAGCATGGTGTAGTCTGCCGTGGCCACGAGATCCGGCAAGACCTGCAGGGTGCTCTCTCCGGGACCGCACGCTGATAGGGACGTCCACCCCCCCCCTTTTTTTTTTTTTTTTGCGTTCCGTCAGTCAGTTCCGTACAACGTGCTACAAAATGTCTTCCCGGGTGCGGTGCGTGAACAATACCTGATAGGTGCGGAAAATGCTGCAGCCGCCTGGTCCATCGTGGAGGTCGGAAACCGCCCCGATCCGGGGCGAGGCGTCAAAGGGGTCATGCGACTCACCAGTGGCCGCTCAGCACGTCTGTGTAGCACTTCCGGTACTGGGGGTCCTCCCAGCGCTCGAGGAATCCACCGTCGATACGCGGACCGACGTTCCACGTCTTGTCGGCGGGCTGCAGACAGGGACAAACGGTCAGCGGCCCGGCTCGGGGGAGTTTGGCTTTCTTGTTTTTTTTTTTGTTTTTTTCTTTCTCGTAGGAGCTCGACACTTACGGTGTGGATCCGGATGCGGTCCGCGTACGTCAAGGGCTCGGACAAGACCACCTTGTCCTCGGGCGTCGTCGACCACACTTTGTTGAGGGCTCTATGCACGCGGCGCACATTCGGGTGCGAACGAGCAGCGATCTGCGCTGGGGACCAGTACAGCTCAAATATTTGCACGTCTTTTTTCGGAAAACCCGTGGTGGATGGGTTCGCCTGGATGGAGTCGCGAATGGACTACTTCCAGCCCCGTGCCAACTCCAAGTCGACCATGCCGCGCACGATGATCAGCCAGCGCGACCGCAGCTGGGCCACGGCCGCAGTGGGGAGCGCATCTCCGTTGGCAACGATGTCTGCATACTGCACTTCGGGGACGATGCTGGGCCCCTTTTCCTTTGATTTCGGGAAGCGTATTGTTCTCCAAGCGGTCCAGGTGGCAAAGCCAGCCGGCGAGAATGGCTTCCTCGTTGCCTTTGAGCAGCTCCTGTTTCAGGGAAGCGTAGCGAGGGGGGAGGACGGTCTCAAACGACGAGATTGCGGAAAATGCATTCCCAATGGTGCCGCCACCCTCGCGGCGCGATTGCCTGATGGGGGCCAGAGTCACGGTGGAACTCATCTTGAATAGTACAGTCGCAAAAGAGAAAGTCTTGTGTTTTTTCAACGCAAGGGAGTATTCTGCAGTGTCGTTGTTTCTGATGATGAGCCTTACGAGGTATGAACTATGAGCCGGAAGCAGGTCGGGGGCAAGTTGCCCATTGATTGACTATCTGGGAACCTGGAGATAATCCCGGGGCCGTCGGGGAGTTTACTCGGGCTAACTCGAGTACTGTCACGTTTCTTTATGCATGAGCGTCACAAGGCCATGAATAATACGTTGTACTCAAGATCTTGAGGGTGCTGGGTGACAGTCTGTCTGGCTTCAGATCAACTCATGCCGACATCTACGAGTAGCCATACGTCAGTAAGCCTATATGAAGTGACAAGAAAGAGAGACAATACTCGTGGAGACACAAGACCGTTTTGATTTCAACACTTTGCTAGGGCAAGGCCCCCCAGTTTCCCCGGATCTTCGGATAGCCGTGGCGAAGATTGTACAAATTGCCGAGTTGGGCCAGACAAGCTAACAAGATAACTGCAGGTCTCTGACTCGGCCATAACCACCTTGTCCTGCCCACCGGTACCGCGGGACTTTCTCTTCAGTCACACTGGGTTTCTCTCCGCTCTCGGTTCTTTGCCCCTCTCCTTTATCTGCTGGACCTTGGGTTTCCACGAGACAATCTATAAACCAGGGTCGTCATCCCGTTGCGGGGAAGCTCAGAGACAACCTGCGACCTGTCATATAATTAGTTTTTGTAGCAAGGCGAGAGAGCCTATCAGAACGATCCTATTTTCCAGCCTGGAGACAGGACCGAGCAAACGAAATGCAGCCCAGTCGTTCAACGTACCCCAAACTGAGCTTTGATAAATTCTCTACAACACAAACCCACTTTAGTCTTTTTTTCTCTTGAAAACTCAAGAGTTTTGGCCACCGGCCACCTTTATCTGTGGAATAAAGATGTGCTGGCTTTGGCCAAACTTAATAAATCAATGAATCGTCTTGAGTTCATCAGGTACATACGTAGCACAGAGACAGGCGACTTCGAATAACAGACACTGACGAGGCCATTGTTTATTCGCGGATTTACACACACCACGGGCTTGGTATTTTGGCCCACGTCGAGTGTAGAGCGGGCTCGGTGATTTTTGTGTGTATTTGTTTTCTCTGTTCCGTCAGTATTTAAATTTCCTGAACTCCGTCCAACGGAAGCCAAAGATGCGTGGGCGGCTTGTAAATGCACCGACTTATCCAACCGGACCCCACTACTTGCGGGGTATTGCTGCGTACGCCGCGTACAAATAAGCAAATGTACGCCCCTCCTTAGATAGCGTCACGTGCGCACACCCGTGACGCAAGACCTTCGGATTTCGGTGACAATCGCATGAAAAGCCAGTCTTGTTAGTGACATGTAAAGCAGTAGAAAAGGCAATAAAAACGCATGCACCAAAGGAGATCAGAGTTTAATTTTTCATTCATGCACGTAGTAGCCCACACGTTAAGATTAGTCCGAGCTTCTCTTATTAAGCAATAGATGGTTTCTTTGAGAAGAGGAAAAGTATAAGAAGCTGGGGAGTGCTCTGAAGAAGCAAAAGATAGTTCTGAAACATTAAGAAAGTCTTTAAAACCGGTAGGATAATTAGAATAAGAGGGCTCTTCAGAGGCAGGAGGAAGCTTTGGGGAGGTAGGAGGAAGCCCTAAAGCATTAAATCCATATATGGAAGCCATATTGAACAGGTTGGCCGGTGAATTTACAGGTAATTGATGTTTGTAAGGCATTCTTATGAATTATCACGATAAAATGGAGAGGTCCGGCGTCACGGGTGTGCGCACGTGACGCTATCTAAGGAGGGGCGTACATTTGCTTATTTGTACGCGGCGTACACGCAGCAATACCCCTACTTGCGGGCCTCTTGAATGGACCGTTGTTGATTTGTCTCCTAGCATGAGCTTGCCGTATACATTACTTGGTCGTGTATCCTTCTGTATCTGCCATTATTACTATTCATTATTTTGGTTATAACTGGCATTCCGGTTCCAACGGTCTCCCGCACACAGCTCGAGATGTCGCATTCCGCGCTCGCTCAGTTTTCCCTCAAGGGTCGAACAGCCGTTGTGTCGGGCGCAGCGTCTGGCCTCGGACTCGCTATAGTCGAGGCACTTGCCGAAGCCGGCGCCAACGTGGCCATCCTGTACCACACGAGCAAGACGGCCGACGAGACGGCCGAGTCGGTGGCCCAGAAGTACAGTGTCCGATGTGAGTGTTGGGGAGGGGCTTTGTGAAGATCTTGACCCCGAAGCAGAGCGCGCGCGTCTCAACAAAAGGGTTTTTTCACTCCCCCCCCCCCCTTTTTTTTTTTTGCCGGAGCCATTGACACGAGCCCACACCCCCGGTTTCCAGGCAGCGCCTACCGCGTCGATGTCACCCAGGCCGACGAGGTCGAGTCCACGGTTGACCAGGTCGTCCGCGATTTCCACGGCCGTCTGGACTGCTTCGTTGCCAACAGTGGCATTGCGTGTGAGTGCAGGCCGTGTCCTACCTACCTAGTCATAGATGAACCGTGATTAATGATGATGGCCCCCCCCCTTGTGGGCTCTGGCTAGAGGGGATAGGGAACGAGACGTCCGTCATCGACAGCAGCATCGCCCATTACCGCCAAGTCGTGGCCACGAATCTGGACAGCGTGTACTACTGTGCACGGGCGGCGGGCAAGCACTGGCGACGGCAGGCACAGGAGCAAACAGCCTTGGACGGCCGCCCGCTGGACGGCGGCTTTCGGAGGGGCAGTTTTGTGGCCACCGCCAGCATGAGCGGCCATATCGTCAACTTCCCGCACATCCAGACCGCGTACAATGCCTCCAAGGCTGGTGTCATCCACATGTGTTTGTCTCTCTGATTTCTCTGTAATTTTTCTGCACAGAAAATAAAAAAAGGCAGGGGCGGGACCGTCCAGGACCACCCGGGACCGTCCGGGCCCCGCCGACCATCTGGGACCAGCCAGGACAATCTGGACCACCTGCTGACCTCTAGCATCTCGCGATAGGCAAATCTCTCGCAGTGGAATGGGCTGATTTCGCCCGTGCCAACACCGTCTCCCCGGGATTCGTCGAGAGCGGACTCACCGCAGCCGTCCCAGAGGAGGTTAAGGAACAGTTCCGAGGAAAAACACCGTTGAAGTGAGTTTTGGTGCTTCTTCTTTTTACGTCTGTGAGACGGGCACCAACAGCCCTAACAGTGGCGGTTCCAGATCGATTGGCGAATTGCGTGAAATGCAGGGGGTCTACCTCTACCTCGCCTCCGATGCCTCGAGCTTCACCACGGGGACTGACATCGTTGCCGACGGCGGGCATCGCTTGTGGTAAGAGCTGTGGGCCGCGGTACTCAGTCGACTATCCTCACCGGTGAGGAGAGCTTAAAACCAGTGACATGATCGAACAAAGTTTCACACTTGATGGCCGTCCCGTCTTGAAAAGCACGTTTCTGTGTCCCTTCAACTGTTACAGACTATTGTATTATTCTACCGTTTGCTTAACTTGACACTCCTATCTTAGTACAGTCTAAGCAATTGGCAGATTCAATCCTGCTATTTTCGTCTACTAGTCGCTCCAATATCCAGAGAAGGGGAAATGAACCTTACACAACTGGGCTGTCCCAGTGTCAGCCGGCTGCCAAAGGGGCGTAATCCTTCACACACTGTGACAGTTTTAGTGGCCGAAGCGGAAATAGCTCACTGGAACCCAGTGAACCAATGGCATGGTTGATCGTGAGTCGGCTGCACATCCCCCTTGTAGAGTCGCAGGCAGCATTGTCTTGTCCTTACCTTACGAGCCTTGCCATGTACAGGGTACATGGCCGCTGGTGGCGCTAGCGCATGGAGGGGGGTGTGGGTGGTCGTTTTGCTACCGCCCAGTAGAAGGGGCCGCGGTGCGCCTCAGACGCATATATAGCTGCGGCGTGCCCCGGTGGTAGGTGGTCTCTTTTCTGTTGGCTGACCTGCCCATGCTCATCCAAATCATATTAGTCGGCACTTGACACCACAGCACTAGCCTATAAGAGCAGCTAACGTGCGAGAAACATCTTCACGAGAGCCAGAAAGCAAAAGAGAAACAGGACACCACGGTACACGGTTCCTTTGCCATGACACAAAACAATCCACAGGTCGACCTCGTCGCCATAGACAGGCGCTTGATCGACTCCATGCCGAACATATCCATTCGTAGCCGGGTCAACGCTATGCCGTCACCTAGCAGGTTTCGTCAGGAGCTTGGTAATTGCAATCAAAGTTTGGCCAGTGACAACCCCAGTTACTACCAAAAGTTGTTGCTGTACAATGCCGATTTCGATGGCCTCCTCACTCTAAGCGACACCCTGATGGATCTGCACCGCCGAGTTCAACGGGGACAAAATCTAGCTGGGCTTGGGCTGTGCGGCTTGCTGCTTGAATCAATCCGTCTGGCTTCCACAGAGTGCATCGACGTGAACATGTTCAGAGAAGTCCTGGATATGTTGCGGCAATGCAGCGTTGAGGCAAGCGGTGTGCGCCAGACGTTCGCAAGAGCATTGATCGAGGACACGTTTCCCAAGCTAGTTGAGGTTTACGAAGCTGTCTGTACGTTCCTTTGCGTGGTGGTGTGCACGCTGGAGAAGAAGACCATTGGTAAGTTTTGTCCTACCATATGTTTCTCCATGTTTTTTTTCTCGATATTTCCTCATCTCGTTCGTTATTCGTCCTCCCGTTCATCATACTTACCAACACCACAAAAGAAAGCCGAGATACGGAAGCCTGGAAGGAAATCCAGGAGGCTCATGACGGCTGCACGAGGTCCATCCAGCAAGTTTCTCAGATGACCTCGTTATTCGCAGAGTTTTCCTCGTTGTCGACAAGAGCATCATCCATGCGGACCTGGGAAACCAGCCCAGCTGTCTCATCATCTCAGATGCCATTCACAACAGCTCCCACGACAGTGCACATGCTGCCCGCGGAAGACAAATTGTTTTACTTTCGCGTCGAGGAAAGCAAGCAGCTTGAGAAGGCACTGGCAACACACTACACCACATGTGTACAGGGCATCGGTGGGGTGGGCAAGACTAGCTTAGCACTCCATGTCGCACACAAGCTGCGTTCGGTGTATCCCTACATCTTCTTCTTGCGCAGCGACAAAATCATGTCGATGAACCAGGACTTTACCAGGGTGGCGAAGCTGCTGCAGCTGCCAGGAGCCGACAACGATGGGCACGACCAGCAGGACCTGGAGAACCGCGGCAAGGTGATTGAGTGGCTGGAGAAGACCAGCCAGAAATGGTTGCTCATCTTTGACGAGGCGGATGACGACAAATTCGACGGCCGGTATTGGCCCAACTGTGGCCAAAACGGTTCCATACTGGTCACCACACGATCCGAGCTCGTTGGCGACCTCTGCGAATCAACTCTTCATCTGCAACTCTTCTCGTCTACCGAGGGCGCGCAAACCTTTCTCAAGTTTGCGAAAGACTTAAATGCACACATCCGAGGGCCATCGAACAACAACAACAGCAGTGCCGCCGTTTCGGCCCCTGGCGACTCGGCACGCGCCTCGGCACGCGCCTCGGTAACCGAGGTCAGAATGGAGGAGGACGCTGATTTCGAGGCCGCGCGCCACATCAACGACGAGGTCGGCGGCCTTCCCCTGGCCCTCAAGCAGCTGGCCCACGAGGCCCGGATCCGGCGACAGAGCGTGCGCAAATTCAGCGCCTTTTATGTCGAGGACCGGCACAAATACCACACAGAACAGGCCCTCCATCGTCGCAGCCGGCCGCACGAGAAGGCCGTCGCGACCAACTGGATCATGCCGTTTGGATCGCTGCGCAAAGCCGAGACGCACGGCGCTGACGGCACGCGCCTGCTGGCCATTCTCAGCTTGCTCGAGCATACCAGCATCCCCCAGGCCCTGTTTGACCACTGGACAGACCCGTCGGTCAGGGGCCCCCGTGCGAGTGACCATCTTCTGCCGTTCTGCCAGGATGAGAGCGAGTGAGCCAGCCACCAAACACTGCCTGCCCACGAAGGCTCGTTATCTTGACAGGCTCGTATGATCTAACCTGATTGCAGATTTATAGATGTGACGACCGCTCTCTTGGAGCGCAATTTGATCAACAAGGATCCCGATACGGAAGCGATGTCTCTGCACAAGCTGATCAAGGTGGAAGTATGCGGTGCCCCCTGCAATTCTCGCGTCGTTTTTTTTTTTTCGCGTATGGCTCTCTGTAACGCCTCCTACTGACAATACGCAGTTTCAAATGTTTCTCCGTGACGAAGAACGGATACAGGCTTTTGACCATGCTTCCAAGCTTCTCTTTGATATGTTCCCGAAGAGATACACGGGATCCCGCCTCGACGACAAGGCTAGATCTCAATACGCAAAGTATATTCAGCACTTCATCACTCTCAATGATCACTATCTCAAGCCACCAAAGCGAGTGGCTCCCTACGTGGCACCGAAGGAATTTGTGACTTTGGCGTCTTACTGTTCTTGGTAAGGGCTGGCCCCCCACCACCCCTGCTTTTTTTTTTTTCTTTCTCCTGTTGTGTGGTGTGTGTCTGTGTTGCGCAAATTGCACCGCGACATCTGAGGATGCACATGATCAAGTTCCTACTGACCATATGATTGAAACGCCACCAAACAGGTATCTGTTTGAAATTGCCGAGTATCCCAGCCTTAAGAGGCTCCTGGAGGGGGGCATCCGGGCCTGCGAGACCCTACGCGCGACAGACGGCCACAGTGATGCTACTACTTCCATCTATGCCTTTCTCAAGCATATTTCAGGCACCGCCGGCACCACCTTTGCGGACTTCTACAATGCCGAGGTCTCTCTTAAAGAGGCCCTCGAGATACGTCTCAGCCTCCCCCAACCATTTTACAGTGATGACGATATCACCATGACCATCAACAACCTCGGCATCCTCTACAACTCGTTGCAACAATTCGACGAGGCCGAACGTCAATTTACACGGGCGCATGAACTTCTCGTGGAGGCGCGCGGGAAGGGTACCGACGACAAAGACCAAAGGCAGTCGGTGAAGATGTTTGAACACAACCTCCAGAGAATCAACATACACAGTAAGAAGATGACGGTCACGCGTGAGCAGATCCAGGAGACCATCGACTTTTTTGAGCAATGTGACGGCTGGTTTATGCAGGCACAGTACGTGGTATTTTCTTACTGTCACTCTCCCTCCCCCTCCCCCTCCCCTCTTGCACACACGCGCAGGTGCCCCAGTAAGTACATCAGTGCATTACTAACTCTTCAGCTGCACGTTTGTCCTGGGATTATTCTTCATCGAAAAGAACGACTTGCCCAATGCGAAAGCCGCCTTTCGTCGCGCAGAGGAGCTTCTAGGGCAGACTGGCCGACTCGAGAAAGCACCTCCGCGAGCAATGATGCTATACAAGCTAGCATATGCTACGTATCTCGAGGGGGACTATGAAGAAGCAGAGTAAGAAACAGACCCCCCCCCCTCCCCCCCTCTCTCGCTAGATTCTTTTTTTATCGTCGTACTGCTGGTTGGCTAACCCTTGGTGTCTTTCTACAACCAGGAAAATATATAAACAATCGCTCGGAATATCAAAACTACACACGTCCATCCCCGGAGAGCAGGCCAGAACGCAGGCTATGCTGGCCAAGTGCCAGCGGCGGATGCGTAGTGCGAGTCGCCAGAAAGATGCCAATGACAACATGGAGGAGGTTATGAAACTTCTGGAACAACTCCAGAAAACTACTGGACTTTTTCAAGACGTGGACGTGGAGGACGAGCAGTCATTGAACCGCCTCATCACAGGGTCGTACCAGTGATGTGGGGAAAGATCGCCATGGCTGGACCATCTGTATGAATTATTCCGCACTGTTTTTTTCTCTTTCTAAGTTTGCATCGTCATACGAAAGCCATAGCCATGAACGAGTCACTTAAAATCCAGTATAGCAAAAAGAAATAATAACGAATGGGTTTTATCAATTTGAGACATCTCCACAACTGTGTTGTTGTATAGGACTATATTCAACACGTTTCCCTATGCCTGAAAACCTGCGATCACAACAAGAAGTTCATACACTTAAATACAGCCACTATCTTCCTTTCTGTAGTCGTTTCATGCCATCGTTTGCCTGTTGGTAAACTGTGAGCTTCAGGGACTGTCGTGTTTGTTTGCTTCTTTTCTACCATATTGGCTTTTGCTTTGCTTTGCCTCCCTTCCCTGCGTGTCTCTACTCACTTTTAACCACCAGCACCGCCGTGCTCGTCGCGCTGCTCTTGCAGACGAATATCAGGGTAGTTATCTCCAATTGTAGGCACAGTCGTGCGCACATGCCGGGGCTGGACGAAGTCCTTCCAGGGCTGCTCCTTCTTGAAGGAAGGCACATTCTCGGGGTTGGTTTGAGGACACTGCGAGTTCTCAAAGGGGGATCCCGAGCGAGAGCGCTCTGCCGGAGACTCCATGTTGACGTGCTTGCTGTTGTGAATGAAGGTGAATGCTCTCACTTTTATTTTTATGTTTATTTTTATTTTTTCCTGTCTTTCGGGGGAGGGAGGGGAGGTTGTATTTCTTCAGACTCTTGCTTCTTTGCGAAAGACTTGGGCTCCTCCACCTCCAGCTTTTTATACTGCGTCGTCCCGGTGCCGGGCGCTGTCAATGAGAGCAGAATACATTTGCCGAGCATGGAACGTTCGGGTGCCTTCAGTATCATCCACTGGAAGAGTCAGACACACATGATGGAACCGTGATACGCAACTTCACGCTTGCAGCACCATGCATGCGTATGCACGGGAAAGAACGGGTCATTGGTCGTTTCTGAGGCCTGTTGACGACACGTTATGCAGAGAGACACGACTTGTGGTCTCATGACACCCATCTAGCGTCAGAGAAGCGGCTCTACCATGGAGGAGGGTGGACATCGTTGCTGGTGTCTGGCTTGATTGTAATCGACGAGTTGGTTTCCCCTTTCGATCGGCATTTCACCTCTAGGCTCTAGTTATCTCTTTGAAACCCACCGCATTCTAGTCTGTCCAGCTGATGCTGCAATGCTCGTGATTCGTATCCGATCCAATAGACCTCTCCCATTTCAACTGGCGTGAAAGACTTCCACCCCGGACTGTGTACCATGTTCCCTTCTGCCAAGACACGTCCGTGGCGTACATGCCGGAATTCTACTCCGAGAGATGCCTTACACGGACCACCCACGATAGGCGAGCGAGAAAGCAACCAATTTGATTCAAGTCTGAAAAAAGTGCATTTGTGATCGTCTGGACATGCCTAGTTTGCTTGCAACTCGCCGGCGTATCTGCGCCCCCGTGTCTTCACAATCTCTCCCACTCCGCACTTGGCACAATTCTGCTTGTTGCTACACTAGCTCCTTTTGGTCCCCCAAGTAGTTCAGCACCAGGCTACGGACTTCAATGCTTTGTCTCGGTGGAGCAGAGGGCTCGGCCCAAGGGTTGTCAAAGGAAGTGTGGGGGCACGCTATTTGCGTCAACGTCAACCCAGCAGGGCAATCTTCACGAGGAAGACAGAGATTGCACCCCAAAAAAGTGAAACTCACCTGAAATCTTGGCCCCTGGACGGCTGTCTAAAGAGTCGAAAGTGACAAAAACACACAATTCATCGGGTCGTTGATCTTTGAGCCAGTAAAAACGGTGTTTCGGGTTGTAGAAGAAACTGTAGGTCTCGCCAACATAATCTTCGCTCACGAGGTCCGTCTCGACAAGATCCTCCTCGTCAATGGTGTGCGGATCGCAAAGTGCCATTGGGGAGTCGTCGATAACCTGGATGGGTCGCCATGTACTGTCTACTTAGCACAGGGAAGAGCAGGGATGGCATAGGGGAGGCGAGGCTGTGGGTGGGGTAGCAAAAACCAGGGGCAGGGGGGGGGAGAGGGGGGAAGTAAACTTGAAAACACAACGCACTTGATAACGCGGACGCGCCACTTCCCACTCGTGATGTATTCGTCAATTTCCGCGTCTGTAAGGTGCCGCCGGGCTCGGTGAAACCCACCAAAACGAGTATGGTCCAAGCCGGGGGATTAGCTTCTTTCGCCCTATTGATCTCGGGCCTCGCGAGGGAGGCGTGGTAGGAAGGGAAGGCGGCACTGGGCTTTTTTGCACTTACCGATGTGGACGGCATATACCGGGGGCGCTGGTATTCTCGGCTGAATGAATGTGTTTTCATCGATAGCCTTGAGGGACTTGCGGTCCGGTGTACCAGAGCGGCGCTGCAGCGCGATTAGTGTTGTGCAACCCAAGCAGGGATATCGGCAAGGAGGCGCTTTTCCCCTACCCGAACATCGTAGCAGATGACCCGATCCGCGCCGAACATGTTCTTCACAATCTCTGTGTTCTCCAGAATGTAGGCAACGCTGTCCTGAACATTCTGGGTGAAGTCGATCGCAGAGGCATGGCGAACGAACGCGAACCCGTGCCTGTCGCAGTTGAAATCGGCCTCGCGCCCGCGAATGTTCTCCAGGGACACGGGAAACACATCCTGCTGGACATTGGTCGTGGCTTTGGCGTCATAGGACACATTGCTCTCGTAAATGAAAGGCTTCTCCTTCTTGTACAGAGGAATGTTGAGGAGGTAGCGGAATCGAACGTCTGCGTCTGCGGACGACATGGCGGATACGACGGCAAATGGGGTCTTGTAAAACGAGTCAAAACAATTCCAAAACAAAATATGCACAAGGGCGTAGAACTACCGTGCTTCCTTATCTTTTTTTCTCCCTCCCTAGACAGTATCTCTTCTTAAGTAGTCGGGCATGGCTGCTACGGTTTGGTGCCGGCCGCCGGCTTCACGGCAACCGCAAGTTGGCCTACGCCCACTGCTAGCTGCAACGTCGATAAGATGAGGCTCAGAATCCCCAACACCAGTACCACCCATATTGTACACCACCGTGCCGGGTCTCGCCGGTCCTTCCACATTTTCCGCACCTTTGTTGGACGCTGGACCTCGACAAACGCCTGGAGCTCGTACAGACGCTTGCCGAACACACGAAAGTCGGTCCACTGGGTGTAGAACTCCTGGCCCTTTGGTCGTCCTGTGCTGGGACTAACCACAGACGGCGGCCACAGGTCCCGGAGTGCAGGGTCAATCTGGCTAGACTTGGCCAGGATGTGACGCGACAGGAAGGCTTGCTCTTGGGGTGGCAGAGAGGTCAACGGGCCGGGGTCCTGCATGTCCTGTCTCTCCCAAAAGTGTGGGCGCCGGCGTCCTTCTCTCCTGGCCCGTCTCATCTGACCAAACAGAAAACGGAACGAAAGAAGCACTTCCTGGTGGATGGTCTTTGCGTCAAAGGGATAGTATCCTTGAAGAACACTTTTGTTCAAAAAAGAAGAAGACAAAACCACCATGGTAAGCATAGTTGCAGAGTTTTCGGTTAATATCGGACCAGTGAGAGATAACGAGAGAAAAGAAGTGCAAAAAAATACCAAGGAAGGAAGGAAAGTGCACAAATATGAGTATGGGTTGCCATCAATACATACGCTTCAGAGTACCGCCCCAATAGTCCCCCCATACAGTGCACGGCACACATGGTGGGATGCTGGAATAAATAGAGCGTGCGTGTATCCTTGTCGAGACAAAGATGGCTACTGAGATGTGGCACCCAGACAACATTGAGATTGCCGATCGTCTTGAGACACCAGAAATTCAGCGTGGCCAGATGCAGCAGCTGGTCGTTGCTGGTGTTGTCCGCAGCACCATCGGCTTGCGCGTCCAGGAGAGAAAATGATTCGAGCACTTTGCTCGGCGTTCGATCAGCCGCCCGATCCTTATGCATGGAATGGTAGTTGGGCCGCAGCCGTTGTATCGAAATTCGGTGACGCTGGTCCTGGCAGCCGTGGTAGGAATACAAACACGTAGATAGGCCCAGCACGGCCATCACCATGCATTGGTAGGACTCTTTCGTTGGGAGGACTATACGCTGGCCGGACAACTGGTCGGCCAGCTTTTCTATTGTGAGCTCAGTCTCTTGTTGTTGTGATTGTTGTTGTTGCTGTCTGTCTTGTCCTAAAAGGCGGATGATGGCAAGAAAAGCCCGATACATTTCTTCCAACGAATGGTCGTCTCTGGATATGCGGTTTTCCATCCAGAGCATTTCCATCTCCTTATGAATTGTCCCTTCGAATCCACCTGTATGCAGAGTACCGGGAATGGTTGCCGGTAGCCCGTCTCGTAGCATGTCGGACAACTCCTTGTGGAAGAGCGACGGGTTTGGCAATGCGCGAGCCATGTTGAGCTGTATTATGTGCTGAGTAGGTTGGGCACCACAGTGTGTGACCTGCAGGCGGTTGCATCGAGCACTTTAAATATTAAATGTACATAGCAGAGCATCACGGGCCAAACAGGCGCAGAGATGCAGCTCAAAGTCCTCCAAAGTACCCTGTACATGACTCGTCTCGATGCCAGTTCTGCACTTACAAGCTGCCGCAATTAGGCCGTACGCAGCCTGGTGGAGCCGATGCCGGGAGTTTTGTGCCACTTGGCCAATCATGTCGACTTGCTAGTCAATATTGCACGTTTTGCTCAGCTCTGGGCATTGCTCATATGCTCGGATGCCAAAACTGCACAAAGCTGCACCGATGACTAATATAATCCTGTCTGTTGAGCCTCACTTTTCCGGGTCAAACAACATCCCACCAGGTTTTGGGGTCCCTTAGTAGTCTGCCTTGCCTTCTGCCTTGCTTCGTGTGCTGTGCCAACGCTCCTTCCCCCAATCACATCAGCCTCAAAATGCGTGTTCCAATGCCCGCCACCAGACCATTTCCATCGTCGCCGCCTCGCAAATTTCACGTATCATCACCGTTCTCCCTCGTTCGTGCCCTGACTTCGTTTGTTGCTCTGCAGACAAGGCTACCGAACATCGTCGCTGCATCTGCTTCTGGTACGTGAGTCGCCAACGCTGTTTCGTTCCATTGATCAATACTTTTTTCCGCTTCCTCCCCCCTCACAAACCCAAGTCCAATTGTGCCTTGACTTATACAACCACCAGAAACAACTTTCCACATACCCCAAACGGAGCAGATCCCCATTCTGGATAACATCCACGCCATGCATTCTCCTTTGACTCCTTTCACCACCAAGGGTGATGGATGGGCCAAAACACAGCGCTCGTTGATCGCGGCAAACGCCCAGGACCTCCAGGACCTTCTCAGCAACGGCTCACTGACGAGCGTGCAGCTTGTGGAGGTGTCGTTAGCTCAGATTGAAGCGTTCGACCACCAGGGACCGGGACTGCACGCCATGGTCAGCATTGTTCCGCGCGAGATACTCCTGGAACGGGCGCGGCTTCTGGACACGGAAAGACAGAATGGCGCAACCAGGGGACCTCTACATGGTCTGCCCATCGTCATCAAGGTATGATTTAGATCGGGGGTGGTGGGCTCTCTCTCTCCTTTTTTTTTTTTTTTTTTGGCTCATTTTCACCGGTCTAATCGACAGGATATTATCGACACCGACCCCAGCTGGGGCATTTCGACAACGCAAGGCTCCAAGATTCTAGAGCATACAAAAAATGCCAAAGAAGCGACCCTGGTGACAAAGGTATGGCCCAAACTATTGATGATCTTGATACAGGGCCTATTCGCTGACCTCAATACGCACAAATGCAGCTGCAGGATGCAGGCCTGATCATCATCGGCAAAGCCAACCTATCAGTACGTGTGAAGGAGAGCTGCGGGTGGCTTACGTTGAGAATGATGGTGACTAACATTGCTCTTGCATCTAGGAATTTGGCGCTGGAAAGTGAGAACCATGCAACAGAAAGAACAGACGTCCCCCAGGAAACTGAGATGCGAGCCCCCCATCCCCCCCCCCCCTCTCTCTCGCCCTCAAAGGAGCCACATGCTGCTAACCTCGATTCTAAACAGAGGCGCAAATGCTGTTGGCGGTCTCTCGGCCCTGGGCGGCCAAGCCAAATCGGCATATGTTCGTGGAGACATTAAAATCGGAGACAAGGAACTGTCCAACGCGGTATGTGAGAATACGGGCAGTCTGTTGCCCAACCTGTGACTCTCGCTCATTTTCTTTAGAATCCCGGTGGGTCGTCCACGGGGTCGGCCCTCGCAGTGGCTGCTGGCTATACACCCTTGTCAATTGGTGGCGAGTCTGATGGTTCGTTGACGACGCCTGCCAGTCGTTCGGCTCTGTACGCACTGAAGATATCACCCCAAACCATCAACTGCGAGGGCATTTTCCAGGTCGTGCCCACATTCGAAACCATCGGTGGCATGGCCAAGACCGTCCGTGATGTTGCCGACATCACGCAAGTGATTCTGCAGGCCGCCAAAGAGCCGCGGGTGCTCGACGTTAAATTCCAGACGGACTGGAAGGACATCAGCCTCGGCTTTGTCGACCCACCTACTTGGAAGCTTCCCGACTTCCTGTGCGACTCGGACCAAGCCTACTTGGACGAGATGGTAAGAGACAAACTGGCGAGCAGGCGGCTTGAGGCCACAGCTCGCAAGGCGGAGCCCTGGCTGGAAACAACGAATGTCCTCTCCTCTAACTATTTTTTGCACAGAAATCCACCATCGAAGCCGCCATTGATCGGATCCGCAAGAGCGGCGGAACTGTACACTATCCTGTCGACGTGACACATGTCTCCAAACTCAATTTCAAGGGACAGCCTGGATTTCTCAAGGTTCTTTGTGCGTGATCCTCTCCATGTCGTGCAATTTCCAAGTGGCTGACACCTGAACGTTGGCCGTCGCTAGGTGGCGAGTTTCGCGATAGTGTCAACGCCTACTTGGCTGGGCTGGTCGAAACACCGGTCCGCACGCTAGCTGAAATCATTGCTTGGAACGAGAAGCATCCTGACGACCAGGCGGGGATGGACCAGTCCTACTTCATCACCTCGGAACAAGACACCACGACACCCGATGAGCTTGCTGAGGCTCGGGCCTCTGTGAAACAGATCGCGGGCCCGGACAACCTGTTCCGCGTCATGGACGAGCTTCATCTCGACGCCATTGCCGCACCCACCGACGGACCCATCTGCACCGTTGCCGCGATGGCAGGTAGCCCGACCGCCTGTGTGCCGCTCGGCTACCTAGCCTCATGCGGCCGGCCGTTCGGGCTGAGCTTCATTGCGCGCCCCGGCCGTGAAGACGTTCTTTTGAAGATCATGAGTGCATGGGAGGCGACCTCTCCGGAACGCAGACTCCCGCCGGTGTTGCTGGACGCGATTGATAGTGGGGAAAAGCTTTAGCAGCCAAACGTGGCTGTTTTGCTCGGGAAACCCCTGTGAGCTGCGCACGGAGAGAAGGGCCGGGTCTGTGTTGACCAAGCACATGAGCGGGAGGCAGATGCGACCAATACGGGATGTGTTCTTTTCTCTTCTTCTGTTCGTTCAACCGCTTTGACACTGAAACCAGATCAGCTCCTTGATCGCAGGTTCCAAATCCAACCCCATCTTGATCCCTTTCTTGTATTCATCCAAGACAAATGTTGCTTCCACCGGTTCCACACTGAACTCGACATCGTCCCACAAATGGGCAACGAACTCCGTGCCGTCCTTGGCATGCTCGAATGTGAGCGTGAAGCCCGCACTGCGGCCCGTAGCATCCACGTAGAGCTGGCCATCCTTGATCTCCACAGTCAAGGCGTGGTACCCGGCGTCCCAGTAGGTGCCCACATACGCCTCGAGAGGCACCGCCTGGGCGGGTGGGGACGGGCGTTGCTTCCCTCTTTGTTTTTGTTCTTGTTTCTGCTTCTTCGAGGTTTCCCGTGGCTGTTTGTCGCCCTTGGGCCTGCCTGGAGGCCGCGGCGCAACGCGGTCCTCCATGGGCACGTCGAGCACGGCGTCCATCAGTGCCCGGGTGATCGTCGTTGCCGCGGCGGAGGCCCCGCCCGCATTTCCCATGACCACCACGCCCAGCCGCATGCCAGGCAGGAACACAAAGCGGCTGGAAAAGCCGGGGATGTTGCCGTCGTGGCCGACGACCATCGTCTCACGGTAAAAGCACATCTCCATGCCGGCGGTGTAGATGGCGGGCGTGGTGTGCGGCTGGAGGCGCCGGCAGCTCGGATCCACAATGGAGCGCATCCGGGTCAGTCCTTGGTACACGCGGCGGTTGATGGGGCCCTCCTGGTAGAGCAGTGCCTTGACGTATTGGATAAAGTCTCGGGCGCTGGACAGGATGGAGCCGGCGCCCTGGCCCTCCGGGCACTCGGGCGCGTCGACGGCACGCCTCTCGTCCCCGTCCCAGATGTAGCCTCGGGCCATGCGAGGGCCCCAGCCTTTCGCCGTGGCGCTCGATGGCTGCAGCGTTGTCGACTCCATTTGCAGGGGCGCGAAGAAGCGGTCGTCCAGAAACTCGGCGAAGCTCTTTCCCGTGGTTTCTTCCACCAGATGGGTCGCCACGGTGAACATCTGGTTGCAGTAGAGGTACCGGGAGCGGAGTGGCGCAGCCGCCTTGAGATTTCGAAGATTTCTTGTGACAGACTTGGCATTGTCCGGATGGGCAGCGTGGGGGCCCATGAGGGCGCTATCGTGACTGCGCGTACAGTTAGGCGGGTGCATTGTCCAGGGAGTCAACCAAGAAAAGAAGGTTGGAAGTTAAAGAAGAAGAAAAAACAGAAAAATAATAACCCAACAAAAGGAGAAATCAGTACCCAGCCATTCCAGTTTGGTGGCTGAGCACATCTGCAACCGTGACGCCGTCTGTATAACTCGTTTCTTGCATAACAAAGTCTTCGGGCAAGAGATGCGACATCAATGCTTCGTACTGCACGTCAGGATAATCTTTGTCGTCGACCAGCAAAGCCACAGACGCAGCAGTCAGGGACTTGGAACAAGAGGCCATATCAAAAAGCGTATCGCCCGTGCAAGGTATGCCGCTTTCCACATCCGCCATGCCAAAGCCGGTCGAGGCCATTGCGCCCTGGTGGACCACTGCAACCGAGAGGCCGGGAATTCTGTGCCGCTGCATCAAGTCGGCCACCAGCGACTGGAATGCAGGAGCCTCAAGCAGCTCCATTCTGGAACGTTGGTGACCAGTCAGAGGCTGCACTCGCGCAAGCTGTTTTCTGGCCTTGGTTTAGTATGAGCAAGTCGAGATGTGGAAAACCTACTTTAGTGGGAGGTGCCGGGGCCGTCTTGATGGCAAGCATCGCTAGGATCTTCATTGTTGTCACGTGTGGTGCGCTTGTCCATCTACAACGCCATGTCAGCTTACGTGCATTTCGAGTAACCGAAGCTTGCTGTTTTCCTCTCCAGATGGAGCTTGACTTGGCCCAGTCTCAGCTAGCATTCAAGGCCGACTCCATGCAACCCGGCCAAAGGGACAAACGTGACATGGCCATGAACGAGAACTCTGTTTAAGATGTCTAGTGTTTGTGCCGTGAAAGCCCGACAAATCTCCTCTACGTCGCTGACTCAATGAAGTCTTTTCACTTCCTTTCGTTCTCTTCACAAAGTCGGGCTTGTCTCAATCGAACTATCAAAGCTACACCTTGCCTGGGGCCTGTTCTGCTCTCTAGCTTGACAAAGGTAGACTTGGCTGCCTCATCCACCTCCACGACACAACGGGACGAGTGGCAAGCCATCGAAGTTGTGCTCGACTGTCTGTGTATTCTGCCCTGCAAAGCACCGGGGATCGACCACATCCGCGTCAATTTGGAAAACCAAAGTCCAAAACATGAATGGTGTGAACCCCATCTATTCTTTTCGTCTATTCTTGTCGTCTTTCATGCTCGCCATTTCGACGGCAAATGACAAGATGTCCGAGTGACAAATGGAAGTGTGCATGCATCTCATGAGCCATGTACACATCTCAGGCCGTGATCCTCCGCATCGCCTCCTCCGTCGACAGCACCTCCCCGTAGGCAAACGCAAACACCGCCAGCCCCCGCTTTTGCTGCTCCGCATTGGCCGTCCCGCACGCATCCCCCACCATCCACGTCTCCCAGCCCCGGTTGAAGCTCCCCCGCCCCGACGTGTCGCAGCAGCAGTCCGTCATGACGCCGCACACCACCACGCGGTCCACCCCCTCGTCCCTGAGCAGCGGCTCCAGCGGCGTCCCCAGAAATGCGTCGTACGTGTGCTTCGGTATCACCGGCAGGGTGCCCTGTTGGACGAGCGGTGCGATCTCTGGCAAAAACTCCCAGGCGCGGCTGCCGTAGTGGATGGACCCGTCAATGCCCCACTTGCGGACGAGCTGGTTCGTGGAGTGGGGGACCAGCTCGTCGGGCGTGTGGCCGTGTTGGGTGAAGATCACGGGCAGGCCCAGGGAGCGGAAGTGGGAGACCAGGCGGACGACATTGGGGAGAGACTTTGTCACCATGGACGCGAACGTGTTTTGCATGTCCACAACGAGCAGCGCGGTCTTCATCTTGACAGTGACGCGTCAACAAACTGTGGTAAGAGGGTTTTCGATTGAACTAGGTATGGAATACTGATGAAGGTTCGCGAGATCTCGTCTGCGACTGGTCGAGGTGGCCTTGTTTTTATGGTGGTGTGGTCTGGTATCATGACAGGTGACGTCACGGGACGCTACAGCAACAACATGATGGCTTCGACTATCTCCGCTGGTATTGGACGGCCCGGCCAACCCATCTACAGTCTGGTTCGTTGGCATCCTAGAGCAGGCGCAGTCCTCGCCCAGAGTGCAAATGCCGGGAAATTTGGGCATTTTGTGTATTTCAGCATTCCAACCCCCCCCCCCCCCCCCCCCCCCC
>PCDI01000001.1:3497868-3795363 GCA_002778195.1 Raffaelea ambrosiae | reverse complement strand
GGGGGGGGGGGGGGGGGCAATCTTTTGAGCTCACCGTATGGCGCTGTGGCGCTTCGCAAAGGTCTCCAGCAGATCCGGGCGCGGCTCCAGGCCGCCGAGACCGACAAACACCTGGCGGCCGTCGATGCTGGCCTTCTCGGCAGCCCCGGCGATGCGTGCCACCGTGGCGTGGAAGAGCTCCGAGTCGTACTGGCCGGGGATGCCGAGCCTGCGCGTCCAAACAGTCAGTCCATCAGTCAACCGTGGGCGGCTGACCAGTGGTATCCTGGTATCCTCCCAGAAAGAAGCAGCAGCAGCAGCAGCACCTACTCCATGCACAGATCGGCACAGCCGATGAAAAGGGCGTCGATGCCGGGCACGGCGGCAATGAGCCTAGGCGAGTGTCAGTCGAGGACTGGGCGACACCGACAGAGTCGATTCCCAGCACGTACTCGCAGTTCTCGACGCCGTCCTTGGTCTCGATCATGGGCATGATCAGGACCTCCTCGTTGACGACCTCGGCGATGGCGGCGTACGACAGCGTCGCCGTGTACTGCGTCATGGCCGTCACCATGGTCACAGAGCGGTGTCCCTGGGCGGTCAGCTGTGCAGAATGGTATGACTAGCTCGACAACGAGGAGGCTCTCCTCACCAGCGGCGGAAACTTGGAGGCCCGCACGCACAGGCGCGCCTGCTCGACGCTGTCGACGTGCGGCACCACAATCGCCTGGGCACCCGAGTCCAGACACCGCGAGATCCACTCCTGCGCGCACGTCGGCACCACCACCATGGGCGTGATGCCCACATTGAGGCAGCTGACGGCGACGTCGCGCATCGTCTCCATGCCCATGGCCATGTGCTCGAGGTTCATGAGCACGGCGGAGTAGCCGGCGCGCTTCGCAACGAGAGGCATCTCGGTGGAGAAGGCGACGCGCAGGCCAAAGGAGTGGGCCAGGCGGTTGGCGCGCATGACCTGCTTGACGAGGTTGGGGCGGCAGGCATCGCGGGCGAGCGCGAGCTGCTGCTGGTGCTGGTCGGCGGTGCTCATGGTGAGGGTGTGTGTGTGCGAGCGAGAGAAAGAGAGAGGAAGACGGAAGGAGGAGTTTGATCGTGCTGTGCCGACGTCTCGAGCAGCCTGCTCAGAGCAACTCAGAGCCACCGGATTTGCGAGTCGGGTCTCGGCTCTCTGTCTGGCACCCCGACCGGCCTCTTTTCCTTCCCCTCCGCACATGCCTATGCGGAGGGACCACCGTCTACGATTCCAGGGTCACATCGTCCTGTCGCTCATGTGTCTTGGCCTATCACCCCCGATGGCATCGGGTCCCGTCGGTGTCACGCCCCGATGCCGTCCTGATAACAGACGAGGCACCATCTTCACTTGTATGTGCTGTGCAGTTAGCCGGACTGGCACTGCAACGCAGTGTCCTTGAATTGTACGATAAGTCGGTCTGGTCTATTCGGATCCTACCCGGATGGATGGGACGATCTGCAGGGGACGGCCGCGTTATCTCTGCCAACTCTCTGGTCGAGAACCGATAAAGCCAGATGCGCAGACCTGCGTATAAGACCACTCGCCGCCAGATATCCGTCTGATCGGGAGGATGCCCATCCGGAACATACCCTGACGCTCTGTAAAGTTGTGGGCTATTACACATTTCCAAGGCTTCAGACAACCATGGAGGAGACGCCAAACCAAGCGAGCGCAGCCTGGTCGGCCGGGCAGACGCCGCCGCCGCCCAAGGTCTCGCTGGGCAGGAGGATGCTGTACTATCTCTGGGACGCGGACCAGCATCTGAAGACCCCCCAGGAGCGAGCACTGGTGCGGAAGCTCGACTTCAACATCCTCATCTGCACGACACTGGTCTGGTGGATCTTGTACATTGACCAGTCCAACCTGTCCAACGCCTACGTGACGGGCATGAAGGAGGACCTCGACATCCAGGGAAACGAGTATACGATCATGCAGAGTGCGTCCAATGTGCTGTTTTGATGGTGCGGCCGAGACACGGCAGGTGACAGCCAGTGCACTAACGTCTCTCTCGCGCCAGTCTGCTACAACATCTCCTTTGCCGTCATGCAGATCCCCTTCAACATGCTCGCCTTGAAGATACGGCCACGCTATTGTCTGGCGATTACCTCGGTGGGCTGGACTGTCTTTACGTGAGACTTCTTTCCTTGTTCTTTTCTTTTCCTTTGTTGTATTTGGGCATTGATGTTTCGCTTTTTTTTTTCTTTTCCCTGTCTAACAAACCCAGATTTGCCCAGGCCGGCGCCCGCAGCAGCGGCGACATGTACGCCTTCCGCTTCATGGTGGGCTTCTTCGAGGCGGCCTTCTCGCCCATCATCATCTTCCTCCTCGGCATGTGGTACACCAAGGCTGAGCTGGCCAAGCGCTTGGCCATCTGGCACATCACCGGCTTCTTCGGCCAGGCCACGTCGGGCTTCATGCAGGCCGGCATCCAGGCCTCGCTCGACGGCCGCCTCGGCATGGCAGGCTGGCGGTGGCTCTATATCAGTGCGTGTTCCTGTGTCCTCTCTCGAGCTTCTTCTCCTTCTCTTGCCCTAACCACCCCAGTCTGCGGATGCATGTCGGCGCCGGTCGGCCTCGCCGTCTGGTTCTTTTTGCCAGACTTTCCTCACAACACGACCGCGTGGTACCTGACGGAGGAAGACAAGAAGCTGGTCATGGAGCGCGGCGCCCGGGCGGGCAAGGCCGAGATCACAGGCAAGATGGACCTGAAGCTGCTGCGGCGCATGCTGGGCAGTTGGCGCTGGTGGACGCTCTGCGTCATGTATGTCTTTGTACGTCTTGCTCGCTGGCCCCGTCGTGCCCCGAATTGTCCCGTGTATGGGCTGTCACTGACGCTGCTGCTCGCACAAAAGTACGGAAACTCATGCCAGGCCAACAACTACTTTGCCATCTATCTTGGTAAGCAAGTCTTGAGATACGAAAAAAATCGAAAAATCGAAGAATCGAAAAATCGAAAGCGAGACGATGGGAAGACGGGACAATCGGGTTTCGCTAACACTCTCCCCGGAACAGCCAGCGCCGGATACTCCAACACATTGCGCAATGTCATCCCCGCCTGCGCGCATGTCTTGACCATGGTGACCGACTTCACGTGGGGGTTCATGTCGGACCTGACGGGCTCCCGGGCCTACTGGCTGATTGGTCCTTTGGTACGGCATTTCGTGATTTCGTGATCTCGTGGTCTCGCGATTTCGGATAGTCGCTGACATTCGCAGATGGGCACGACCGTCGTCGGATCCTCGATTCTGACCGCCTGGCCCGCAGCAGACATGCCCAAGGTCGTGGGCTTCTTCTTTGTTTCCGGCGGCTACACCACGGCCGTTGCATGGGTAGGGCCTCTCTTTCCGCGCGTTTCTCTCTTTTCCTCTCCTGCTTTGCTGACCGCCTCCTGCCAGACCTGGGCCAACGAGATCAACAACGGAAACGCAGAGGAGCGTGCTCTAACCATTGCGAGCATGAATGCGCTGTTCTATGTCACAAGTGAGTCGTCTTCGCCCCATTTGCAGTGAAAGCCCTGGATACCATCTGCTCACCCCCGTTTCTCGCCGCAGACTCGTTTCTCCCGCTTCTGCTGTTTCCGCAGACCACAGCTCCCAAATTCCCACGCGGCTTTCCGGCCGTGCTCGCCTTTACCCTCATCTCGGTCATCCTGGTCTGTAAGTACAACGATTCCGACTTCCACGCAGTGCCACGCGTAGTTTGCTCACACGCCCCCAGTTTTCACAAACTTGCTGCACAAGCGGCAGAAGCGGCAGGATGCCGCGGCACGCGCCAGCACGTTCCCGGCTGAAGTCTCGGACCAGAGCGTTGCCGAGGTGGACCTCGACCAGAAGACGGCCTACGTTGCGCCGGTGCGGAGCGTTGGGCCGGACATGTGATGTCGATTGGGAATAGACATTGGAATTCCAGAGGGAGGGAGAGAGTGACGGGTCACGAGATATGTATAGAAAGGAGCTGTCGTAGATTGCGCTCGACAAACATTCGACTGGCATTATTCTACACAGCGCTTCATCTACTGCGTCCAACTACATGCCACGAACAGTGCACGACAGCATCATCAGCTTCCCTACAGCCAGGCCTCCTCCCGATGTTGAGAACAGCATTCTCTACCGCGACGAGCATATACTGGTCCTACTTAAGTAATGCGTACACTTTGTGACGGCGTCCCTGCCACTCCGACTTCACATTGGAGGGAGCACGTCCTGTGCTGTGTGTTATTGACACTCTGGAAACTGTTTCATGTGTTCTTTGTTCTATTCTCCTAAAGAGTGCGTTGCCCGCTAATTTCAAATTCTGGTATGTATTCTGGGATAGATGGTTGTAGTCGCTTCCTGTTCTCGGGCTCGACACCATCGTGCGTTAGGTGGTAGAGATTGGCAGCGGGACGGGGACAAGAAACAAACAAACAGCCGACCAAACAGCTCCTCTACTTGCAGGCAAGGCAAACAGGGCTCCTCGCTGAGCTCCCTCCTCCTAGTGCTGAACGCACTGGCCGATAGGAGGAGGGACCACTATTAGCAATAGTTGCAATATATATTGGTCGGATGCGGCGTAGCAAAAAGGAAGCCCTTGTAAGCTCTTTATTGTCACTGGTCGCCTAAAAGCAACCGAAAAAGCAGCAAGAAGACAACGATGACAGAACGCATCCTTCCTCCTTCCTTGGTTGTCCACTGGCAAGGGCTTTGATTATATACACGGTGTTCAGTAAGCTAGCCTCCCTTATTACGTCAATATGCCCCCAGAAGTCACTATATACCCGCACCATCCACACTTAAGTGTGACGGTCGTTATACCTCTGCCGTCAGTTATTTCGCAATGGAAGGTGGTGTTACGGCATCTGTGTATAGTTTGGAGCAACGAGACATTTTCGGTAATTCTGATGATTATTGGATCATTGGGATGATATTCCTGGAGAGCCCTGTGTTCTTGAATCAGGTGTGTGTAGTCGCGCGCGAGTCGCAACGCGAAATGGTTTACAAAATCGAGCTCTGCGAACCGCTCCATGGACACCAGCTCTTCGATGTGCTCGGCTGCTGCTGAGGCGAGGTAGTGGTGGAGCGCCTTGTCGCCCGTCAGCGAGGGGGCTCTTCTGGCCACATCGAGGAAGTCGTCCGCCGACCAATTCGTTTTGAAAATGTCCCCCATCTTCTCAATGGCGAATGCGCCTAGCCTTGGGATGTCGTAGTAATCGGCGATCGCGTTCATTTTCATGTGCAGTTGCAGCAGGTCCGCGGTCATCATCTCGGCGGCCGCCTCCGAGACGGCAGGCGGTTTGTTCTTGCCATACGCACCACCATCCACCTTGTTGTTCAAGTCCCCCGCAGCGTCTACAATGTCGTACTTCTGGGGGAAGGTATACATAAATCCGATCATGCGGCGGACGGTGTCGATATCAAACTCTATCTGCAGCACGCTGCGTTTTGCCTCCTGTGCACATATGTTAGTACGAGCTACATGTCTCGTGAGAAGGGCATCGTACGGAAGCGCACCTGGAAATCACCACTCAGGGCCGCTTTGATGACGGATGACTGGGCGCAAATGATGACCTTGTGCACTCTAAATTCTTCTCCCTGACATGCTATGACAAGGTCGCTGTACTCTTCCATGCCCAGCATCTGGGAAAGCGGGTTTGTGGTCATCTTGAAGTGGGAGACGGGTCTCTGGTGTTGATACGTGGTTTGTCTTTTTTTGGACATCGATGATTATCTGAGGGCGGGGGGATGATTCTTGGGAAATAGTGCACTTCTTCCTTAGGCAGCAGGGGGATGCATGAAGGTCGCGCGACTTCCCACTACACAGCCTTGGGAACAGGAGGTGACTGGCTAGCAATGTTTCGTTCATAGATCGGAGTGCAGGTTTTTGGGGGAGGGGTGGGGAGGGGGTTTAGCGAATAAGCGGTGTTTGTTCAGTACTTTGTTCTCTTGGTATCTCTTTTTACAATCATGAAAGATTGCAGCACACAGGTCTAGACCTCCTTTAAATCTCGGCGTCCAGTGCCTCGTTGATCCGCTTGCTCGGCAGCCACTTCTCCTCAGGCGTACACCACCAGGTGAAGAAGGCAAAAATCGTCACAATGGCCATGATGACCGGCGCATAGTTGAGCGTCTGGGCCGTCACGGGCCACTCGTACGGCGAAAACAGCACCGCCACAACCCAGCCATTCCACAACACGCCCACGACCTGCAGAGGCTTGCTGAGTCGGCCCAGGCTCCAGGCAGCGCGCGGGAATTTGTCCGGTGTCAGAAATAGCCGGCACAGGCAGATGAGACCATAGGCAGCAGCCGAAGGCACGCCAGCGGCCGATACCAGGGACGTGAAGGCGACGGCAGACGGCAAGATGGTGCAGGTGATGATGGAGGAGACAACCCAGACGACGATGACGGCGTTGCGGGGCTGGCCGTTGTCGACGCGGGAGACCCAGCCGGAAAAGGGGAGAACGCCGTCGCGGGCAACGGCAAAGACGAGACGGCTGGCAGCGAGGACGGAAATGGCGGTGTTCTTGGGAGGTGCCGTTAGTGAAGTGTCAAAGGGACAAAACAGAGGGAAGGGAATGCGGAGGGGGAGACATACAAACCACAGGGCGACAACGCACACGATCGTCATGAAAATGTGGCCACCGTCACCAAGAATGACGGCATACAGAGGGACAAAGGGTTGGGCCCCTCCAAAGGAGAACAGGGTGTCGGCATCCGGCTAGACACGGTGAGACGGTGCGCGGTCAACAGACAATCAAACAATCGTAGACAAGAGCACGAGCACGAGCACGAGCAAGACAAAGACCTACTGCGCAGAACAGGAACATGATCACGACAATGAAGCCGCCAATGCCGCTGACCACTGTGCTCCAGAAGATTCCCTGTGCTGCCGACACAGCGGCATTTCTGGTCTCCTCGGCCACGTGGCCCGAGGCGTCGAAGCCGATCAGGATGCCCGCCGTGGCCAGATACGACAGACACCAGTTCCAGCCGGAAGGGGCGCCGGTGCCGTTGTACGTGGTCATGAAAGCTTCGTGGGCGCTTTGGAAGCCGATGGTGCGTGCCGTCGCAATCGGCAGCCAGACCATGTTGAGCACAAAGTCGAGCAGTACGGAGCCAGTGGACAGCGCGAAGATCCACTTGAAGTAGCGCGGCGGCAGCAAGTTCCAGAGGGCGGCGACCGCGAGGAGGGCCTCGGTGCAGATCCACTGGACGGCGCGGAACTTGACACTGCTGGAGTCAGACGGGAAGTCCAGATCGAAGACGACGATTTCCTGGAGTGTGCGTAAGCAGCGGCAAGGACTGTTGGGGGGGGGACATGAAACGTTGTCCGCATACCGACAAGAAGTAGTTCACTGCGCCCTGCGTATTGCCTTGGAGAGAACGTGAGTCATGTTGACCAGTGGATTCGAATGCCAATGCCTTGGGTCACCACGTACTTGCGCAAAAGGTCGTCCATGCTGTCGTGCTCCACCAGGCGACAATGAAGCCGAGAAGGCGTCCAAAGCGCGGGCCGGCTGACTCGGCCGTCCAGAGGTAGATGGACCCGGCCAGCGGCAGCGATGAGCAGATCTCGGCAATCACAGCAGCCGATGCAATGGAGAAGACGATGGAAACAAGATAGCTCGTCCTGCGAGGCGGTTGTGTCAGGCATGCTAATCAGAGACCAGGCCCGCTTGTCGACCTCGCCGAAAAGACATACCAGTAGGCCAAGTTGCCTCCAGCCGCGATGCCGGTGGAATAGGTTACGCGCACGCCACCAACAAAGTAGAGAGCAGCTAATTTGTGTGAGAAGAAGAAGCAAGAAAAGAAGGAGATGGACCCCACTGTCAAGAGAGAGCCTACCAAAACTTGTCGCAAAGTTATGAAAGAGATTGTAGCTGCGTTGGAGGACCTAATGTGGAATGTCAACGCGAGCTGGCAATGCTCGAGACGAGAAGCACACTCACTGGCTTGTAGCCAAGACTCTCCTGTGCGACGGATTAGCGATGGAAGCAATCGAATGGAAAGAAAGGAACCGGCCGACTGGCTTTCTTACCAAAACCTGTGAATCTTTTGTGTTTTGTGTAGGCTCGCCAATGACGCCGTCCAGCGTCTTGGTCGAGTCGTCTGCAGAGTCGAGCTGCGGCGCCCCCATGACCGGATCGGATGGAATGGCTTCAAATTCAATGGAGCAAACAGATCAGCAATTGCCACGCAGTCTTTGTTCTTTTTTTTCTCTGTGTGCTTCTTGCAAAGTCCAGATTTCATCTCCGTATGCCAGCGACGACGGGTCTTCTGTGATGCTGTCAGCGGCGCAGCAAATCCCAGGAACCAAAATGGCGGTAGCGATGGTCATTCGTACACCGTAGTTGCAATGCGACGCGGTTTTAAACAACCGGCTCCCCAAACCCGTGGCTCTATGGGCCATGTTTTGTTTCGCGTATCTCTTGCGCCATGCATTCGTCGATGATGCCATCATGTTCTAAGGCCGCGTTTAGTAAGAGGACCCACGGGAATGGCAACATTGGGGCGCCATAATGGGGGCTTTTTTTTCCTTTTTTTCCTTTAGATGCTTTCAACGCCTGAAAAAGCATTCAAACAGCACCCAACTTTGTACAGGCCTTTGGTCGCGTACTTGTTTGCTCGTCTACTCACACAACGTCCAAGAGCTAATTAGCACTAACAGCCAATTCTAGAAAGAGCGAACATTCGATTTTTTTCTCTTTTTTTTTCGGCTTAACTAAGCTGCAGTTTCCTTTTTATGCAGAGACTCATTACATCTGGATGCCTTCGTCGCCCCTTCCCTAAGCACTAGTTACGCATATTCCTTGGTATCGTAGAATACCCTATTTTCAGCACCGACAGACGCCATTTTCAAACCTCCCCAGAACATCGAAGGCCAGAAACTACTGGGAGATTGCCAAGATGGAGTTGTCTCTGGCAGCTATTTCCTGGAGGCTGGCCCTCGTCGTGGTCGTTGTACTGGTCGTCGCAGTGAGCACACCCATCCTATTGAGGGAAGTAGAAAAACGGGAAATCAAAAAGCAGACACTGACCAACCAACAACTGTAGGTTTTGTGGAAAGAACGCAGGTCCCCCCTCTCTACTGTTCCCAATGCCTCGCCCCTTGCACCCTTTTCGCGCTTGGCATGGGCCTTTCCCCGCGCCCATGCCGGCTACATTACCCTGGACCTGCCCCGTCTACATGAGAAGCTGGGCCCTTTGGTTCGCATTTCACCAAACGAAATCTCATTCTATTCCCTCGCTATTTACGACACCATTCACAGGGTTGGGAGCCCATTCAAAAAGGACCCCCGGAATTATGGCGAGTTCGTGCAGGATGGCCACCCGGCGCTGTTCACCATCACCGACCCGGTCGAGCACTCGAGGCGCCGGCGGCTAATGGGGCAGCTGTATAACCGCAGCAAGATGGACAACCTAGAGGGATTATTTGCGCACCACACTGCCGAAATGGTGAGAGCGATCCAGCTACGCAATGGCAGGCCGTTTGATGTGATGCCGGCCTGCCGAGCCCTGGAGGCGGATATCATCTGTAAGCATGGGGCAACAAGGAGCTCTTTCAACAAACCTGACTGAGCACTTTTGCTGACACTCTTGTCTCTCCAGCCCAATTTTCATTCGGGGAGCCCATCGGCGCCATCGAAGTTTGGTCCAAGGGTGGCGTTTTGGGTATGGTTGACGCGAATGATACAAAGGCGACATGGATGCCGGTGGTAGGTTGTGTTTGAATCGGACATGTTACGAAAGCCCCTAGGATTGACCCGTATGGCCTCGCAGATGCTTGACTTCCCTGTTCTCTGTGATTTATGGGACAGTGTTCATGACTGGACCGATCGGATCTTCGGGTACAGAACACCTTATTCACGGCAGTTGAACAACTTCGACAAAGTAAGTCAAACTGACAATACTTTCCATTGCACCAGCCATCTCTGACTAATATTCATGAAGTGGGCACAGTCTAGCTGGGAGAAGGCCTTGGCTCCAGAGAAGCCGACCGAGGCCTCGCCGTCGTCGTATCCTAATCTGGTTCGGACTCTCGTTCGCTCCGGCCTTCATCCCCAAACTGCTCTCTCAGAGGCGAAAGAGAACCTGGGTCCCGGCACGGACACTACATCTGCCAGTCTGGCCCACATCCTCTGGGCCCTCGCCCACAACAGCCGTTTCCAGGACGCCCTGTTCCAGGATCTCTCAGCTGTGGGCTTCTCCACCGATATGACTACACTTGAGGGTATTCCTCGCCTCAAGGCCTGCATCAAAGAAGGTGTGCGCTGGGCCGGTGCTGCTGCGGCCATGCTCCCACGCGTCGTGCCACCCGAAGGAATCGAGCTTGGCGGGCACTTTCTACCAGGGGGGGTATGTAGACTACTCATGTAAGGGGTTTGCTTGTTTCATTGGGGCTAATGCACAATGTACTCGCAGACTGTTCTTACATCCTCGCCAATCTGGTACCTTGCTGACAGGACGGCCTTCCCCAACCCATATGACTACGACCCTTACCGCTGGCTGACACCCGATGCCACTGCCATGAGCGAAAATGCCCTGCGGGACCGCTTTTACATCCCGTTCTCCAAGGGCACCAACATCTGCATGGGCGCACAGTAAGTGTCTTACTCTAGACATGTGCTTGAGTTTAGGGTTGGCATTCTGACAATGTAGCTTCTCTTACTACGAGCTTTATGTCTCTATATCGCAGATTGTTCAGAGTTTCCGTCTCGAACGGCACCAGGCCGCGGCCTCCTGTTCGTATCCGCTGTCATCCAGGTCAGGCTGCGATTGGATTCCCGTTGGATTGCCAAAACGCAAAGAGTGGGTGGCTGCAGTCCCAACAGAGCCGCTTTTAGTCAATGCAATTCCACGATACGCTTGAGCACGAGACATGGTGGCCCGATTTCGTCTTCCCTGGTTCTTCAATCAGACTAGTCAAGCTGTCTTCGCAACTCTAATTCGTCCTTTAACTAGATGGGCTTCGCCAGACGGTAAACTACTGAACAGTATTTTCTTTTCTTTTTTTGAACAGGAAACACAATTGGTGCTGTCAGTGTTCGTACAAGAGTAATACACAATGTATCCATAATCGTACAGGCAAACAGGCGTGAGACTGTCCGAGCAACGTCCTCTTTTAGAAGAGGCTCGGCTTTCTGGCCCGTAGAAAAGTGGGACTTGGTCAGAACCCCACATATCTGAAGAAGTCATGATCCCCCCCCCTAAAAGAAAAATGAGAAAGATTCGGAATGCCGAGGAGAACGTGATGCATGTTGCACCAGTCAAAGCAACATGGAGGCAGGCAACTCTGGCTACCAATCACGGTCCACGCTTGCGGTACTTGAAAGGGCCTTTTCCCCCTTTGGACAACAGACTGGAACCGCGCTGACCTTTGTTTGAAACAGTGTGATGTTTGCCGGACAAAAAAGCTGAAAGTACGATGAGACGTGCCTTGCAAATTGGTGAACTTGGTCTCTGACTTTGGTTGATTAGTGCTCCAAGGAACGTCCCGCATGCAGCGCCTGCCTGCAAAGCCAGCGCCAGTGCCACTACAGCGGCCGGATCGTACGTTCTCCGCTGACCAGGGCGTAAGTGGAATGGCCTCAGCCGCACTCAGCTGCACGCACTCCCTGGCTGGCAACTGCCAAAAAATCTTAACTATCTGGCAGGCCGAGATAGCTCATCCGTGGCCGCAGATATCTTTCGTCCGTCGAAGCACGCGTCCACCGCTTGGAACGGCTGCTTGCACAGAGGCTGCCAGACGTGAACCTCGACGAAGCCCTCGGGTCTGTGGAAGTCGACAACGACAGCGAGAAGAGCGACAAGGATGCCCCTGCGCCCCAGCCGGCACCGGTGCCTACCCGCGGTAGCCAGAACGAGAGCGGCCGTCCCATGTCCGAGGCCGTTCCTGATGGGCCCGATGGCTACGACTGGCAAGAGGACGTCAATGAGCTGGCCGACGGCATGGCGGCGCTCTCTGTCGAGCCCAAGGGAACCGGCTACTTAGGTGAGAAAACCTGGCGAGGTCGTCTCTCGATCTAGACGTGCAGGGCTGACAGCGAAACGCCAGGCTCGACGGCTGGGGTGTTCTTTCTGCGGTCTCTGCTCTTCTGGCTGGGCGACCCCAAACAGACATTCGCACCGCGTACCGAGCTCGGCGTCGGCAGGCGGAGTCTGTCGCCTGCCGCCGCCTTCTACGCCGCCGGCGGTGCAGCCGCATCGGCGCAGCTCTCGCAGGCCCTGCTCTCGCGGTCGGTGCTGGCCCGGCTCATGGATGCCTACTTTGGCGTGTACCACCAAACCTATCCCTTTCTCCACGAGGGCACCTTCCGCGCGCAGTTCCACGAGATCATCCCGCGCCCGCAGAAGCGGGCGTGGCAGATGCTGCTGGACGCGGTGCTGGCCGTGGGGGCGTGGTGTCTGCACGAAGACGAGGGGCAGCTGGAGGACCAGCTGTACCGCCGCGCGCTGTCGCGGGGCGAGGACGAGTTCGTCTTTGAGAGCGCCAACCTCCCGTATGTGCAGGCGCTGGTGCTGCTGAGCAATCTGTCGCAGAAGCGGGACAAGCCCAACACGGGGTCCAACTTTCTGGGGCTGGCCGTCCGCATGGCGCTCAGCCTCGGCCTGCACCGGGAGCTGCCCGGCTGGAACATCAGCCTGCTGCAGCGGGAAATGCGCCGGCGCGTCTGGTGGGGGCTGTTCATCTTTGACAGCGGCGCCTCGACGACGTTTGGCCGGCCCATTCTCCTGCCCGGGACCGAGGCCATGGACGTCAAGCCGGTCCGGAACATGGCTGACGAGGTGAGACCCCTGCACGACGTGTGGTGTGGCACGCACACCCCCCCGCCCCCGGAACCAGAGAGACTGACACGGGCCACAGCTGTTGACGGCGAGAACGACGACGTGTCCGCACGAGTCGTCGCTGCCGACGCTGTATTCGGGCCTGCAGACCCAGAGCGACTTTCACCTGCAGTCGAACCACATCTCCAACGCCCTGCTGTCGGCGTCCCCGATGGCGCTGCCGGACGCGCTGGCCATGAACCAGTCTCTGGATGCCTGGTCCCAGACCATGCCCGCGTATTTCCAGCTGACCGAACCGCCGTCGCCGTCCGCCGAGGAATGGTACCTGTTCGCCCGGTCGCGTCTGTGGTGGCGCTTCTGGAACCTGAAAATCATCTTGTTCCGGCATCTGCTGCTGCGGCGGGCCGTGGACAAGCGTCGGGGGAATAGCAGCACAGCGTCTGTGGCGTACAGCCCGGCAGAAGAGCAGGCCATGGGCGTGGCACTGGACGCGGCACGAGCTACGGTGGCCTCGATCAACAGTTATCTGCAGACGGCCAACATTACCCGTCTCGTCACCTGGTACTCGGTGTATGACCACGTCCATTGCGATTTTGTTTTCCCATCTTATTTTCCTTTTTTTTTCTCTTTTGCTAACGATCCATAGGTTTTTCCTGTTTCATGCGTCTCTGGTTGTCGCATTAGCCATCATGGGAGACACCCAGTCGGCCAGTCCGGCCGAGATGGACACGGTCCACCACATCCTACGCGCCGTGCTGGGAAAACACCAGCTGGCCCGCCGATGCGCCGACATTCTGGACCACATCCTGCCCCGGGCCGAGGCAGCAGGCGGTGGCTTGGCCAGCATGAACACGGACCCGATGATGGCTCCTGCTGCTGTTGCGGCCCTGGAGGGCGGTCAGCTGGACTTGGACGCGATGGACTTTTCCATGTGGCCTGCGGACGCGTCGGACTTGTGGGGGTCCTTTTTGTGGTCCCAGCAGCCAGGCGAGGGAATCTGAGATCAGGCGGCGACAATGTCCACAGCGACGAGACATGAAGACCAGAGGCGAATCAGCATCCTAGAGGAACAGCGGTGGCATGGGGGCAAGCACATAATCTCCATCTGTTCAATTTTCTAGAAATCAAACTCTACATGTAACTATACTCGAGAAACCCGCCCAAAAATGCGTTGTACAGAAACGTCCTCCGTATTGCTGTCGATTTTCTGTCTTTCCAAAACCCCCGTTCTGACAAGGACTCTGCCGCACAAGTCTCAATGTAGAATCCGCACATGCGGCTCGATGAGGTGGGCGCGGACCAGTCCCCCGTTGGGCATGTCGTTCGCCTCGACGCGGTGGGCGGCCGCCGCCGGCGACGTCTCTATGCCGGCTTGGAGGTGTCGGCGAACCAGGCGCTCTTTGGCCGTGTCGGCAGGGACGTCGACGAACCACTTGTCGTCGACGAGCGGGGCAATCTGGCACCAGGGCGCCATGTCGAGCAGGGTGTAGTTGCCCTCGACGATGACGAGTCGGGTGCGCGACGAGATGGCAATGTCGTCGGGAACAGGGTCGTGCACGGCATGGTCGAAGCTGGGGGCGCGTAGGATCGTTTCTGGTTCGGCTTCGGTCGTGACGGGCATCTCCCGCAGCTGGGCGAGCAGCGCAATCAGGGCGTCGGCGTCGAATGTGAACGGGGCACCGCGGCGGCGCAGAGCGTCCACCGGGTCGCTGAACGTGGCCAGCACAGACTTTGGATAGTGGAAGCCGTCCTGGCGGTGGTGCAAGGGATGTTAGAGGCGAAGAGAGAGGGCGGCATGGGAAGAATCCATACCATTGGCACGACCTGGGCGTTCCGGATGCCGTAGTCCGGCAATGCGCGAAGAACAGCCGAGGCAATGGTCGTCTTTCCCGATCCAGGGACGCCAGACAGAGCGATCATGATGCGTTTGTTCGGGTGTGTCGCCGATGTTTGGCCGAGCAGTGCCTTGACCCGTCTGCAGAGAAAGGGCACCGCATCGCTGCGGTCAGCCTCAGTGACGGCCATGTGGTGGTTCGACGCCGGATGATGCTGTTTGTGTAGTTTTGATAGCAAGTCGGGGTGTCTTTGGAATTGATTCTGGCCCGAGGTTGTTTTTTTTTCTTTTTTTTTTCTTTTCTCTTACTTTCTTTTCTTTTCCTCTTCTCCCTTTCTTGTTCCTTTTCGCTTGCCTTGTGTCTCTTTTCTTATTCTCTCTTTCCAACTCCCCTTTCTTTGATTATATCCTCTCCCAATCCCTTTTTCCCTCTGCCGTAGGCTGCGTTCCTCTTCCCTCTGGTGTATTCTCGTTTCTTTCCTGGTTGCCCGTATTTGGCCTCTGGTCCAGGTTCCTTTGGTCGGGTGCTGATCTTTCGTGTTGTGGCCGACGAACAAACATTCGATTCAACTGCAAACCAGATCCGCCCAACCGACCGGCCACGGGTGCCACAGAGGTCATCTGCCAAGATCGGACGAGTGTGCTCCGGCCGACAACGTGTTAGTGGATCCACCCCCGGACAGGGACTCGTCTCCAGCGCGGAGACTGCAGGGCCTGGAGAGTCACCTGACGAGTACTTGGTGGGCCTTTGACAGGCACGGGTAGGCACAACGGCGACCACCACGTTGCCTGACGCCGACCGGCAGTGGAGTGTAGTGCCCCATTTTTGCTCTGGGGATTTCCTGCTATGGCACTCCACTTGACCACGAGCCGGGCCACTGTACCGCCGCAATTGGCCCGATTGGCCCGGACGACAGTGTCCCGGACCCTCTGGACTGCCGTGGGACCGTGGTTGCCCCTGCAGAAGTAGATTTTTCGTGGTCATCCCCCAAACAAGCATCCCCAAATTCCCCAGACACACCATGCGCTCTCGATGCTACCGGCAGTATAAAGGGTGCGCCCTGTCCACACTCTGCTTCCCCGGATTTGGTGGCCTCCCTTCGCGTCCAAACCCTCATTCCCCGCCTACCTTCTCACGTCATGTCTTCGGAGCCCCATCCAGATGCCGCCCCCGAAAAGGGCGTGTGGCGCACGATTCGTGCGAACCCTTACATTTTTGGCCTGTCCATGGTATGACCAGAGCCCCCAGTCCACGTCTTCTTTTTCTTTCTCTTGCTGACAGTTTCCCGACAGTTTGCCAGTCTCGGCGGATTCTTGTTTGGCTACGACCAAGGTGGGCAAAATGGGCCTCCCGGTGGTATTGGTGGTATTGTTTGCAGCCCGCCGCTGACATTTTCTGGCAAGGTGTCGTCTCCGAGGTCGTGACCATGCAGTCTTTTGCGGCCCTGTTTCCGCGCATCTACATGGACAGCAGCTTCAAGGGCTGGTTCGTGAGCACACTGCTTCTGGCAGCATGGCTGGGCTCGCTCATCAACGGCCCTCTGGCCGACCGCTTTGGCCGCAAGGGCTCCATGCTCATTGCTGTCGTTGTCTTCCTTCTTGGTTCTGCGATCCAGGCGGGCGCCCGATCGATTTCCATGCTGTTCGGCGGACGGGCCGTGGCCGGTCTCGCCGTCGGCGCCCTGACCATGATCGTCCCCATGTACATGAGCGAGGTCTCCACGCCGGTCATCCGCGGGACCCTGGTTGTGCTCCAGCAGCTGAGCATCACGCTCGGCATCCTGATCTCGTACTGGGTGGAGTACGGCACCCAGTACATCGGCGGCCGGCGGTGCAATCCCGGCGTCCCCTACACGGGCGGCACCCCCGACGACCGTACCTTTGACCCCTACCACGACGTCGCGCCGGGCGGCTGCACCGGCCAGTCTGAAGCGTCGTGGCGGTTCCCCTTTGCTCTGCAAACGCTCCCCGCCCTCATTCTGGGCATCGGCATGCTCTTCTTCCCGGAGTCGCCCCGTTTCTATCTCATGCGCAAGGACGAGCAAAAGGCACTGGCGTGTCTGGCGCAGCTGCGTCGCGCGCACCCCGACACGCCCAGTCTGCGGACCGAGTTCCTCGAAATCAAGGCCGAGGTGATCTTTGACGAGTCCATCACCCGCGAAAGACACCCGGGCAAGACGGGCGTGTCTCTCTGGATCTCCCAGCACATGGAGCTCGTCCGGACCTGGCCCGACTTCCGTCGTCTTTCCGTCGGCTGTTGCATCATGTTCTTCCAGCAATTTATGTATGACTGGGCAATTGCATTTTATCGACAGTCCTTTTTTTTTTCTTTCCTTTTCTTTTTCCATTTGCTGACACAAAGCAGGGGCTGCAATGCCATGATCTACTACGCCCCCACCATCTTCTCGCAGCTGGGCTTGTCCGGCGATACATCGAGCCTCCTGGCCACCGGCGTGTACGGCATTGTCAACACCCTGTCGACGCTCCCGGCCGTCTTCTTCATCGACAAGGTCGGCCGCCGCCCGCTGCTGATGTGCGGCGCCGTCGGCACCTGCATCTCCCTGGTCATCGTCGGCGCGATCATTGGCGCCTATGGCTCCGAACATCTGTCTGCCCACAAGGCGGCGGGCTGGACGGGCATTGCCTTTGTCTACATCTACGACATCAACTTTTCGTATTCGTTCGCGCCCATCGGCTGGGTGCTGCCGGCCGAGATCTTCAACCTGGGCAACCGGTCGCGCGCCATGGCCCTCACCACGAGCGCCACGTGGATGTGCAACTTTGCCATCGGCCTCATGACGCCGCCCATGCTGAGCCAGATCCGATGGGGCACGTACATCTTCTTTGCCGTTTTCTGCCTGCTCGCCCTCGTGTTTGTGTATTTCTTCGTCCCCGAAACACGCGGCAAGAGCCTGGAGGACATGGACATTGTCTTTGGCGACACGGCGGCGCACGAGGAGAAGGCCCGCCTGTACGAGATTGCCGCCACCATTGGGCTGACGGACGCTCTGCCGGACGAGAAGGTCGACGACCACACGGCGAAGACGGAGCACATACACAGCAGCAGTGCTGTGTAGGCAGACGACGTCCGAAAAGGAAGTCACGACATCCGGGTTGTATCTATGTGTATGCGAACATTCAAACAAACAAACAAGCAAGCAAACAGAATACAAAGAATTAGCTAGCTGGCTGTCACGACCCAAACCAAGGTTTGCCAGCCGCCGGGACGTAAGCGTAGCAATGGCCGTATTTCGGTATGAACAACCGAGTGCGGCGCAGTTTGGGGATGAAGGAGCCGTCTGTCGCAAAAGCAAAACAACCCTCTGTTTGTTCCCCTTGACAACACAACGCCCGGCCGTCTCTTGCATGTTCGGCGCCCCCTTTTTCTTTCCATTGGGGCGATCGTATAGCAAATTCACGATGCAGCTGCCGTGGCCCCCTTCGCTGCTGCCTCTCGTCCCTCCTCCTCTGCCGGCTTGTCCCTCTTCTCAACCATGCCAAATTCGGTGTCGTTCTCCTTCCGGAGCGGTATCTGCTTCATGACGGCAGCAGCAATGAGCCCCACCCCGCCAAAGGCAATGGCAACCTGCCAGGACCGCTGCAGCGCGCGGCTCTGCACATGGATCACCTGCGCACGCGTCTGCGCCGACAGCGCGTCGAGATAGCGGGCTTGCGCGGCCCCGTAGGCCCCGCCCGCCGCAAACTCGGCGGCCACCGCTGCGTCGCTGATGGCGCCGTCGCCGGCCAGCTGCGCCGCCCGGGTGGTGTAGACATTGCCGGCGACAGCCACGCCCCACATGACGCCGAAGCTGCGGACAAACCCCCACGTGCCCGTCGCCAGCGCCGTGTCCTTGTCGGTCAGCGGGGCCAGCAGGGCCGGGAGCAGGGCCGCCATGCCAAAGCCCGCGCCGAAGGACTCGAGCACCTGGAAGCCCACCCAGGCGCCCGTGCTCGAGTTCTCGTCCAGGAGCGTAAAGAGGCCGAAGCCGACGACGACCACCGTGAAGCAGAAGACGAGCACAGGCTTGTAGCGGCCGAACTTGCTGAGCAGCAGCCCGCCGACGATGGCGCCCGGGAGGAGGGCCAGGATGGTCGGGAGCAGAGCGATGCCGGCGTGGTAGGTGTCGACGGCGAGCACGCCCTGGAAGTAGACGGGGAGGAAGTAGAGCACCCACATGGTGACGAGGCCGTGCAGAAAGGTCAGAAGAAACACGATGGAGCCGATCGAAGTGCGAAAGAGGCGGAGGGGGACGATGGGATGGGGTGTCAGGCGGGCATGGCCCTCGAGCACCAGGAACGCGCCCATCGCGGCCAGGCCGACGAGGAGCGGCACCAGGACCCGGTACGACGACCACGGGTACGACCCGCCGGCCCACCCGAGGGCGACCAGCACCGGGACCGTGCCGCCGATGAAGACGGCGTTGCCCAGCCAGTCGAGGCTCGAGAGCTTGGTGGCCAGCGTCTGGGACGGGTCGTGCTTGACCCGCAAGAAGGCAAACAGCAGCACGACCGCCACACCGCCCATGGGCAGGCTCATGTAGAACGCCCAGCGCCACGTGCTGTAGCGGACCAGCAGGCCGCCGAAGAGCGGGCCCAGGGCGGCGCCGATGCCGACCATGCCGAACACCGCGCCCATGTAGGTGCCTCGCGCGCGGAGCGGCACCAGGTCGCAGATGACAATCTCGCAGAGGACGCCGATGCCGGCACCCCCGATCCCCTGCACTGCGCGACCGCCGATGACGGCTGCCATGCTGGTGGCTCTGTGTATGTTGTCGCCCACCCTTCTTGTCAGCAAACGACTCGGCGCTCCGTGGGACAGGATTGGCGACCCGAGGCCAGGTCCGAAAGGAGTCAGTACGTAGCACACTCACCCGCCGCAAACACCGCTGCCCACCATGAAGAGGGCCCCGGATAGGATCAGGGGCCACCGACGGCCAAAGACGTTGGCAAGCTGGCCAAACATGGGCATGAGAGACGTCCTGCATGCATGCCAGAGTCCCAGAGCTGGTTAGATAGACGAGGAACCAGGAGCGCTTGTCAAGATGGGCTAGTAGGGGCAGGCGTACATGGTCAAGAAGTATGCGTTGGAAACCCAGATGAATTCGTCCCCCCCGCCCAAGTCGGCCACGAGCGACGGCATGACCGTCGACGTGACCGTGGCTTCCAGAGACGTGAGAAGGCTGATGAGAGAGAGGACGACGATGATGGCCCAGAACCTCGGCCCCTTCTCAAAGCTTGGCGGGTCGTTGTCCATGGCCGCATCCGGAGCATCGACCGAAGCTTCATTGGACTCCGCAGTCGAGGCGGCCAGGGCTTGTTGCGTCATGGTGCGCCTTGCCCAGTATTGCTAGTAGTATGGGAGGGCTGGGATGCTGGGCAGACCGTGGGACTACGAACGCGAGAGTCGAAGCGGAATGGAAACGAAACGCGAGCTGCGGGCTGTCTTGGGATCTTGTGGATAGTCTGAAGTTTTGGCGAGGGAGGGGAACATGGATACATACTGTTTGCACCTGCAGTCTCGCGCAAAGAATTGTAGATAAATAGCTATGTAAGGGCCGCGGTCTCGACGGACGTGCGTGGTGCAACACCTCGGAGGGTTTCGCCAGATAAGCATCGTGCCTCGCAGGGTTGGGCTCGCAGGGTTTTTTTATTTAATTATTTATTTTTTTGGAGGCTGTGGTAAGAAAAAAACAAGCACCCCACCCCAATTGGCATTCTTCCTACGGGAAGCACAAGACTTGCCGAGTCCAAAGTCATCTCGGCCTTTCATGTACGATGCACGCATGTGTTGGACTGATGCCTCGGGTGGAAAGCGCCCGAGAGGCTGACTATGAATTCGGCGAGCCGTCTGCGCTGTTGCCGCGTGGAGCGCTCATCCTGGCCACCAATCCTCCTCGGAGGGTTTCGACCGAGGAGGGTTTCGAGTGCGGGGCGTGGTTGCTGAGAAGTGACCAGGGGTGACGGCCGCCCCCTGGCCAGCCCGGAAGACCGCACAAGCAGTGTCGGGCCACAGAGACAAACCCGGCCGGTGTCTTCTCGGCTGACACCGTCCGCGAGGGCAAGGGTGCCCGATCCACAACCGGATATCTCGGTGGCCCTGGGCGACCGCTCCTCCCTCGACTCCCATTCCAGTCGACCACAGCCCTGCGCCGAACAGCCCATCGCCGCTGCAGGGGCTTTTCCATGCAGATCATGAGCTCGACGCGATACTTTACAGCGGGCGGCGGCGGGGACTCTGGCACGGCCCTCCCTCGATGCAAACATGTCTGCCAGGTGGCGCCGGAGTCGTGCAAGGCCATCGAGGCCAAATCGGGCCTCCGCATCGGCGGCGTCCCTTCGCTTTGGGACATGCCGCGCAAGGCATAGGCCGTGAGCAATCCCGATGCCACCCAGGGCCAGGTGCAAGCCATCCATGGAGCGTTGTATGGGGGTTTCTGCCGAATATTGCCTTTCTGGCGAGGCGGCTGCCTCGCCCACAAAGAAAGAAAGAAAGTAGGGTTGCTCGTCATGTTGACCGCATATGAACCGTATGTAGCACGAAGAAAGGCAATGGACCATGGAAGACGCAACCGTACAACAACCTGCACCATGCTAGGCTATGGATCCTGTGTATGACTAGCTACACAACAGACAAGGACAAAACAGCAACCGTACGCCAGGCTCCGAAAGCACAAGTAACCAGTCTTGGGATGGGGCTAATAGATGTTCCCCCAAGATGCTATGATGATAGACTGCAATTGAATTGAACACCTTTCTCATCCTGCTGTGATGGCACACCCTGGGCATTCGGATTGCTACCAGAAGTCAGAAAGAATCGACCAACAAGATCACGGAAGCACTCACCTCCTGCAGCCATTCCATGGGTGGCTCGCCGGACTTCTTCCAGTGCTGGTAGAGCAAGTTGGAGATATCCCTGTTCGTGATATGCTCCAAGTGTGCATGCTTCTCCACGAGATTCTTGACAATATTGCGCGGCCGCATGCCGTTGTGGGCCATTGCAAGAATCTCTGCATGGTGGCTTTCCAGTGCCTTTTTGCGCTGGTTGCGGAAAACGGCCGTCACGGACGCATCGTGGTTGTGCGTCTTGGCAGTGCTGTAGACACACCATGTTCCCTTTCGTAAGCGAGCCGTGACTGTGAAGGGGCAGTGGGTCATCCGCGAGGGTGTCCTCCGTCGCTTCGGCGCGTGGGCCGGGGACGGTGTTTTGATGGCGCGGCCTTTGTTGCAGGCAAAGGTGAGCGTGATGGGATTGGCTGCGTTGGGATACTTCTTTCGCAACGTCAGCCCATAGCCGTTCGCCATGGCATGGGCTTTGACTGCCTTTTCTGCTTCGGCCGCTGTTTGGTAGGCCGCCTCTGGCGGTGCAGGGCCGCAGGGTCTGCCCACGATGTCTGCCATTGGAAAGTCGGTGTCTTTCTGGGTAGAGAAAATCACACCGAAAAATCTCGCCGACTCGACGCAATTGGTTTTGCTGTTTGGGGGTGATCGTATTTTTAGGCTACACGCGCCCCAACATTGCTACTTACGCGCCATCCTGAATCATTCGACAGCGCGTGATAGCCACACGTGACCCAGCGCGACGCCAGTACAAGTTGTACGCCACTTAGTGACAAGCAAGCCGCAATGGAATGCGATCAAAATTCCGATTTTGCTCATGCCCGCAACGCATGTCGCCAAGTTGTGGCTTTTCGCTTTATTGTGTCCTGAACGCACGAAATTCATTGTGTTGCAACTTGATAAAACTCGATATCGTTGCCGAGAGACGTCCAGAAACGCGTCAAAGTCCGTGTGGTTGTAATATTCAGGGCGCGTAAAGAGCAATTTTGGGGCGCGCATGTGGGTTCCAAGTGGGCACATTAATTAGTATGAGTGGAAGGCACTCATCGCGAAATGGAATTTCTGCAGACGGTTCAAAACGGCAGCGTGCACGTCAACAACTGGACAAACATACAAAAGCAAAAGCAAAAGCAAAACATTAAGAAGAAACTTGAAAAAAAAAACCCATACTTCGTGGGGAATGTAGTTAGCACTGCCCTTGGTTGTGATTTGCTCCTTTTTGATCTTCATATCACGCCATACGCTGTTCGAGATGCCATACGACCCAGCCCGCTTTCTGGGCTTCGACTAAAAGACCCTTGGTTCAGTCATGTTGACCTGAAAAAGATCGGTGTTGTTGCTGCCACTCTAGTCGTCTAAACTCATTGTTATCCAAGCCTCCAGTAAAGGCATCGCGGCATGAAAGCATCTACGAGCGAATCACAGAAATGAGAAGAAATCCAGGCCGTCCGACCTATCATGGAGCTGGCGATACCACGATTTGCTTCGAATAAGCGTCCCATTGTGAACAGGGTGCGTGACTGGACAAGGCGCTTCCCATGTAGACTGTCCAGGTTAGCAACAGTCCTTACTGACAACACCACCTCCAATCCGCCATTTTGTTTTGTTCAGTGACTGACCACTTTCAGGATCTAGTTAGTCAGTGGATACTTTCGAGGAAAGACGGATCTGCCATTTCCGCCTTGCGGAGCTCCCACACTGCTGGTGGCAGGAGCCTTGCTCTACGGCTTGCTGCAGCAGGAGTCGACCAGCACCGAGTGGTTCTTCTCTTGCACGGAGGGCGGCACGTCCAGTGCAGGGTTCTTGGTGAAGAAGTTCACCGGTTTGAGGTGCAGACGGACGATCTCAACCGGCCTGCCATCTCGGTGTCAGCTTTTTTTTTTGGATTTGTATGTTGTATATACCCCGTGGCCCGCTCGACATACATGACGGGAAAGTCCTCGATGCGCGGCGTGTGGTTGAGCCCGAACTGCACGAAGCAGACGACGTCTTGCTCTTGGACATCTTCTCGATGGACGATCCAGCTCTTGATGCCGGTGCCTCCACGGCCTGCGTGTCCTGGTTAGCCGTCGTCGAGTCTGTGCGTGGGTGGGCGGGTGTGCATGTCCGTGTAGAAACAAACAAAACAAAACGAAAAGAAAAAAAAAAACAGACGACAACCGCATGTCCTTACTCTGGTTGGTAAATTTGCCGGCGGCAAACAGCTCGTCCTCGCGAAACTTGGTCACATACAGGTGGTGGTCGGCGAACTGGGCGCGCCGCGCGTTCCAGCTGTCGGGGTGCGCGAGGGCCTTCTGCATCGGCGGAAACACGAGCTTGTAGCCGGCCGGCGCACCGTTGACGGGATTGCGCCGGCTGGGGTTCTGGATGACAAAGGTGCGGTTGGTCTCGACATCCAGGTCGTAGCCGCCCTCGCGGGCGAGCACGCGCTGCACCGCGCGGTAGCCGGTCCCGTTGGGGTTGGAGGCGTCGTCGTAGGGCATGGGGTAGGTCTCCTGCGCGACAACGGTGTGGCCCTGGGCGTAGTCGCCGAGGCCGGGGTCGATGCGCAGGGACAGGATGTGCTGGTGGTGCGGCGCGAGGACGCCCGGGTGGACCACGGTGCCGTAGTCGACGGAGACGCCGGGGTCGACGGCCTGGGTCGACAGCATGCCCGTCGCACGGACTTGGTACTCCATCTCCCCGGCCTGGTTGAAGATGTACATCAGGATGTAACTGCCGGTCAGCAGCCGTGGGCAAGGGTGGGTGGGGGGAACCTACTCGTAGTTGGACACGGTGAGAATCGTCTGGATCACGAGTTCCCGGTTGCGCACGACAAACGCTTCTACTCGGACAGTCAGCTGGCGGTCGACGACAAGTCGTTCTTCCCGATAGATCGCATCTCTTACTGTTCGTGCGATAGTTTGTGTGCTTCCAGCCAATGCCGTTGTCCTGCTCGTGGATGCAGACGGCATTCTTCTTCACGACGGGCTGGCCGTCCACGTCGCAGATCAGCCCGTCCATGTACGCAATGGCCCCCAGACAGTCGCAGCCCAGCTGCAGGTCGTTGGCCACCAGACCCGCGCCGACATCTCCCAGGTCAAACGCCATCTTCCGGTAAAAGGGCGCGCGGGGATCCCCGTAGGGCACCGTCATCTCGCTGAGGCTGACCCGGTAGAAGACGGGCACGCCGTCGTAGCGCACGTCGCGCAGGACGGGGCCCTCGCGGTAGTTGAAGCCCACGCGCATGTGCCACTTTTGCCAGCGGACGACGCCCTCCGGCGACACGGCAAACGACGGGCCGTCCGGCTGCACCACGCGCAGGTCCTTCAGGTCCGCGCGCAGGCCGACGCGGTCGGGGGTGTATTCGCTGCCGCCGGCGTCCGCGTAGGCCCGCGTGCTGTCCCCGACGGCGTGGTCGGCGCCGGTGGGCAGGTACTGGATGCGCAGCACCTGCATTGCGAGCGGATCGAAAACAGCCGAGAAGGCGAGGGGGCGGGCGTAGTGGTTGCACTCGGACACGGTCTTGTCCCGGACGAACATGTACACCTGGTATATGCGCCTGTCGTCGTCGACGCCATCCGTGCCGTAGCCCCAGGGCTCAGGGACCACCTCGAGATGGTCCGGCAGGTGCAGCTGCGCCACCGCGGCCTGGACGCCGGCATCGGCCATCACGGCCTTCTCCACGAGAACGACCTCGTTGAAATCCACGTTTCCATGCACCCCGGGCCGCTGGACACTGTCGACCTGGTTTGTCGTGAGGTCGACGATGGCCGTGAGGAATATGGACTAGCAAGTTGGGACAGATCCACGTCAGGGTGTTTTCCTTGTCATCTTTCTCTCTCTCTCTCTCGGTGATCAATAGCTAGAGCGTCCGGTGGATAGGTATGAAACGTACCGTCCCGGCGAAGTAATACACGACATACACCAGTCTGTGTGGAGCCGGGGCCGTCAGACCCCGGTGCTCGGCCTCGAGGTAGGGCACCATCATGGCTTTGCTGGGCTCCTCCAGGGTGATGGCTTTGAACGCGAGAGCGCGGCCCTGGTGGTGGGCGACCACCAGCGTTCTGGCCGCAGTGATCTCGGTCGCCGTGAGGTCGGAGAATGGATGCATGTTGGCTTTGTTTTCCGTTCCTTTTCCTTTTCTTTGATTTCGATCTTTCAAAAAAAGCCAGACGAGAAGACGTTCGAAAGTGCACGAGTTGTAGGCTGCTGGCGAGATGGATCACGTCCACAGGGGAAGTCCAATATTTGTACCGCTCTTGCCGTTCGTCTCATGGGGCCATAGGTGGCTGGAAGTACTCCGAAGCAGGAAGACGCGACTAACACTCGGGGTTGGGTGCTAGTTTGTCCACTCTGCCTCTTTTCGGCAGGTTTGCCGCGCGGTGCGCGCGCTCCAGGAAAGCATTGCACGACGGACAGCGGAGACATGATGGTTTCACCGTTGCCTGACGTTTACAAAAAAAAATGGAAAAAAAAAGAAACGGATTTTTTTTTCTTTTTTTTAAAAAGCCCCCACAGCATGTGACAGTATCCTGTTTAGGCTTATTCTTTATTTACACACATCATCTGCTCCCGAATGCAAACTCTCCCCGTCCTTTTCTAGTTTCGCTCAGTCACACGCTGCAGCACTATGTTCCTTGACTCAGACAACCGTGATGGCCACGTCTCGCTCCACGGCCAGCATCCGCCAGTCCCACCAGTTTACGCCATTGCCGTGAGCATCACGCCTCTGCCACCACTGCCGCAGAAACGTGCTGGTCTCGGCCACATTGCCGAGCCCGGACCACAGCCGGTAGGCCTCCGCCTTGTCCAGCACCGTGTCCCGATCGCCCGGCTCTGTCGCTGCAATGCCAAACACAAACAGCGGCAGCAGGCAGCACGTCTGTGCGTTGTCGGTCGTGCAGAGGCGCTCCAGCCACTCCAGCCCTTTGTGGAGCGCCTGCTGGATCACGCCGTCGTCGATGCGGCCATGGGGGTAGATGATGGAGTAGAGCATGAGGAACACGGACCACCGGTAGCACTCCGCCACCACCTTGTGCTGCTCGGCACGGTAGTCAAAGGTCCAGGCTTGCAGGTCGGCGCTGATCTCGATGCCGAGGGCCAGGGCGTCCACGTCGACGACGCCGTGGCCGTACCACGGCCGGACCCGGGCCGGGTCCACGCGGCCCGGGAACGGGCAGACGATGCCCGCCCTCCGGCGGAGACGGGCGACCTGGCGGATGATGGACAGCAGGCCGTCTCGTGTACAGATGAGGATGTAGTTGCGGCTGCTGTGTTCCCGGTCGGCCGTGCGCCCGCTGCTGCGGCCGCCGGCGTCCCCGTCGTGGGCATCCTCGCCGGCCTGTAGACCCGCGTCGCAGCAGGGCCCGTCCGCGTCGCCGCCGTAGAACAGCTGGGCGATGCCGTCGTGGTAGCTATGCCAGTCCATCAGCGGCCGCCACGCCGCGTCCATGACCGGCGCGCCACCCCGGCGGGACGGCGAGGACTGCCGCAGCATCGCGCTGGCCGCCGCCAGGTGCAGCCACCAGGTGCCGAGGGCACCGCCGTCGCACGTGTCGAACTGACACAAGAGCATGCTCGTGGCAAACACCGTGCTCAGATGCTCGTGCGCCTGCCGGCCCCGCCCGCGCCCCGCCGTCAGCGGCGCCACGAGCTGGCTGTGGAACCGTATGGCGTCGCCGTAGAGCTCCAGCTTGCCTCGCTCGATCTGCGACAGCTGGCGGTTGTCGTCCGGCCGCCGCCGACAGGCCGCCGCGCTGGCCCGCAGCATCCTCGCCAGGTGGCAGGCAGACACGGCCATGAGCGTGCGCATGACGCCCTGGCTGGACAACGCCAGCTGCACGACCGCGTGCGTCAGTGGATTGGCGGCGCCGCCGCGGCTGGGGAGCACAAGCGTCGGCGACAGGATGGAGACAAAGTGGATGAAGAGCCGGCGCTCCATGGGGGAGTTGACGCCCTCCACGAGCGCCGGCAGGCACGACCACGCCATGCCGGGACGAAGACGATAGGCGGCGCTGCCGAGGTATGCGGGCGGCGGTGGCGATGGCTGTCTGTCGCGCTGGACAGGGGCCGCCGCCGCCGCCGCCGCCGCCGCGTCCGTCGTGGCCTGTGTCTCGCCCTCCCCTAGTACAGATGCGGCAGATACGGCAGACCCCCCGTCGGATCGGGCGGACGCATCCCAGCCTGCCGCAGCTTCGGTCAAGATGCCGAGCATGTCGTCGCTGCTGCCCTGTGGGACGACATCAACGACAGCAGCAGCAGCAGCAGCAACAGCCGGGGCATGGGTTGCTGCTGCTGCTGCTGCTGCTGCTGCAGGAGTGGATGGGTGACCGCGCGGCTTTCCTCTCTTCTGAGATTCCACCCGCCGCTTCATGTCGCTGTGCGACACCCACTGGATGCGGTCCTGGTAGCCTTCGCATACGAATTGGTTCCGCTCGCAGTTCCAGCAGACGGGCTTGCGCTCGTCGCACTTTTTCCGCCGCCTCCGACATGTGAAGCACCCAGTTTTGGCTCGGACAATCCGTGGCGGGCCGGCGTTGGCATGCTGGTTGGGATCACTATACTGCGACATGGCCAGGCACAAGATACGGGGAAAACAGGGTGTCTTCTGTGACGAGAAGGGAGACAAGTCCAGACAGGAAGAGACGCTGTGGGAATGGCACGTGGTACAAGGAAGGCATGTTCCTTATCCCAGTTGCGCACATCTAGGGAACGGGAGAGAAGGGCCTGCCCCCGTCTTCCCCAAGATGCATGGAAGATAAGAGGAGGAGGAGGAGGGAGTGAGGAGAAAAGACTGATTGGCTGTCGATTGTGGCTGTCTAACTAATACGGCTACTATTTGTGGGCTCGCTCAGATAGGACCGCTAATACAACGCTATGGACGTGCAGATAGCAGCTACAGAGTAGCGTTCCTAAAATGGGCACGAAGAGGCAGGAGACGGCCATGCATGTGGCTCTGGCTGAAGGGGATGCTTGCTCAGGCAAATCCCATAGGACATGCGTGGGGCGTGGCCAGGGCGGCGGCCGTCGTCGTGCCGTTGCCGGTCTCCGGGTCGATCTCCGGGTCGCTCTTGCGCAGCGTTTCTTTGCAGAACCGCTCAAAGGCGTCGTTCCAGAGGTGCTTGACCTTGTACTCGCCCACGTTGTCCGGGATGTGGCGCACCGCATCCCAGAGCCGCTCCAGCTCCGCGGGCTCCGAACGCAGCTCCGTGAGGTTGGCCAGATACGTGCGGACGGTGAAGATGACGGCCTGGGACCGCGGCAGCCGACGCAGAGACTGGAGCTCGGTGCGAATGAAAATGCCCGCGGCGTCGTGCACCACCGGGTAGGTCTCGAAGCGGTCGTGGTGGAAGATGCCGTCGGTTGGCTGGATGAACAGATTGTTCCGCTGGATGGGGCTGTCCGCTTTCATGTTGACAAAATATCTGAATGCTGTGCGTCAGTTCTCCGTCTCTAGCTAGGATGCGTCATTTTAGGGGCAAATTGACCTCTCCATGGACTTCCGCAGCTTCTCTTTCCACAGGGGAATGCCGTCGTGCAGCTGGTACACCGGCCAGCCGATCCGCTGGTCCAGGCGCCACCCGGTTGGAGCAGCCAGCATGGCGCCACGTCTGCATTGCACAGAGTCAGTCCTGTCCTGATGCATCGTGTTGCAGGGGGGAGTGGGCGGCATACAGGTAGTAAAGGTCGCGCACGCCCTTCTTCAGAACGTATAGATCATCCATCACGAGCAGGTTGGCAAGCTCAACGGGGTGGCGATCGTAGGGTTTGACAACGCGATAGCGCTCAGCCGTGGGCGTGATCACGATTTCGTCGCCGTCCATGCGGAACATGGCCGGGAATCGTCGTGTGACGTAGGCCACGACGAGGTCCAACAGCTCAACAGCAGCCTCGTCCTCGCCATCGAGATAGTCCACAATTTCCTGCCTGTTGGAGAGCGTCGTAAAGCGCAACTTTGCTTCGTGCTGTTCCTTCCACTTCTCGTCAAAGGTCAGCCAGTTGTTGGGATCCATTTTTCGAAGACCCATGGTCATCTGGTATTGGCCAGCCTTCCAGTATCGTGGCCAGTCCTGCGCTTGGTTGATGGGCAGACCGTCGAACGGCACAACCTTGTCCAGCAGCAGGGTTTCCTCAATGCTCTTGATTTTCTTCTTTTCTTTTGGCTGCGCGTGCTGGTGTTCTCGCGATCCACCGAGCTTGTCCCACAGACATCTTGCTAGAGAGACCAGGCCAGCGCAGGCGAGGACTACAGCAAGCAATTCTGTCATCCACGTTGAAGCCATTCTATTTGTGTCTTTTTCGACTCGATACAGTCAAAAGGCTGGGACGGTGGATCGCAAAACAAAGATTTCATATACGATTGAATTTATAAATTCTATGGTTGCTGGAGGCAGGCAACAATCCCCCAACGACAAACAACTCTTCGTCAGTGTTTTCGCTGCCTCCGATCTCCCAGCATCTGTCCGGGTGTTGTCTGATGTTTCCGTCGGATCCTCTCCTCGAGTCAAATGCCAAACCACTTCCATTTCTCTCGCAGCTACGACCATTACCTTTTTCGTCCACACCCAAGTAATTCAAGCTAGTCCTAAAAAAGTATGCGGAGCGCGCTGGGCTTGCTTCAAAGACGCTATCTGTATCAGAGCGCGGTATGGGCGCATTGCGCTCTGCCTGCTTTGAGCGCCTTGCAATCCGCACGAATGCTGCCCCGATCTTCTTATGGAACCAGGTGTAGGACAGCTCACAGAGAACACAAGTTTCGGTTTCGTCGGGTACCCTGTCGGTTGGCCAATCGAGTGCCAAGATAAGCCGTGTGTTGTGTTGCCTCGAGTTCCTGGGAAAGTTTTGCCTTGGGTCGAGCCTGACATCATTCAATGGTGTATTGTACGTCTTTAAACCGAAAACGTCTCTGCACGGGTTTCATAGTACAGATGGAGCTTTCTCAAATGCTGGCATGATGTCCCAGGAGCAGGTCATCGTTTCTATTAGGGCATTATCTCGGGCACAAAGTAGTCTGGCCCGTGGGACGAGCTGGGATACATGCCACATAATTGTTATAGCTAGTGTGTATAGAAGTAAGGAAGAAGTTTCTTTTCCAACAATCTTCTCGTCATGTTGATTTTCGTATCCCAGTCTGACGTGTCGAAGGGTGCATCTCCCACTCGCTGGCAGTGAACTTGGGGCCCCAAGGGAATGGAGGTCTGGTTGTGGGGGAGGGGTCAGAGGAAGCCTGGTCTTGCACTTGGGCTCTTTACAGATAAGCCCCCCCCCCCCGACCAATCTAAGAAAGCAACCTGGGTAGTTATGCAGAACCCCCCGATATGACAGGCTTCTCTCGCCACATCCAAGATGTGTTATGTCGCTTCTTTTGATGCTTCTCTCGTGTCTCGTTCTAGATCGCCATAGGCTTATCTTTGCCTATGCACAACAAGAGTGTAGGAGCGAGCCAGGGCCTGAGGCAATGCGTGACGCTTATTCTGTGATGCCAATAGATAAGAGGGGGATGGCAAGAACGGGAATGTGTAGGTGTGGCCCAGAAATTGCATATAAGATGAAGCTGCTGCTTACGAGCCTGTTGTTTGAAATGCCCTACATCGCACAGCTTTAAAAATAAACATCATTGAGAATTAACGTATTGACTAACTACAGAATGGAGCCAGGCAAAATGTCGCAGGCAGACGTACTGAAATCAACCGGTGACAGCCTCACCCGCCAGGTATCCCATGACCAGGGAGAGAGCCGGCCCTTGGGCGACAACGAGATTCTTGGCCTGCAGGGACACGAGGCTGTACTCGAGCGGAAGTTCTCTCTGTGGCAGGCATTCGGGCTGGCATTCAGGTATGTCCAATATATGAAAACAATAGAACGGGAGACCGGCAGGCCTAATTTCAATCTGTTGCAGCGTCACCGGTTCGTGGGTGGGATATCTCAGTTCCTTCGGACAGAACTTGATCTATGGAGGGCCGCAGATGGCCGTCTTCTCGCTTATTGCCGCCACGCTCGTTCAGGGCCTGATCACATGTGGCCTGGCTGAGATCTCATCAGCCTTCCCCTCTACTGGCGTGAGTGGCTGAACTGACAGCTGTAGCAAGAGGACCAGAGGCGCTAATCATGGCCTCACAGGGCCAATACCACTACGCCTACCTCCTGTCGACGCAGCGCTGGAAGAAGCCCGTCGCCTACTACACTGGCTGGTTTTCGATTCTCGGCTGGTGGATCATCACGAGCTCGGGCACCCTCTTGGCCACCATTTCTACTCTGGGCCTGGCTAGTTTCTGGAACGAGGACTACAGCCCGGCGCGGTGGCACGCCTATCTGGTGTACCTTCTCGTCATCGCTATGACATCCTCACCTCTGTTCATTGCCCCGAGAAAGATCGGCTGGTTCATGGAGAGCTGTCTCTATCTGTCGGTCTCTGGCTGCCTCGTGGTCTTGATCATGGGCCTGGCCATGCACCAGAAGTTCTACCCCGGCTCGCGGTTCACCGACAACGATCTCGGATCCAGTGGCTGGGGGTATTCCACGGCTTGGGTACTGTCTGTTGGAACCTCGATGTAAGTGTGTGGTGGATGTTTGGTCTTTCTGTGGTGCTTCTGGCCAGCGCGCTGAGATGACAGGTATGCCTACGTGGGAACAGATGCGGCAACCCATGTTGCGGAAGAAATGCCAAGGCCCAGTCATCGTGTTCCCCTCATCATGATCGGCAGCATCGCCCTCGGATTCGTGACCGTGTTTCCTCTTATGCTGTCCCTCATCTACGCCATGTCAGATCAGGACGCCGTGTCGTCTTCTGCTCTCCCGTCGCTCGAGCTGTTCTACCAGGTGACGGGCAGCAAGGCTGCTGCTACCGTGATGCAGGTCTGGATCACCGTGGTGTACTACAGTAAGTCCACGCAGCACGCTCGGTGGTTGGGACGCCCTTTTCATTGACACCTGTCTTAGACAGCCTGTGCGCGCAGTGGGTGTCTTCTGGCCGGATTGCGTGGGCGCTGGCACGCGATGGAGGCCTCCCATTCCGCCACTACTTTGACCACGTTGATGAGACGCTCGAGTTTCCGGTCCGTACAACGGTCTTGACCATCTGCTTCTGCTCGCTCTACGGGCTCATCTACCTTGCCTCTTCAAACGCCTTCAATTCCATCGTCACTTCGGCTGTTTTGTATCTTGTATGCGCTTCGTATGCCGAACTTGGACTCAAAATCGGTACCTGCGCTGACCAGCCCAGAATATTTCTTATGCTATTCCACAGGTGATTCTCGTTTTACGCGGCCGTGCTGTTCTGCCCAGGGCCCCGTTCCGACTCTGGGGTCCGTTCGGTCTGACATGCAACGTTTTTACGCCACTTGCTGTCATTGTGCTCGCGGTCTTGTTCAGCCTTCCGGCAACGCTCCCGGTCGAGGCGTCGTCTATGAATTACACTAGTGTTATCTTGGTGTTTTTGCTGCTTGTCATAACGGTGATCTGGCTGTGGATTGGAAAGAATTTCGAAGGTCCGAAGGCGGATTTGGAATCCATGCATATGATTTAGCAAACGCTGGACACCTGGAGACTGGGAGAGAACGAGGAGGGATCTTCCATCCGAGGATTGGGCAGACACACTTTTGTCTGGATACGTTACCAGATCACTCTGCTTTGACTTGCGGCGGTAGTAAAATACTTTTATTGAATAGTATTAGTATATCTTGCATATTTCCAGCAAGCGGAATGTTGTATTCATGGCACTGAAGTAGTCCAACCTATGTTGTCGTGACATGCATGATCTTGTACGGTGATACGTCGGGTCGTTTACATGGAGACCAATAACTGCGGGTGTAAGACCACCAAGGCTAAACCAAATCAGGTCTACGGAGCGCGCTGACAGGGATGTGATGCAAGCCGAGCACGCCGGCACAACCTAACCCCATCGGTCGCAGGATGCGCGCGCTCCTCGCGCCTTGGTTGTGTTCCTGATCGGGGCCATGGGCTCCTTCTTCTTGTTGCTCTTCGTGCCTTGTGTTGGTAATCAGGGGCAAATCATGCATATCAGTACGTACCCAGACATATAGAAAGCGAGAGTGCAGCGCTGCCAATTCCTCCCATGGCCACAGCCAGTATCGAAAACGAACCAGAGCCAGAAAGTGATTTTTGCCGGCTTTTACTGACTATTCCGAACATGTCTGTCAAGCTAAACAGCGGATATTCCATGTAAGTTGTTTTGTCGTATCTCTCTAGGAAAACAGGGAAAGAAGAGTATGGGGGAAGAGGAGAAAAAGAAGAAAAAGAAGGAAAAAAAAAAAAAAAGAAACCCGGAACAGTTACTAAATGCAAACTTGTCTAGCCCTCTTGTGGGCTTCGGCCTCTGGAAGCTCCCCGAGGACACTTGTGCCGACCAGGTCTATGAAGCCATCAAAGCCGGCTACCGGCTTTTTGACGGCGCTGCCAGTATGTCGAACGTTTGCCCATTTCTTTGTGAAAGAGAAGGGCTTCTAACTCTGGCTGACTGTCGGTGTGCCAAGTCTACGGAAACGAAAAGCAAGTGGGCGAGGGCTTTGCCAGAGCGTTCCGGGAGGGCCTCGTCAAGCGCCAGGACCTCTTTGTCGTGTCGAAACTGTGGCCGACCTTTCATGACCCCGAGCACGTGCCCGAGGGCCTCGAGCGCACGCTGGCCGACCTGCAGCTCGACTACCTGGACCTCTACTACGTGCACTTCCCCTTTTCGATGGCCTACGTCGACCCCGCCAAGCGCTACCCCAGCGACTGGACGGACGAGTTCGCCCCCGGCACCGCCACCCTGGAGTCCACCTGGCGGGCCTTGGAGACGCTCGTCGAGGCCGGCAAGGTCCGCAGCCTCGGCCTCTCCAACTACAACGGCGCCGTCCTGATGGACCTTCTCAAGTATGCCCGCATCCGGCCGGCGGCGCTCCAAATCGAGCACCACCCGTACCTCGTGCAGCCGGCGCTGGTCCAGTTTGCCAAAGACAGCGGCCTCCATGTCACGGCGTACTCGTCCTTTGGGCCGACGAGCTTTGTGGAGATGGAACTGCCGCGGGCCAAGGACTGCCTCCCGCTGTTCCAGCAGCCGGTGGTCAAGAAGGCGGCCTCGGCCCACGGCCGGACGCCTGCCCAGGTTCTGCTGCGCTGGTCGACGCAGCGCAAGATCACGGTCATCCCCAAGAGCAGCAGCAAGGCGCGCCTCCAGGAGAATCGGCAGGTGCTGGATTTTGACCTGACCGACGACGAGATGAAGAGCATCAGTGACCTCGATCGTCGTCTTCGGTTCAACGACCCGCTTGATGTACGTGAGCCTCCAAAAAAAAGTCCAGACCCCCGCTTCCCATACCCGACTTTCTTACTGACGCAGATGTTTGCAGGACAACGTGCCTATTCTTGTTTTTGCTTAGGATTGGACTACAAGGCTCTTGAGCCGTTCAGAGTAAATATTTCAACTGGCAATAGACCATAGTGTGGAAGATCTCGGTGCCGATGGCTGGACAAGGAAGTGCATGGCTACATACATGATTCTGACCTGCCAAAGGGGAGGACAATAGCGGACGGCATGATTTATTTGGTAATCTAAAAGCAGACAATGAACATGGATACTACACGAGACGTATGGGCATTCGTACAACGCGACTGCCGCCACATGATTTCCTCTTACGGGGTGCAGCATGGGCAGTCCATGTAGGCAACAATCGCATTGACGACTTGGGTGGTGGTCGTTGATGACTGATGTAAGATTCTTTCTGGCCCCAAAAATGACAGAATATTCCACATCCCCTAGAACGGTGGCGACGAGCGGGCCAGACCAATCGCGGAAGGCTGCACGGACGGCGAACGGAGCAGGCTGGTCGAGTGAAAATCCGGGCTCCGTGTCCAGGGTTGCGGCATTGCTTGTTTTCGTGGAGTTTCTCTGCATTTTTTCGGTTCGGCCGACCATTTTGGTCCACTGAAGGCTGAATGCCGACGGCATTCAGCCAGCCTCATTTGTAATGCACGACTTCGTCTCTGTCTGCTTACTCCGACGGTGATCCTGGCCACAAGAATGTCGCCGGGAAGAGGCAGAGAAAACAGAGGGCAAGCATACTTGAATAGCCTTTGTCCGTCTCCTGTTTTCGTTCTCGATGTACAGGATCCAGAGTCCCAGACAATTCACACACACACACACACAAACACACAATGCCGGCGTGTCAATCGCCCAAAGGGGCCACTGCGGCCCCAACGCCGTCCAAGGACATGGAGCCCACGTCGGAACACGCCTTGGTCCATTTCATTCGCAGCCAGTTCTTCACCACCATCCCGCTGCCGACCGCGGAAAAGTATGGTGCCCGCATCAAGGGCCGCACGGCGCTGATTACCGGTGCCAACACGGGCCTGGGCTACGAGTCGGCGCGCCAGCTGCTGAGCCTTGGTCTCGGCCGCCTGATCATGGCTGTGCGGTCCCGCGACCGCGGCCAGGCGGCCGCCGACACGCTGAGGGCGGCCCATCCCCAGGCCGTCATTGACGTGTGGCTGGTGGACATGGCGTCGAACCCGTCCATCCGCGCCTTGGCCCAGCAGGTGGCCGACTTTGTTCGCGTGGCCGGCCAGTCCGTGGACATGGTCCTTCTCAACGCCGGCGTGTCGCCGCTCTCCTTCCAGCGCGCGCCCGAGAACGGCCATGAAATGGCCCTGCAGGTCAACCATCTGGGCACCAGCCTGCTCGCGGCGCTGCTGCTGCCCGTCCTCACGAGCCCCGCCAACCACACCGTCGACACGCCGCGTCTTGTCTCCGTCAACTCGCGCATGGCCCACCTCGCCAAGCTCGAGAACCGGGCGGCGCGTCCGCTCCTTGCGTCCTTGGACGCCGACCTCGCCTCGCCCAAGGACTGGGCCCCGGCCGAGCGGTACGGCACGTCGAAGCTGCTCGCCCAGCTGTATTTTGTCCAGCTGGCGGAGCGCATCGACCGGCAGCGCGTGGTCATGCTGATGGTCGACCCCGGCTTCACCAAAGGCACAGAGCTCGCGCGCGAGGTGTCGGGGCTCCTCTTCTCGCTGGCCGTGCGTCTCTACGCAGGCGTGGCGGGCCGACCGCTGGATCGAGGCGCGGCGTCGTACGTGGATGCCGTGGCGGGCCATGGACCCGAGGTGCATGGAAGCTTTCTGATCAACTTTGAGGTCGTGACGTACGTTTCCGTTTCCGTTTCCGTGTCTCATTTGTCTCCATTCGTTGTGATCATTCGCGCTTCTGTGTTCACTTTGCTAACTGTGGCGGACTGTACAGATTGTCTCGTTGGTATTACTACAAGAACAAGGAGTTGGTTGATGTAGTGTGGAAGGAGACCATGCAGGACCCGGCTTTTTCGGATGTGGAGGAGATGATCCGGTCTGTCGAGTCTTTGACATAGTACCCAGGTGCAGGCAGATTGTAGTTCGTGAATGATCGGTGCTTTCAAAATGCTCCCAGAAGACAATTTACTCGCCCACGGCGTTGACTACCATGTGTTAGTGGACAATAATGTGTCTCGGCAGGGAATCCAACCCACTTTCTGCCATGAGCAACATGCCAAACTCGTCTGCCTCGGCCAGCCACATCTCCGTGCGCGCACGCAGTGGTCCTGTCGGGTCCAGGTTGAAAAAGTCCGCCATGCGATACCACCCTCCCTGTCCCGCCCATGTCCGCACCCAATCGCCGTACAAGCGGGCCCAGACATCTTCGTCTGTGGCGCGCCACAAGAAGCCAGCATCGGGCGCTGGCAAGGGGCCAAGCTCGAAGCACGAAAGCACAGGGTAACCGCGCATCAAGGACCACGCCCACTCGACATGATGGAGGGCCAAGAGGGTGCGACGTTTGGCGGCGGTGAGGACCCAGCTGTGCCACGACGGCACGGTCAAGGCGGTGGTGGGAGCAGCCGTGGTCGACTCTTCGGCGAGCATGAGGCCGCTCTCCGTGAGGCGCTCTTTGGCCGCCCAGACGTCGATGACCATTTGGGATTCAGACCGGACCGATGCGGCGGGCCCGTCAAATCCAAACAGAAGAATGATCAGCAAAACGAGGACAGCCTGGGACGCGGCCAACAGGGCCGGCGTGTCGTCCAGCGCGAGGCAAGCCATCTGCTGCAGCTGGTGCTGGAACTCGGCCCGGACGGTCTCGTAGACCAGAGCCGCACTTCCCTCGGCCTGGTTGGCCCACATGCGGGCGAGGGTGCAACAGTGTGCCAGAGGCTGGGGAACGTGTGTGTCCCCGTGCCGTTGCAGCTGCAGGGGGTGGATCATGGGGGGGAGATGCGCTGCAGACGGCCCGTGTCGGCCGCTGCTGCTGGCCATGGTGCGCGCCCAGGACTTGAGCACCCGCACCACCAGGTGCATGGTGCGACTGGCAGCCAAATGCAAGGTACCCGGAGTTCCGGTGTGATGGAGCAAGACGCGACGCCTCTCTGGCGAGACCACCAGTTCGGGGAAGGGCGTCCGCTCTTCGGGGACGGTGGAGAATGTCAGGAGGACGGAGAAATCCGGCGTGGATGCGGCGGGCTGGTCCCCCTGTTCCGCGCCTGTTTCTTCTGGATCAGCCGGGTGCCTTTTCCGGGCCGATCTTGTTTCTTCTTGTGTGGGACAATCGTCCCTGTTGCTGGATCGATGGGTGTATGTGCAGACCGTTTTGCGTGACGCACAGCGCCCGCATTGGGGCGTGTCCAGATCGCATCGTGATTTGGCTGCTGCACATTCTCGGCACGCGCGTTTTCGCGTAGCTGGCTCTTTGCTCAAGCAGTACTGTCTCTGGTGTCTCTTCAGCGAGGAAACTGCAAGTTTGTCAGCAACACACGTTCCGGTTCGCGGGGACGGACCGACTGACCAGCGGTGAAATGTTTCCCGCACGCCGGACAAGTGTTGGAAGGCATTGGGGAGCGTGCAGAGCGATGCGTTCTGTGGGATGGCGGGATCGGGGAGAGTTGCTCTGTTTTGTGGACGAGGAACTGCGAGTTCCGCCGTGGGGTCGAGGCTGCTTAGACGGGGATTGCTAATTGTACGCCGCGTACAAATAGGCAAATGTACGCCCCTCCTTAGATGGCGTCACGTGTGCGCGCTCGTGACGCAGGAGCCCTCCACTCTATCGTGATAATTCATACTAATGCCTCACAAACATCAATTACCTGTAGATTCACCAGCCAACCTGTTTAATATGGCTTCCATATATGGATCTGATGCTTTAGAGCTTCCTCCTGCCTCTCCAGAGCTTCCTCCCACCTCTTCAGATCTTCTTCCTACTTTTCCAAAGCTTCAACCTACCTCTCCAGAGCACTCCCCAGCTTCTGTGGTGCTTTTCGTACTTTTGATATAATGAGATAAAATGTCATAACTTAGCGACACGTACTACGTGTATACATGAAAAATTAAACTCTGATCTCCTTTGATACATGCGTTTCTATCACCTTTTCTACTGCTTTTCATGCGATTGTCACCGAAATCTGAGGGTCCTGCGTCACGGGTGCGCACACGTGACGCCATCTAAGGAGGGGCGTACATTTGCTTATTTGTACGCCGCGTACAATTAGCAATACCCATCTAAGGGTATTGCCACAGCAAACACGGAACTCCGTGTGCGCCACCATTGTGTAGTTATATTTGAAATCAAGTTCATCATTGTTGTTTTTCATGACGAAAAGAAAAAGCAAGAACCAAAGAATACATAAACACGCTCAGGATGGCCTGCCATTGCATTTCTTTCTGTCTTTTTCGTCTTCCAAATGCGCAATGGCAAGACTCATGATCTACGGAGCCACTGGCTACACGGGCCGCTTGGTCAGTGAGCAGGCGAAGCGGCTCGGTCTCGATTTCGTTCTCGCGGGGAGGAGCGAGGAGAAACTCCAGGTTTTGTCGACACGCCTCGAAATGCCCCATGTCCAGTTTGGTGTCAACGACAACGACATCGGCACACGTCTGAAGGAACAGAACACGACCGTTTTGCTCAACTGTGCCGGCCCCTTTGTCCATACGGCCGCCGTGCTGATCGATGCCTGCCTGCAAAACGGCGTCCATTATCTGGACACGGCGGCAGAGCTCGACAGCTATCGATTCGCGCAAGAAAAGAGCGAGGAAGCACGAGAATCCAATGTCCTGTTGCTCCCGGGCTGCGGAGGCGCCGCGGCTGTTCTCGACTGTCTTGCCGGACAGTTGGTGGACCAAGTGCGACAGGGCGGCCACACAGTCGTGCGTCTCGATGTGGCCCTGCATGTATCGGGACCCGTGACACGGGGGACGGCCCTGAGCGCGGCCTCCATGGCGACAACGATGCCGACTCTGCACTGTGTGCATGGCCAGCTGGTGCCCCGAGCGGAACCGGCCCAGAAAGACTTTGACTTCCACGACGGCCGTGGCGCAGTGCCGTGTGTGGCCATGACGCTCGCCAATGTCATCACCATTCCCGACTCTACGGGAGTCCAGAATGTCGGCACGTTTGCCAACGCCACCGGCGACGGGTTCCCGTCGCCCGACCAGATTGCCGACATGGCCGAAGGACCGACGGAAGCCGAGCGCAGCGAGAACCCCTATCACGCGTCCGTAGCAGGCCGGGCAGATGATGGAACCGTGCACCGGGCCGCGTTGGCCACAATCAATGGATACGCGCTTACGCCCCTTCTCACGGCCCATGCGGCCAAGCGGGTTCTGGACGGAACTGTCGAGCCTGGATTCCAGACCGCGGCTGGCTTGTTTGGCCATGCTTTTTGTATGGACGTTCTGGGATCAAAAGGGCATGCATTCTGAGGACGCCAGCCATCGAGACATGGTTTCAGACATGGAGACAGACATGGAGAATAGGTTCAACTCTTGTATTAACTATTAAAGTACCACAATATATGGGAGTTTTCCGTTTCCCTACGCGAATTACATTTTACGATGCAGGAGCCAGGCCGTTGTAGTCGTGGCCGACCGAGACGGTGTAGTTGGCCAAGCAGGCGTGGTCCCAGTCAATCTCGTTGATGCGCTGCCCCAGAATGTCCACGACGGTGTCGAAGCTGCAGAGGCCGTTGGGGTCCGCGGGGCAGCCCTCGTAGGAGCCGCCCTGTGCGGGGCTGACGGGGATGACGGCGTCGTTGACCAGGAAGCGCATCTGCTTGGTGGGCTGGTAGGCGGGGCACTCGAGGACCTGGACGGTGAAGTGGGTGCCAAAGGGGACGAGCTTGCTGGCGCCGTAGTTGTTGAGGCGCTGGTTGCCGTGGACGTCCAGCGGCGGGCCCTGGTACAGGGCGGTCAGGTTGAAGGCGGTCAGGGTGTCCATGACGACAACCTCGTGGGTGGCGTCGGCGTAGATGGACTGGTCGAGCGGGAAGTAGGTCGGGTTGTTGTCGTAGGTCTCGTTGAGCGACGAGTTGGCCTGCGGGTAGGCGCCGGTGAAGCGGGCGTAGAACTCTTGCAGGTAGCCCTTGCCCTGGGCGGCGGCCACGGGCGAGCCCGGGCCGTTGTTGTAGTAGAAGGACTGCGTTTGTGTTAGTCTTGTCAAAGTGTTCTTTCTTGTTCGTGTTTGGCTACGGAAGACACAGCGGGGGGGAAAGCACCGACCAGATCGTAGTAGTACTCGTAGTTGAGAAAGTCCTCCTCGCTGAAGAGCTCGCAGAACTTGGAGTAGCCCAGGGCGTTGGTCTCGTACGAGCACAGCTGGAGCATGTCGATCACGTCGGTGGCGGTAAAGTTGAAGCCCGACGACAGCGCGTTGAGGCGGTCCACCGTGGCGTTGAAGGCGCTGGCGGCGAACGTGGCGGACGCCTTGCTGCCCAGCGAGCCGTACGCGTCGACGTCGGCGTTGGTGCACACCTCGTAGGGGGCGCCCGAGTTGTTGACGCCCAGGGTCTCGACGAGGATCTCAATGTTGACCTCGCTGAGGTACTCGGGCACGCCGAAGAAGCCGGCGGCAAAGTTGTGCGCCGTCTTGACCATGCGGTCCTGCGACTCGGTCCGGAACACGGGGATGGTGCCGGCCTCGGTGAAGTTGTTGAGCAGCTGCCCGTACAGCTGCCGGTACTGCACGCCCAGCTGGAAGTTCTGGTTGCGGCCAAAGGGCGTCAGCAGCTCCGCGCCCAGCTTGTACGTCCAGTTGGCCAGGAACGACAGCTCGCCCGAGAACGTGACCGTGCCGTTGCCCACGGCCTCGACCAGCTCCGTCGCGAACGTCGACGGGCCCGCGCCCGTGGTCGGGTAGCGCGCGCCGTGGCGGTACAGCAGATGGACCTGCGTGATGTCGCAGCCCGCCGGCAGCAGCGGGCTCGCGTCCGGCAGGCCGTAGTCGGCCGACGACAGCGAGTACCACGGCGACAGGTTGCCCCAGTGCTGCGTGATGTCGAAGCCGCCGCCGCTGCTGCTGCTGCTGGACTCGTCGCCCAGCGGCTTGGGCACCACCAGCGGGAACTGCTTGGACTCGAGGTGGTTGCCCGGGTAGGCCGCCGCCGTCTTGATCGCGGCCGGCTCCATCCCCGTCTTCGTGGCGCCGGGAAAGCCAACATGGTCCTCGTCCGGGAACAGCTTGGTGTCCACGGTCGTGCCCGTGGGCGGGAACACGTCCGTCGTGGTCGACCCAGCGCCCGCCTCGGCCGTGACGGCGGGGGCAGCACGGGCCAGACCCGCGAGGATGCTGCCGAGAGCAACGGCTTCGAGCTGGAACTTCATGGTGAATGGGCCGTGTGGTAGGTAGGGGGAGGGAGTATCGGAACAAGCTTTGGGCTTCGAGCTTGGCAACTTGGCAACCTGGCTACAGCTTGGCTACAGCTTGGCTCCAGCTTGGCAGGACAAGAAAGTCGCCTGGCCGACCATTATATATACCCAGTCGACGACTTTCCCCTCCGGGGAAGGGGGGGGGGCGTGTTCTTGTCTGTTGTTCTGCGTCCATGCGCGCTCACCTTGCACAGTTCCCCCGTTGCGCACAAAGCTTGCGCTGTGTTTTTCTGTTGTTGCCCGTTTCGGCCTATGAGGCTTCAGCATTGCAGCATGTGGTCGAGCGGGACCCACACAAGCTCTGGCTAACGTCACTCCCCACAGGATAGCTCTCTCCGACGGTCCACGGGATGAATCCGACCACGGCCAGAGGTTCCTCGGCCATGCCGCTGGGCCAGGCTTTTGGACGCTCTCGTGCAAGAAGAACGCATTTTTCGGTGTCCCGATTCGTCCTAAGCCGAGCCAATAGTCCCTGGCGCCGAGCGTGGAGGCATGTTCTGCCCGGAAACAAGAGGCTTGACGGCACCATCGATCCAGCCAACGTCTCGTCCGTTTCCATCCCATCCCCCTCCACGCCCGAGAAGAAAACCAGCCGCACGGTCGTGGCGTGCGGAGCACTGGCTGCATGACGATCCAGCCAGCACCATTGGTACGAGGTGATGCGCGACCTGCTTAGCAGAGGTTGGGCCGCGCACTAGTTGGCCTGTTGGAGAGGCGGGTCCACAGACGGACCCGCGAGCGCGAGGACGAGAGAGCCCGGCCGAGCACGCAGTTTGCGAGCTGTATGAACACCCATCTTGTCAACGTCACCCACGCCCGTCCCAAGGCGTGTTGGGGACGCCGCAAGGGCTACGCACGTGGGCACAGACTGTGGGCACCCACTCTGGCTGCGTGGCTGGCTCCCGCTCCACAACGTGTGTAAATACTCCCTTTGTCAACCGAGGGAGCCCGGAGCGGACACCCCCAGGTGCCATCTGGTGTCCTGGACAACTGTAGTAGCTTCGTTGCTTCCCTCACACAGTGCACTGCGCTGGATGTCGTGGCGAAAAGGGGAAAAAACAAACTTGATGATTCTTGTTTATGGACATGCCGTCCGCCTGGAAAGCATATACAACTAGTACCTATGATCGTGGGCTACGAGGTGACTTCACATTACCGACGGTATCCGACTGGTCGCAGGCCCAGTCCACCCTGACACCAATCCATGCCGAGATGTCGATGAGCCCCGGTCAGCCCTCGACGAGATTGTTGCGGTCCCTACGCTTGGTTAGCACAACGTGTTGTGGATAGAGGAAGCCGCTGCAGAATGCGACGTACGGCAGCTTGATGTCGGGAATCAGGACGGCAATGACAATGCCCGGGATGGACGAGCCCAGGGCCGCATAGGTCATGTACTTCATGACGTCGCTGTAGGCCAGCGACGCAGCCAGACGCTCGGTCGTGCCCCAGGCCGGCACGGTGGTGGTGATGGACCGGTAGATGCCGTCGACGAGCTCGGGCGACACGGGCTGGCCCAGCTCCACCAGGCGGCGGGCAATGGCGGGCTTGAAGGTGTTGGTGTAGATGCCGCCGGCAATGCAGGCGCCGATGGAGCCGCCCACGGTGCTCATGGAGATGACCAACGCCGTGACCGACGCCAGCTCGGCGTGCGGCACCGCCACCTGGGCGGGCACCAGCACCTGCAGCACGCCGGCGCCGAGGCCCTGGATGAGCTGCACCACGAACAGCTCGGCCGTCGAGTTCTCGGCGCCGCGCAGCCGCAGCATGACGCCGTAGCCGACCGTGCGCACGACCACGCCGGCCAGCGTCAGGTACTTGTAGCGGCGCGTCTTGAGCATGATGTAGCCGGCCACGATGGCAGCCAGACACTGCACGACGCCGTTGACGTACGTGTAGAACGTGTTGACCTCGACGGCAAAGTTGCGCGCGACGCTGCCCCACGCGTACAGGTACGTGTGCGTGCAGCTGAAGCCCAGGCTGTCCGTGACCGCCAGCAGCAGGCAGAGCCCGATGGTGCGGTGGACAAAGTAGTGCGGCGGCACGACGGGGTGGCGGGCGACGTAGTGCTCGTAAAAGGGCAGGGCGACCAGCAGGACGACGCCGACGACGATCATGGCGACGATGTGCGGCTGGCGCCAGGAGGCGGCGGTGCCCTTGGCCAGGGTCAGCGGCAGCAGGAGCAGGGCGAGGCCGCCGCTGAACAGCACGATGCCGCCGAGGTCGATGCGCGAGCAGAAGTCGTAGACGGTCATGCGGGTGCGGCGGGCGAGGCCCATCTTCTTGGCCTTGCGCTCGTAGAACAGCAGCGTGCCGATCATGAGGCTGGCGCAGAAGGGCATGATGATCTAGGGACGGTGAGAAGGAGCGACAAAAGGAGAGGGGAACGTGGCATCAAGGGACGGTGAGAAAGGAACGACAAAAACGAAACGACAAAGGAGAGGGGGAGCGCGTACAGCATAGATGCCGATGCCCATGCGCCAGCCGATGCCGCCGGGGCCGACGGCGGAGCCGACAATGTACGCGGCCACCCAGGGGGTGAAGAGAAAGGGGAAAAACGACAGGCCCAGGGCCAGACTCCGCCACCGGGCCGTGGTGACGTCGCTGACGGTGACGTCGTTGAGCAGGTTGGTGCCGCTCTGGGCGACGGCGTGGAAGACGCGGCCGACGGCAAAGGCGCCCAGGCTGGTGGACGAGGCGATGAGCACGTACGACAGCAGGTACAGGCTGATGGTCAGCACGTACGACCAGCCGCGGCCGATCACGTTGGACAGCTGCGCCAGCGGCGGCTTGCACACGGCAAAGACAATGGTGACGGCCGTGCTGAGCGTGGCCAGCTCCGCGAGGGCGTGGAAGGACGACGTGGCGTAGTTGTTGTAGATGTACAGCGTCGTGTTGTCGATCTCGTACATGAGCATGATGGCCGCCACCGCGCCGATGATGAGCCAGCGGCCCTTGCTGCCCCAGACCGCCTGGGCCGCCTCCATGCGGGCCACGCCCGGCGGCTGCGTCTGGCTGGCGCTGTCGGACTTCTCGTCCATCTCGCCCTCGGCCACGTCCACCGCCGCATCCCCGTTCGGGTGCGCCGGGCTGGCCTCCACATCCTCCGCGCCGCCCTTTGGGAACGGCTTCTGGACGGTGTCCATGCTCGCCATGATCGACTGGGATTGCGCTTGCGCTTTTGCTAGAACGAGCGGCAGCCNGGGGGGGGGGGGGGGGGGGGGGGAGAAAGGGACTGTATCGCTTCTGCGGCCGCGTCTGTCTCTCCCACCAGTGTGGCTCGGCTCCCGGTTTTTATAGACCCCCCATCTCGAGGGTGAGCTGAAGACGGCGGCGGCCATGAGCGCATGGACTGGGTCAACAGGACACCCGCGTCCGCTGTCCGCCCGTGGCCAGGAATACACACAGGCATTCCAACACGGTTGATCACAGTTGTGGTCATGCTGGGGGGGGGCGGGAGGGCGTGGTCGTGAACGGCTTGGCTTGGCTTTCTGGTGATAGCCACATTGGCGTGGCTGCGATTGGCCGGCTTCTCGAACACGACCTTCCCCATGCGCACAGCTCTCTGCTCGCTTGCCATATCGCCCTATGCTATCACGCCAAGCTTTCTCGTCTGCCGCCTATCTCGCCTACGTGCTGCGCACGAGTCCATGCAATGTTGCACCCACAACTGCTCTGCCGTCTCCGTTACAATGTTGCACCTACAACTGCTCTGCCGTCTCCGTTACAATGTTGCACCTACAACTGCTCTGCCGTCTCCGTTACAATGTTGCACCTACAACTGCTCTGCCGTCTCCCTCCAGGCTTCCACGCGCCACCCCTGCCCTTTGCGGTTGGGGGGAGGGTTGCATGGGCGCCAGACGCATGCTGACCCATCCTCAGCGAGAGCACAACCATCTTATCTAGTCCATCTTATCTTTCATCTGGCCGTCGGCGCAGGAATGTACACCGCATCGTAGTTGTGCGGTGCGAATCCGGGTACTCGTAAAGAGGCTGTCGGGCCCATATGCCCCGACCTGCATGCAAGGACACGGGGTGTGTGCGTGTCGCTTACGCTTATGGGGTGCAATCAACATGGCTTCCCGTTCCGGCGGGTGCTGTGTCGCAGCAGTCGGCCAAGAGGCATCAACTGTTGCGCCCGCCTTGCTCATCCCATGTTTTGGCCATGGCATAGGGACAGGACGCACCACCTCGAGGCAGGATCAGCATTTATGCAAGGCACAGGACGTCGAGCTTTGGTTGCTCTGCGGCTGGGGCGCTTGCTCATGGGTATCAGGGAAAAGATCAGCAACGAAAAAAATGAGTCAATGCCCTGGTATTTCCATGCCCTTCTCCTCTACATTGTCTTTGTTCCAATATCTATTTTGTCTTTTTTCTCTCGTCTTTCCACCTTGTTCGTGCATTTGCTATCTTGGGAATCAATATTGGGGATCGCCAAGGCAATGTACCCTTTTGGGCTGGGGGCCTGTGCCATGTATCTGCTCCGAGATGGAACTGTGTGAAATGGCGAAATGCTTCAGAGATAAGAAGAGTTGGCTGCCAAGACGCCGTTTTGGGCCTGTCGACATCTGCAGAACCGGCCAAAAGATAGCATAAAAAAAGATAAAAAGATCCCTCGTGAGGGGAAATCACGACATATCAGTTTTTCCACCCATTGTGTCCGGTGTTGGTTGTTCTCAAGCCGGGGGGTCACAGTAGGGACGGCACAGAGGCAGACGTGCCCATATCTGGGCAGGCTTGCAGAGGAAACAGGAAATCCGAAGAGACAATGTCCGTCTTTTCATTGGCCAGTTTGATACGAGTTACAACCTGTGTGTTTTATTTTTCCGTGGTCGTTTGGGCTTTGGCTCTGTTGTCAAGTACCTCGTGCTCTGTCGTCTGATGGTATTTGCCATGGGCTCCAGGACATCAATTGGCGGAGGTATGTTACGCACATGCCAACGAGGATGCCAATGGAGTCAACGGAAGAGAACTGTCTCCAATGGTAATATACGCAAGCTTGAGCTTTTCGAATATCTTCCCCTTCATCCACACATTGTTCTGCGTTGCTCCAAGCCGGCAAATATCGAGCTGTGAAGCTTCATATTGGAATATCCCATGGCCTACCTCGGCACAGGCGACAGGCTTGTATCTTGCTGGGGTTTTCGCTGACACCGGTGGGGACAGTACCGCACTTCTCGTCGAAGTTGAATCCTGTTTGCAGGTGTAAGGAAACTATGTAGTTCTGGTCCGAATACTGAGGATCGTATCAAAAAAGGACTTCATTGGAGAAGCTTACTATTATGCTACAAATACTTCCTCGCGGTCCTGGCGAAGTCAGCAAACTAATCAAAATAAAAACAAAACGGAGAAAACGGAAGAGGAAGAAAGAAGGGAGGCATTCAAATATGATATAAAAGACGAATCCTGTCACTTTTAGCCCCGCCAATCCGACGTCGTATTTTGAGGCGAGCACAGGCGCTAAACCCGCTGGCACAGGCGCTAAGCACCTCTGCACAGGGCAGCACAGGGCAGCACAGGGCAGCACAGGCCTGCGCAGCCTGTGCTGGCTGCGCTACTGCCATGTGTAAAAATCACAACTGCATCTCGGGGAGCTTGAAACTTACATTTAAGAAGGCGAAAATGAATTCTTGTATTTATATTATAATTATATTATAATATAAAGTGGTATTAATTCGTTAATGTTTTTATATTTATAGTTTTATATAGTTTTATTAATAAAGCTTTTTTTTGTTTTAAATATATTACGTTTTTTTTCTTTCGTTATATGTTTTTTTTTTTTTATTTATCGAATTTTAACTTTATTAAATCGTTTTTAAACTTTTTTATATTTAATTTATATTTTTTAACTATGTGTTTTTATAAAGTTAAACGTGAAAAAATAGTAATTAATTTAAATAAAGTAATCGTTTTTACTTTTGAAAACGGACTTTTTAACCGGTTTATTATTAATTCTCACTCGGTTTAGAAGTAGTTAAAATTAAAGAGTTAAATATTTTATAAACGAGACTTTTAAATATAAAACGCGTACGTTGGTTTTTAACTTTAAACTATTTATAAATATAATAGCTTATATACTTTTAAAATAAATATTTAAAAAGATATTTCGGCTTTAATTTAAAAGATATATAAACTTTAAAGTATTTTATTAAAATAGTTTAATAAAAGATAAAAAGCTGGTTTAATACGAAAACTAAAAAAGCAACTTCGCGTAGTATATAAATTAAAATGCGTCGATTTTATAGTGTTTAAAAACGAGAGCATTATAAAATTATTTTCGAAGAAGTTAAGTATTTTATAGCTTTAATACGTTTATTATTTTTTTATTAAAATATATTATTTAAAACAACGATTATTAATAGTTTATAAGCTTATTTAAAGCGAGTTAAAAGAAAAGCTAAGCGTAAAGGATATTAAACGAAATATAACGTACTTAAACAAGAAGCTGGCCGCCGGCGAGGTCGCTTGGGAGACGCGGGCCGACGTGGCCCAGCACACGACCGAGGCTGAGAACATGGAGCACGCGGACGAGGCCCTCCGTATGAAGAAGGGCTTCCGCTACCTGGTGTAAGCCGAGGTCTGAGAGATAAAGAAGAAAGAGTCATGGAACGAGCATTGGAAAAGAAAAGAAAAAAGCGTTTTTTTAAGAGGCTGCTCTTGCGGAAATCCACCACTACGTTTTGATGTATATCATGTCTAGACCCAATGAATGAGAAATAAGTAAAAAAATGCAAATGCCAAAAAAAAAAAAAAGTTCAAAACATAAATGCAAGACATCTGTACATCCCATTCCTATTTGTACGCCTTCCACGCCAAGCCCAGTTTCCCATCGGTAGTTGTTTCCCATCACCTCATGTCCTTGTGTGCTCCCTTTTCGACTTCCATCCTTGTCGGTTTCCTCTATGCTCTCCTATTGCTACGATTCTTCAAATTTTCCTGGTGGCGTTTGCGGCACCGGTTCTTCGTAGTCGACTACTGGGTACTTATTGAGGTACTCCTCATCCAATTCATCGATGGGACGGAATTTCGGCGAACCCCCCCATCTGTGGGCTCGCCACGCATTGGCTACTGATTGCGAACGCTGGCCTGAGTAGTTTTTGGGCATCCAGGCCTCGAATTGGCTCATGGTGTGGTTGCGGAAAAGAGACATGGGACTCCGGGGCAGCGGGTTTATTGGTTCCTTCCGCCAGTACTCGTACCAACGGTTGAATGGATAAGACCTGTCAATGGCAAGGTTGAAGTCGATAAGATAGACCCGCGGAGTCGCGGTGGACAGTCCTGTGACAATGACGTTCCGTGGCCAGAAGTCGTTGTGTTCTATACCAATCCGCTCGAGCTCGCATACGGCTTCCATGGCCTGCTCCACCAGAGTCAGGCGTTGCTTAATGTCGATGGAATACACCACGCCTGTGTCATTGAGTGCTTTCATGGTGCTGCCGTCGAGCCATTCCATCAGAAGCATATGGACTTCCCGCGGCACAGTCGCTTCGTCGCCAGTCGGCATCGGTATGTCAAATGTCCAGGAACCAAAGTAGCGTGGGCTGAACGAGCCATCGAGGCCAGCCTTGCGGATTGTCTTGTACGCATTGGCCTCACAGCGATAGCCGCGCTCTGCCCAGTACGTAATGTCGGCCTCTGGCGAAAAGTAGAGAGGGTCAAAAATTTTGGCCACGAATGAACGGCTCTCGGCATCGTCGATACAGACACGCATGACTTGGGCGCCACGCTCTTCGCCGCTAGCAATCGCATCCAATATGCACATCTTGTGTGTCCAAGAATCTGACGACGCCACAGGTAGCTCTGGTGGGGTCTCTGGACGGTGTAGGGCATCCTCGTCCACTTCTGGATATGCAATTCTAGCCCAGTCGGATGGGGAGCTCACTAGAGAGTCAGAAGCGGGAAATTGCAGGCACCATTCCAGTTGTGTGGTGCTGTCCCTAAGTTTGGATTCGCGGAAGGATTCCTTTGAATAGGAGACTCCAAAGGGAAGCCCGGGCTGATGTCGACGAATGGTAGTGGAAAACCCAGGGTGGTAAGGGAATTCGGGCATGCGAGGGTCTCGTGGCGGGGGGGTGGCCATACTGCCTGCAAGCTGTGGAAGTAATGGGAGACGAAACGGCGTGGTGTATAAGCTAGGACAGCAGTGAGAAGCGTGAATGGCAACACTGCGTGAACAGTCCGAACATGCGATGAAGATGCGATGTTGTAAGAATTAGAGAGGAGGCCGAACATTAGGTATGCGTTTGGTGCCCCACCAAAACGTTTTTTGACTAGTGCGAAGGCACATAGTAGTAGTAGTAAAGAGTTACGAGACTTGTTTTCATCGGATTTTGTCAGTAATTACTACCCCTCGGCTCATGCCGTTTTTTTATTTGGCACGCCTGTCAGCATTTTCTAAGGATCTAAGCGCCCCGTAATTACGCCATATTTCTATCAGTCCCATTATTATTACGCCCTACGTGACGCCAAACGAGGATACACATAGGCTTACAATGGGAGGGGGGGGAAAGCTCACAGTGGAGTAACTTGGGCAAGTTTTCCCAAAATCTAACAGAATCCAACAAAATAGTATCTTAAAATAACTAAAAAAAAAACATCAAAACATAAGAATCCGTAAATTAAATCTCTAATCCGAACCCTATTCTTAGAACCTGATATTTTATCTCTAACTATTCTAACTATTTTATAAAGATTTTTTAAAGTTATCGTGTAAGGAAAGCTCACAGTGGGTTTTGTTGAAAAGTCTAAACCTATTTTGGCATGTTTTTTCTACTCCACTGTGAGCTTTCCCCCCCCCTCCCATTGTAAGCTTGTCTGATTCCTCCGCCAAACAGTCAACATTGTATCTAATACAGAAAAATTACGAAAAGGAAAACACTGTTCCACGATAACATTTCTTTTCTTTATTTTTTCTTTATTTATCGTAGTACATTCTCTCTTTCTAACGGTACGAGCGCTGGCAGGGAGCACGATCAATGTTGATTGTTCGGTCTTACCAAAATGGCACGACGGAAAGTAAAAATAAAATAACCCCAAGAGCCCATTCTCATGACCACATGCGGCCTGCCAAAAATGCACACACACACACACACATAAAACGGGTTTCCAGCTAGCCGGCGTTTAAAGTAAAATTATACTAAAAGCTTACGTAATTATAAAAAACCTAAAATTATAAAGTAAACTAAAGTATAAATAATATAATAGCTTAATTCAAACCGTAATTAAAATAATAAAGCTACGATATAATCAAAATATCAAAACGTATATAATATTAGAGTGATACTTATAGTTAGGTAGAGGATTACGAAAGGTAGAGGTATCTCATTAACGAAGGTAGAATCTCGTAGATTACACAACTAAATCTTATCCCCCTTTTTCGAAAGGGTGAAAGGCCCTCGCTATATCGAGGGCTCCCAAAGGGCTCTATACGTAGCGTCCCCAAGCCGCGTACGAAGCCCTAACTCCGCGCTCCGCCCAAGGGTCCGTGCGTGCGCTCCGTAGCGCACCTCCCTTTAAACTTACGCTAGCTATACGATCACGTGCCCTACTAAGGGTGGCACGTGCTTAAACAGGTTATTCACACGTGCTTAACCTACTCGTAAAACACGCATTAGAGCAAGCTCGCAATATCCTTACAATTTATCCCCCCTCTCATAAAGCTCGTCTTCGAGCGTGCGGTTACGCTTGTTAGCAGTGGGCTCTCAAAGCGCTCAAGGCGTTTAGCCGGATGCGCGCTCAGCGTTGGCCCTTCTTCGTAGTGTTGGTACGGCCGCTACAACGTATAACACCTTACGCACCTTTTTCGTAAGTCTTTAATCGTTTCTTCCGTTTATAGAGTAAATAAAAGGCTAAGCGTTATTAAGTAAACGAAAGGAGAGCATAATTAAAGTTTTCTCGTTACCCCTCTTTCGCTTTTCTCTTTCTCCTTTCTTCTCTTTTTAACCGTATTAAGCTTTAACAAAATCTCAACGTCGTTATATTAAATCGTCGCTTTAACATAATCTTCATCCCCTCGTCTTTAACTCGCTCTTTATACGATTTTCCGTTAAACATTAATCTCGTAGTTTTCCCTTCGTTTCTTTAAATTACGTTTAAATATCGAGTTATTAACGTTTTACGTTTTTTAGTTTCTTCTCTTTTTTTCTCTTTTAATTAACGTCTTTACTCTAAGTTATTAACGTCTCGCGTTATTTAACTCCCTTTTTTTAAGTAAGTGTTTCTTCGTCGAGTCGTTAACTTCTCGTTAATAGCTTTAAGTTTAAAATAATAAATTTTTAATAAAACGACGACCCGTCGTCGACCCTCGTTTAACGCGTTAACGCTTTTTAATAAACGCTCAATAGCTAGTCTTTTAAGTCTTCGAGCCGCACTCGTCTCGATTAAGTGGTGCTTATACTCTTTAACTCTCTTATAAATAATTCCCTTTCATATAAAAACTCTTTTTATAAAAGCGCGTTTTATACGAGTAACGTTAATAAGCGTAGTTAACGTATTGCTTTTTAATAAGTTAACGTTATTACGCGATTAAACTATAAAACAACTAGTTTTAACACACTCACTCGTCGTTTTTTAAACGCTTTTCGTAATCGTTTTTTTATACTTACTTTTTTAATAAATCCCGCTTATAAAGCTTTTCGCACTAAAAATACTTTATTTCGTAACCGCGGTACTTCTTTAACCCGCGACCGTAACGTTAATAACTCGCGTATAGTATTATATTCGCTTTTTAATTTTACTTTAATCTCGCTTACGAGCTTTTTTCGTTTAATTATTAAAGTTAAAAACGACGACGATAATAATAAAAACGACGACGATAATAATAAAAACGACGATAATAATAATAATAACGATAACGATAACGATAACGAAGACTTTTAAAACCTCGCTTACGTCTCGCTTACCGCTAACGAAAACGACGACGCTTTAAGTTAAGCTACCATCGCCCTTACTACGCTCTTCGCTTTTACGTTTACGCTTATTAATAACGCTCGGTTAATAAACCTAGGTTTTAATAATTTAAAAATTCATTACCCCGCTTACTATCGCTACGTTTAACGCGCATTTATCGTTTAATCGTTTCGTTTAAAGTTGAATTTAAAGTACGAGCGCAGGGTTAAAGCGTGTATTAAGTGTACGAAGATATATAAAACTTATATAAGTGTATATAGTTAAACTTGTCACGGCCGGCAGGCAGACAGGTAGGCAGGGACGAGATGCAGTATATTTAGGATAGCTAGTCTTCTACAGAGGTGCAGGTAGGGGTCAGGTTGTAAACGAAGACGTAGCTCAAGGAGCTACGTTCAGGAGGCAGATGCGGCTCAAAAAACTATCTACGATAGCGGTGACAAGCGGCAGTAATCTCAGGGGGGATCAGCTAGGTCTGCCAGCTAGCATACGAGTAAACAGACAATAAGCAAGCAGGGTGGGGCTTCGGCACGGCGGTTCGTGATAGTACTCCCCTTCTTACGACCGAGCTTCGTCGAGGTCGAAGGTTAGGGACCAGGCTTGTCGGGGTAACGGCGGTGGTAGTTGTCTAAGAGTTGCTTAGTATTCGTTAGGTACTTAACGGGTTCGGTGGTTGGGTTTTCGTAACCGACCCAGCGGACCACGTACTTTAAGCGGGGGGGTCCACGCCCTCGACGATCGAGCTTGGAGTTAAAGACCTTAGCGACCTCGTACTCAGTCTCGCTAGCGACCTCGACGTGCGGCGGCGGCGGGCGAGTTTGATCGGGGACTGGGTTAGACATGTCGGCTATGCGGAGGCGGGAGACGTGGAAGACGGGGTGGACTCGGATAAAGGCGAGCAGGTTTAACTTGTAAGTATACGAGCTAACAACCTTAGAAATACGGTACGGGCCGAGGTTCTTCTAGTTTAACTTCTTCGTCGGGCGGGCGGTAGTCAGGGTGCGGGCGTTTAACCAGACGTACTCGCCTTCTTTAAATAAGCGAGGGGGCTGTTGGTGTCGGTTGGCTTACTCTTCGTAGCGGTTTTACGCGACGGCTATCTCGTTTCGGGTTAACTCGGTGATCTTCTTTATGCGGGTAGCGAAGCGGGCAGCATTTCGGGATTACGGTGTATCGAGCAGGTCTTCGATGGGCTCGAAATTTAACCGGGGCTCGAAGCCGTAGTTAGCGTAAAACGGGAATAAGCCGGTAGTTTCGAAGTAGTAAGCGTTACTAACGAACTCGGTTAACGGTAACTATACGTTTTAATCATCTTATAAGTAAGCTACGTAAGCGCGGAGGTATTATTTTAAAACGAAGTTAATTCTTTTCGTTTGGCCGTCGGTTTCGGAATGGTGTGTTATAAATAAGGCGAGCGTAATCTTTAGTAAGCGAGTAAGGCTACGCTAGAATTTTATAGCGAATTGTATTCCTCGGTTTAACACGATCGTCGTAAGCAGGCCGTGAAGCTTTTAGACGTGGTTTAGGTATAGGTGAGTAGCGTTCTTTGCGCTATAGGTTTCGTAATAAGGGATTAAGTGGCGTATTTTAATCAACCGATCGACCACAACCATAATAACGTCGTAGTCATAGCTTTTAAGCAAGTATGTAATAAAGTTTATAAAGATATCACGTTAAGCTCGATTAAAAACGAGTAAAAAGTGTAAAAGTCCTTTTTAATCGTCTTGAAACGGGGCGGCCCTACGGTAGGTATAACACTTCCTCACTTAACGAGTAACGTAGCGGGCCATGCCGGGCCAATAGTACTCGCGGGACAATAATTCATATATTTTAAAGCGGCTAAAGTGGCTTAAGGCCGGGTGGTCGTGATAACGGCGAAGCAAGTTAGCTTTTAAGTCGTCGTAGTTAAAAACGTACATCCGGTCTCGTACGTATAAGTATTCGTGGCGGTTGGTACACTCCGCGAGGGTTAGGGTGAATAAGCGGTGCGTCTTTAAGTCGGCTAAAGCTTTTAGGGCTTAACAAGGGATCGAGTCGGCTTCGTACGCTTATCGAAACAAGTCGTATAAGTTAAAAAGCAAGAGTAGTGCGTAGAATCGGAGGTTTAGAGCGAGGTTTTGCCGTTTTAAAACCGTCTAACTTTAGTATAAAAAGCGTATATCCCCCTCTTTAGGAAGATCTCCTAATCTTCGTATTAAGGAGTTAGGTTTAACACCTTGCTTTTCGAAGCGGTAGTGGATTTGGAAGTTGAAGCGGGATAAGAACTCGGACTAGCGGGCTTAACGGCGGTTAAACAGCTTCGTAGAAGTAAAGTATTCTAAGTTTCGGTGGTCGGTTAAAACTTTAACAGGTGAGGGAGCCCCCTCCAGCTTAAAGCGCCACTCTTCAAAACAGCGAATAATAGCGAGCAACTCTTTGTCGTAGATCTCGTAGTTGCATTTCGTAGCGGTGAGCTTTTTCGAGTAAAAAGCGACAGGGTGTAGGACGCCGTCGTCACCGTATTGGGACATAACGCTAGCGGAGACGTAGTCGAAGGAGTCAGTCTTTAAGATCACGTCCTTTTCCCATTCGAAATGGGCTAAAACAGGGGCGGTTGCAAAGCGGGATTTTAACAGTTCGAATGCGTTGGAGTAAGCGGTATCCCACGCGAAGGGAGTATTTTTTTTAGTTAGGCGGGTTAACGGTGTAGTGATTTTAAAGAAGTCGGCGATGAAGCGGCGGTAAAAGTTAATAAAGCTTAAGAAGGCTTGAACGTCGGTTAAGCAGGTTGGGGCGAGCCAGTCTCGAATCGTCTGTGTTTTAGCTGGGTCCATACGAATACTATCGCGGCCGATGATCAGGCCTAGGAATTTAGTTTCGGTATAGTAAAATTCGCATTTAGAGGCTTTGGCGTATAAGCTAGCCTCGCGTAAACGTGTTAAGACGGCGCGGACATGTTTCGTATATTCTTTACGGGTCCGGCTATAGATTAAGATGTTATTTAGGTATATAGTGTAGATTAAGTTTAAGAGTTTTCGTAAAGAGGCGTTGATATAACGTTAAAAGGTTAACGAAGCGCCGGTGAGCCCGAATAGCATAACTAAGCTCTTAAACAGGTTAAATCGAGTGCGAAATGCGTTTAAGTATTTATAGTATCTTATCCCGAACAGGTTATTCAAGGTCTTCCTAATTAAAGGTAGCGAGTATCGGTCTTTAATAGTAACAGCGTTCAAAGCGCGATAGTCGACGCAAAAGCGTAAGCTATCGTCGCTCTTCTTCACAAACAGGACAAGGGAGGCGACAAAGGACGAACTCGGCCGAATAAATCCTTTTTAAAGATTCTCATCCAACCATTCTCGTAGCGCGCGGAGCTCTTCCCGCGACATGAAGTAAAGAGGGCCGTACGGCAACACAGCGCCCTCTTTTAACGCAATATAGTGGTCCATCGAGCGATGCGAAAGCAGCTTATTAGCTTCTTAAGGGAAGAAGACGTCGACGAAGTCGGCAATCTCCGGCGGTAAAACAAGGGGTGGCGGTCCGGCTTTCGAAGCGCTTAAAAGTTGGTCTAAAGTGTTTAAGGTAATAGTGTAAAACCGGCAGGATTTCCGACGAGCGTAAGCGGTAGCCCCTTCCTTCAAAATCGAAGCGATGTTTATATAGCGAAGGGCTAACGAGCGTTGGTCTTAATGTATTAAGCGGCTTTTCTTTGAAACAGTGTGTAAGACGCGGACTTTCTCAAGGTAAGACGAAACATTATAGTTAGTGCGGCAGTACTCGCTATCAAAAGTGATTGAGTGTTTAACGAAGCGAATAGTCGAGTTGTATTACTTTAACTAAAGCATTTTTAACACGATAAAATAGTGCGTTAGTTAAGTAACGAAAAACAAAACGTTCTTTTAATAATAGTCTTTGATTTTCAAACCGGCGCGTACGTAGTACTCGCACTTACTAGCTTTAGTAGCTCTCTCATCAAACACTTCGATATCGAACGGGTTACGTAAACGGTGTAAGGGCAAGTGATAGCGAGAGGCTTAGTCGGCGTCGATAAAGGCTTTTCTTTTAACGCTATAGTCGGTTAAAGCATACGTTAAGAAGGCAGGCTGGTCCTTCGCTATTAGCTCGGCGGGTAAGATTATTAAATTAAAGCGTTAATTATATTTTTCCTCGATAAAAAGTTTATAAACAGCGGTTAAAGAGATTCAAACGACGGTATAAAGTGCGTTAAGAAGCGGGCCTAACACACGACTTAGTCTAAGCGCACCCCTTCCTCTAACAGTTGTTAAGGGAAACGAGAGTTGGAAGAGCGGCGGGAGCGGCGGCCACGCGAGTGGTGACGACAGCCGTTAGAGGAGTGTTGAAACGAGGCGGTAGGGTTAAAAACGCCGGCGTTACGAAGGCTAAGCGCGCGGGGGTCGCGGGTGTTAGGGTACGAGTAAGCGGCTATAAAATAATCTTTCAACCCGTAACGATAACACTCGCCACGGTCTTAGCGGGTGGTGTCGCGGCGTTAGTGAAACAAGTTCATCGGGTTGGGAAGCGGAGCGGCGTTAGGCTTTTTAACGAACGGGGTAAGGAGCGAGGGAGTTAGCGTCGTAATAAGCGCTTGGGGAGTACGAGTAGGGGCGGTGTTCGCGGCGAGGGGGCGTTGGAAGGAGCTTCGAGCGTTTAAGCGAAGGCGGTGATTGTTTAAAGATTATAGTAACGTTATAAAGCCGTAATAGTCTAATATAAAAGCATTAGTATAAATCCAGTGTTAGTATAACTCACGAGAAATAACATCTTTTAAAATGGTTCGAAGTTATTCGTCGAGTATTTCAGCTTTTATAACAAGCCGTTAGAATTTAATAAAGAAAGTATTAAAGTCTTTATTCGTTTAACGGTAGTGGAGCAGTTTCTAACGGGAATTTTAGATTAGGTCGGGGTTTCTAAACGCTTAATTAAGGATTTCCAAAATATTATAATAGTCGCGGAGTACCTCGTAATCGTTTCAATAGTACGAGAAAATTTACGCGTAAGCCGCGCTTATTAAACAACCCGTTATATAAACTAAGCGAGAAACGAGAGTAAGGAAGCGATTAACGTTAACAGTTAGTTTATCTCGTACGGCTTGTTTGAAGCGGCGAAGGTCCGAGCGAGTACCGTCGAACTTATTAAGGTCGGGTAGCTTTTTAGAGCGGGTGGTCGAGGGAGGTTCGAGAGGAGTCGGAGGATGCGGTGCCAAAGTTCGACCTTCGCTAACGTTAGTGAACGAGGGCAGGGGGGAAGTAAACGAAGGGGTAGGTATAGTCGGGGCTTATAAACGGCGGAGGTGCTCGAGGTTTATACGCGCGTCGAGTAGTTACTTAGTTAAGCCTTTAATAGAGTAGCGGCTCTCCTCGAGGCGGCTATTAGCGGCGATAAGTTCGGTGCGGGCGGTAGTTAATTCTTCGTCTTGCTAGCGAAGAAGTTCGTAAGTGGCTTAGAAGTAAGCTATCCAAGCCCTAAGATCGGCGGCTATCGAATTAACGAAGTCTTCCGGGTCGGAGGGCATGGTAGGGGGTTCCGGGATTGTAAGCATCTCGTCGGCACTTATGGGAAAGAGCTACGTAATGTTACGGCCGGTAGGTAGACAGGTAAGCAGAGACGAGATGTAGTATATTTAGGATAGCTAGTTTTCTATAGAGGTGTAGGTAGGGGTTAGGTTGTAAACGAAGACGTAGCTTAAGGAGTTACGTTTAGGAAGCAGATGCGGCTTAAAGAACTATTTACGATAGCGGTAATAAGCGGTAGTAATCTTAGGGGGGATTAGCTAGGTTTGTTAGCTAGTATACGAGTAAATAGATAATAAGCAAGTAGGGTGGGGCTTCGGCACGGCGGTCCGTGACAAAACTCCCTTCGTTTCATCGTCGACGCGCTATTAACTCTTTTATATAAGTTTTTAAATTAATCCGCGATAATATAAACCATACGATTAAGTTTTTACGCGCTTTTAATACGCTCTTCGCGCCCTTTTAAACCCACCTACTCAACGACGTTAAGCTTAAAGCTCTCTCGCGTACGTTAACTAACGCGGCTACGTACTTCGTAACCCGCGTACTCTTTTTATTTACTTAACACTTATTACGCTTCGAATTATTTTAAAAAACTATTATACACGATCTCGTAAGCTCCTCACTCGCTTTATCATCGAATCGTCTTTAAGCTTTATTAACTTCTATTTAAAAGTAAGCTAACTACGTTACGTAAATAGCCCGCGCCCGCGTTTTATAAATCGTTACGATCGTTTATACTAATATCAAACATATATTAATACGTACTCTCCTCGCGTTATCTCTTTTTACAACGACGCCCCGTTAACGCTTCGCGTTAAATTTTATTTTTAACCGCCGAAGATTAATAACATAATTATTAACAAGCTACGCGCTTTTAACTCTTAAAGCGGCTTCGAGCCGCTTTCGTAACTACGCGCTAAGCTACGAACGCTATTAACGTTTAAATAAACCTTTTAAATCTTAATATTTAAACGTTAAACTATCTTCTTTATTTACACGCTTTTATCGTACCGCTTTTAAGCTTTAATCGTCGTAAAGTGGTTTTTTTTATTTATTATTTTCGTACGCCTTTTAAACCGCTCTTACACCGCTTTAATACGTTTAAAATCTTTATATTTTCTTAACTTATAGCTAATATACCGCCGCAGTTCCGCTTATAAACCGCTTTATTCTTAAAAATAATTTATTTTACTTTTCGTTTTTTCTTTACTACTTTTTAAGCTTAAAACCTTATAACTAGTTTTTACGCGTGTTTTATATCGTCTTTTAACACTCATTAGTTATACTTTACGAGCTATTTCGTTTATTAAACGAAGAAGAAACGCTTTTCGTTCTTTACTCGGGTATTTCGCACCTTTTTTACTTTTTATTCGTTTAATTTTTTTTTTAATGATAGGGTTTAAAAAGTCGGTTACGTTTCGCGGTTTCCCTTTTAAAGCTTTAATAAAGTTATTAAAAACACGTTATAAAGTTAATTATATTAGTTAAAGAGTGTTATACGATATATTTACGATTCGACTTTAGTTAAGATTATAAACGAGTTAAGGAAGCGGGGATTTATCTTTTTATAAAACACTTTTAACTTAAAGTTTCGTATTAATAGTTACACTAAGTTTTTCACGTAGTATTTTTAAAGTTAATAATGATAATTATAATATTTTACTTAAGCTTTTTATACTTTCTTTTAATGTTTTATTATAAAAACTCGCACTTTATTTAACTTTTTTAGTCTTACTACGACTATAAGTACTCCTTCTTTTATAAAGTCGTCCTCGATTCGTATATACATCTTTAAATAATATTTTATAAAAAGATAAAATAACGTATCGCTAGTTATAACGTTAACCGCGTTATTATATACGTACTTCGCCGTTAGTAAAAGCTTAACTTAGTTCGTTTAAAACTCGTTTATAAATATATATAAATAGTGTTTTAACGTTTAATTCATTCTCTCGGTTTAACTATCAATCTACGAGTAAAACGTTATAAAAAAGCGCTTTTTAATTAAAAGCTTCGCGTAAAGCGCTATTTAATACGCACTAATAAAAACGCTCTCTCGGTCCGAAATAATACCGTATAATATACCGAATTTTATTTCGATTTTTATATATAAAACCTCTATTAACTGGTTCGACATTATCGTCGTTTTTACGAAAAAGAACTTTATTATCTTCATAAGCTTGTTTACGATTACTAAAATCGTATTTACGTTTTATTCTTTATAGTAGATTTTTAATAGTTTCGTTACGAAATTTATAAAAATTTCTTATTACGGTTTTCGTAAAATAAAGAGTGTTTATAATTAATCGTACGATTTATACCGCGGTACTACTCTTCGCGTACACGTTAAGCAACTATTAACGTATTCGTAAATATATGCATTTATATACTTTTAAAAGAATTTTCTTTTTATTAACTCTTTTATATAAGTCTTTCCAAAGTGTTTCGTTAAAGGGTTATTATAATATGTTTAAAAAATCTCCTTTTTTACCACTTTTTCTTTTAAAACGTAAATACGATTTTTAAATCATAGTAATCCCTTTAACCCTACGCTTTAGTATTTAAAGGTGGTCGTAATCGTTTCGATTTAAGCTTTTAACTATTAAATCTTCTCGTTATTTGTTTATAAAGCTTAAAACAACTTTATTAATAACGTATTTACATTTAATGTTAACGAATTCTTCTTTTTTAATACGGCTTAGTATAACCTCGAAAAAACTAGCTATTTAAAAAAAGGATAAAGTCGTCGTTATAACTTTAACGGTAGCCCGCTCCGAGGTTATTATTAAAAAGTATTTAAATAATAAGTTTAAATTCATTAAATTTAAACGAAGGGGTTTTCGTACTTTCTACTCGTTTAAAGTGTTATTTTAACATAGTTAATATAAGTCGTATTAAGCGATAGCTTTTTTTAAACCGTAACCGTTTCAATCTTAACGCGATTAAAATAAGTATACGAGACTAACACTTATTTTACGAACACTAACCGCGATTCGAGGTTAAAAAGTAGCTTTAACTCTTTTTTTTTATTCGATTTTTTTTAATAGTTCGGTCTTCGAAAAGGGCTATTAACGGGATTGGTTTTTTTAACCCAATGTTTAATTTTAAAATTAAAAAGGGTGAAATATATACACCACTTAGCCTACTTCTCGTTTAACTTCTCTTATTATATAAATGTACGTAAGTTAATATAGTTTAATAAAACCTCGATTTTATATCGACTACTTTTTAAGTATTAACGTTAGTATTTAAAGGAATTTATAATTACTATTATTTCTTAATTAAAAGTATTATATTACAGCTTTAACTCGTTTTATTTTCGAGACTAAAATACGATAAAGTGTTAACGACCTTCGTCGTTTAACTAAGATAAAATCCCCGTTTTTACGAATTTTAATACATCGATTTTAAAGCGTAAACGGCGCGTTAAGTTAAAGTGCTTTAGTAAAAGAGCGCGAGTAAATTCTTCTCGTATTTAGTAAAATACTTACTGTCACGGCCGGCAGGCAGACAGGTAAGCAGGGACGAGATGCAGTATATTTAGGATAGCTAGTCTTCTACAGAGGTGCAGGTAGGGGTCAGGTTGTAAACGAAGACGTAGCTCAAAGAGCTACGTTCAGGAGGCAGATACGGCTCAAAGAACTATCTACGATAGCGGTAACAAGCGGCAATAATCTCAAGGGGGATCAACTAGGTCTGCCAACTAGCATACGAACAGACAGACAATAAGCAAGCAGGGTGGGGCTCCGGCACGGCGGTTCGTAACAGTACTCCCCTCTTTACGACCAAGCTTCGTCGAAGTCGAAGGTCAAGAACCAGGCTTGTCGGGGTAACGGCGGTGGTAGTTGTTTAGGAGTTGCTTAACATTCGTTAGGTACTCAGCGGGTTCGGTGGTCGGGTCTTCGTAACCGACCCAGCGGACCACGTACTTTAAGCGGAGGGGTTCACGCCCTCGGCGATCAAGCTTAGAGTCGAAGACCTTAACGACCTCGTACTCAATCTCGCTAACGACCTCGACGTACAGCGACGGCGAGCGAGTTTGACCGAGGACTGAGTTAAACATATCGGCTATGCGAAGGCGGGAGATGTGGAAGACGGGGTAGACCCGGATAAAGGCGAGCAGGTTTAACTTATAAGTATACGGGTTAACAACTTTAAAAATACGGTACGAGCCGAGGTTCTTCCAATCTAACTTCTTCGTCGAGCGGGCGGTAGTTAGGGTGCGGGCGTTTAACCAAACGTACTCGCCTTCCTTAAATAAGCGAAGGGGTTATCGGTGCCGGTTAGCTTGCTCTTCGTAACGGTTTTGCGCGGCGGCCATCTCGTTTCGGGTTAACTCGATGATCTTCTTTATACGAGCAGCGAAGCGAGCAGCATCTCGGGATTACGGTGTGTCGAGCAGGTCTTCAATGAGCTCGAAACTCAACCGAAGCTCAAAGCCGCAGTTGGCGTACAACGGGGATAAGCCGGTAGTTTCGGAGTGGTAAGCGTTACCAACGAACTCGGCTAGTAGCAATCATACGTCCCAATCATCTTACAAATAGGCCACGTAAGCGCGGAGGTATTGTTTTAGAACGGAGTTAATTCTTTCCGTTTGGCCGTCGGTCTCGAGATGGTGTGTTATAGACAAGGCGGGCGTAATCTTCAGCAAGCGAGCAAGGCTGCGCTAGAATTCTACAACGAATTGTGTTCCTCGATTTAACACGATCGTCGTAGGTAAGCCGTGAAGCTTTTAGACGTGGTTTAGGTATAGGTGAGCAGCGTCCTCTACGCTATAGGTTTCGTAGCAAGGGATTAAATAGCGCATTTTAATTAACCGGTCGATTATAACTATAATAGCGTCGTAGCCGTGGCTTTTGGGCAGGTGTATAATAAAGTTTATAGAGATATCACGCTAAGCTCGATTAAAAACAAGTAGGGGGTGTAAAAGTCCTTTTTAACCGTTTCGAAACGGGGCGGCCCTACGGCAAATATAGCACTTCCTCACCTAACGAGCAACGTAACGGGCTATGCCGGGTTAGTAGTACTCGCGGAACAATAATTTATATGTTTTAAAGCGGCCGGGGTGGCCCGAGGCCGGGTGGTCGTGATAACGGCGAAGCAGGTTAGCTTTTAAGTCGTCGTAGTTAAAGACGTATATTCGGTTTCGTATATATAAGTATTCGTAGCGGTTGGTACACTCCGCGAGGGTTAAGGTGGGTAGGCGGTGCGTCTTTGAGTCGGCTAGGGCTTTTAGGGCTTGACGAGGGATCGGGTCGGCTTCGTACGCTTGTCGAAACAGGTCGTGTAGGTTAGGGGGTAGGAGTAGTGCGTGGAATCGGAGGTTTGGAGCGAGGTTTTACCGTTTTAAGACCGTTTGACTCTAGTGTAGGAAGCGTGTATCCCCCTTCTTAGGGAGATCTTCTGATTTTCGTGTTAGAGAGTTAGGCTTAACACCTTGCTTTCCGAGGCGGTAGTGGATTTGGAAGTTAAAACGGGATAAGAACTCGAACCAGCGGGCTTGGCGGCGGTTAAGCAGCTTCGTAGAGGTAAAGTATTCTAGGTTTCGGTGGTCGGTTAAGACTTTGACAGGTGAGGGAGCCCCCTTTAGCTTAGGGCGCCACTCTTTAAAACAGCGAATAATAGCGAGTAACTCTTTGTCGTAGATCTCGTAGTTGCATTTCGTAGCGGTGAGCTTTTTCGAGTAAAAAGCGATAAGGTGTAAAACGTCGTCGTTACCGTATTAAAACATAACGTTAACGAAGACGTAGTTGAAGGAGTTAGTTTTTGAGATTACGTTTTTTTCCCATTCGAAATGGGTTAAAATAGGGGCGGTTGTAAAGCGGGATTTGTTACGAACCGCCGTGTCGGAGCCCCACCCTACTTGCTTATTGTCTGTCTACTCGTATATTAGTTAACAGACTTAGCTGATTCCCCCTAAGATTACTACCGCTTGTCACCGCTATCGTAGATAGTTCTTTAAGCCGCATCTACCTCCTAAACGTAGCTCCTTAAGCTACGTCTTCGTTTACAACCTAACCCTTACCTACACCTCTATAGAAGACTAGCTATCTTAAATATACTGTATCTCGTCCCTGCCTACCTGTCTGCCTACCGGCCGTGACATTACGTAGCTCCTTCCCATAGGTGCCGACGAGATGCTTACGATTCCGAAACCCCCTACTATACCCTCCGACTCGAAAGACTTCGCTAATTCGATAGCCGCTAATCCCAAGGCTTGAATAGCTTACTTCTAAGCCACTTACGAACTTCTTCGCTAACAAAACGAAGAATTAACTACCGCCCGCACCGAACTTGTCGCCGCTAATAACCGCCTCGAAGAGAGCCGCTACTCTGTCAAAAGCCTAACTAAGCAACTACTCGACGCGCGTATAAACCTCGAGCACCTCCGCCGTTTACAAGCCCCGACTGTACCTACCCCCTCGTCTGCTTCCCTCCTGCCCTCATCTACTAACGCCAACGAAGGTCGAACTCTAACACCGCATCCTCCGACTCCTCCCGAACCTCCCTTAACCACCCGCTCTAAAAAGCTACCCAACCCTAACAAGTTCGACGGTACTCGCTCAGACCTCCGCCGCTTTAAACAAACCGTACGAGACAAACTAACTATTAACGCTAATCGCTTCTCTACTCCCGTCTCTCGCTTGGTTTATACAACGAGCCGCTTAACAAGCGCGGCTTACGCGTAAATTCTCTCGTACTACCGGAACGATTACGAGGTACTTTACGACTATTATAACATCTTAGAAATCTTTAATCGAGCGTTCGAAGACCTCGACTTAGTCTAAAATTCCCGCTAAAAACTGCTTCACTACCGTTAAACGAATAAAGACTTTAACACCTTCTTTGTTAAATTCCAACGGCTTATTATAGAAGCCGAAATACCCGACGAACAGCTTCGAACCATCTTAAAAGATGTTATTTCCCATAAGCTATACTAACACTAGATTTATACTAATGCTTTTACACCGAACTATTACGGCTTTGTAACGTTATTACAATCTCTAAACAACCACCGCCTCCGCTTAAACGCCCAAAGCTCCCTTCAACGCCCCTCCGCCGCAAACACCGCCCTTACTCGTACTCCTTAAGCGCTTATCACAACGCTAACTCCCTCACTCCCTACCCCGTTCGCTAAAAAGCTTAACGCCGCTCCGCTTCTCAACCCGATAAACCTGTTTCACCAACGCCGCAACACCACTCGCCGAGACCGTAGCGAGTGTTATCGTTACAGGTTGAAAGATCATTTTATAATCGCTTGCTCGTACCCTAACACCCGCGACCCCCGCGCGCTTAACCTTCGTAACGCCGGCGTCCCTAGCCCTACCGCTTCGTTTCGACACTCTTTTAACGGCTGCCGTTACCACTCGCGTGGCCGCCGCTCCCACCGCTCTTTCGACTCTCGTTCCCTTCGACAACTGTTGAAGGAAGGGGTGCGTTTAAACTAAGTCGTGTGTTAAGCCCGCTCCTTAACGCACTTTATACCGTCGTTCGAATTTCTTTAACCGTTATTTATGAACTTTTTATCGAGGAAGAATATAATTAACGCTTTAATCTAATAATCTTACCCGCCGAGTTAATAGCGAAGGACTAGCTTACCCTTTTAACGTATACTTTAACCGACTATAGCGTTAAAGGAAAAGCCTTTATTAACGCCGACTAAGCCTCTCGCCACCACCTGCCCTTACACCGTTTACGTAACCCGTTCGATATCGAAGTATTCAATAAAAAAGCTACTAAAGCCGGCAAGTGCGAGTACTACGTACGCGCCGGTTTAAAAATCAAAGACCACTACTAAAAGAACGTTTTGTTTTTCGTTACTCAACTAACGCACTATCCTATCGTGTTAAGAATGCCTTAGTTAAAGCAACACGACCCGACTATTCGCTTCGTTAAACACTCAATCACCTTCGATAACGAGTACTACCGCACCAACTACAATGTCCCGTCCTACTTTAAGAAAGTCCGCGCCCTACACACTGTTTCAAAAAAGAGCCGCCCGGTACATTAAGACCAACGCTCGTTAACCCTCCGCTATATAAACATCGCCTCGATTTCGAAGAAAGGGGCTACTACTTACGCTCGTCGGAAATCCTACCGGTTTTACACCACTACCTTAAACACCTTGAACCAACTTCTAAACGCCTCGAAAGCCGGGCCGCCACCCTTTGTTTTACCGCCGAAGATTACCAACTTCGTCAACGTCTTCTTTCTTTAAGAAGCTAATAAGCTACCTTCGCATCGCTCGATAAACCACCATATTGCGTTAAAAGAGGGCGTTGTGCTGCCGTACGGCCTTCTTTATTCCATATCGCGGGAAGAGCTCCGCGCGTTACGAGAATGGTTAGATGAGAATCTTCGAAAAGGATTCATTCGGCCGAGTTCGTCCCTTGTCGCCTCCCTTGTCTTATTTGTGAAGAAGAGCGACGGTAGCCTACGCTTTTACGTCGACTACCGCGCTTTAAACGCCGTTACTATTAAAGACTAATACTCGCTGCCTTTAATTAAGGAAACCTTAAATAACCTATCCGGGATGAGATACTATAGTAAGATAGATATCGTCTCCGCTTTTAACGAGCTCCGCGTTAAAGAAAGAGAAGAGTACTTAAACGCATTTCGCACTCGATTTAGCCTGTTTGAAAGCCTAGTTATGCTATTCGAGCTTACTAACGCCCCGTCAACCTTTCAACGTTATATCAACGCCTCTTTACGAGAACTCTTAGACTTAATCTGCACTGTATACTTAGATAACATCTTGATTTATAGTTAAACTCGTAAAGAATACACGAAACATATTCGCGCCGTTTTAACACGCTTACGCGAGGCTAGCTTGTACGCTAAAGCCTTTAAATGCGAATTTTACTATACCGAGACTAAATTCCTAAGCTTAATCATCGGCCGCGACGGCATTCGCATAAACTTAGCTAAAACACAAACGATTCGAGACTGGCCCGCCCTAACCTGTTTAACCGACGTTCAAGCTTTCTTAAGCTTTATTAACTTTTACCGCCGCTTCATCGCCGACTTCTTTAAGATCACTACACCGCTAACCCGCTTGATTAAAAAAAATACTCTTTTCGCGTGAGATATCGCTTGCTCCAACGCATTCGAACTGTTGAAATCCCGCTTTATAACCGCCCTTGTTTTAGCTCATTTCGAATGAGAAAAAAACGTAATCTTAAAAACTAACTCCTCCGACTACGTCTCCGTTAACGTCATGTTTTAGTACGATAACGACGGCGTTTTACACTCTGTCGCTTTTTACTCGAAAAAGCTCACCATCACGGAATGCAACTACGAGATCTACAACAAAGAGTTGCTCGTTATTATTCGCTGTTTTGAAGAGTGGCGCCCTAAGTTGGAGGGGGCTCCCTCACCTATTAAAGTCTTAACCGACTACCGAAACTTAAAATACTTTACCTCTACGAAGCTGTTTAACCGCCGCCAAGCCCGCTGGTCCGAGTTCTTATCCCGCTTTAACTTCTAAATCCACTACCGCTTTAGAAAGCAAGGTGTTAAGCTTAACTCCCTAATACGAAGATTAAGAGATCTCTTTAAGGAGGGGGATACACGCCTCTTGCACCAGAGTCAGACGGTCTTAAAACGGCAAAACCTCGCTCCAAACCTCCGATTCCACGCACTGCTCCTGCCCCTTAACCTATACGACCTGTTTTAACAAGCGTACGAAGCCGACCCGATCCCTCGTTAAACCTTAAAAGCTTTAACCGACTCAAAGACGCACCGCCTACTCACCCTAACCCTCGCGGAGTGTACCAACCGCTACGAATACTTATACGTACGAAACCGGATGTACGTTTTTGATTACGACGACTTAAAAGCTAACCTACTTCGCCGCTATTACGACCACTCGGCCTCGAGTTACCCCGGCCGCTCTAAGACATATGAATTATTATTCCGCGAGTACTATTAACCCGGTATAACTCGCTACGTTGCCCGTTGAGTGAGGAAGTGCCATACCTGCCGCAAAGCCGCCCCGTTTCGAGACGGTTAAAAAAGACTTCTACACCCCCTGCCCGTTCTTAATCGAGCTTAACGTAATATCTTTATAAACTTTATTACGCATCTGCTTAAAAGCTACGATTACAACGTTATTATAATTATAGTTAATCGATTAACTAAAATACGCCACCTAATCCCCTACCACGAAACCTATAGCGCAAAAAACGCTGCTCACTTATACCTAAACCACGTTTAAAAGCTTCACGGCCTACCTACGACGATCGTGTCGAACCGAGGAACACAATTCGCTGCAAAATTCTAGCGCAGCTTTGCTCGCTTACTAAAGATTACGCCCGCCCTGTTTATAGTATACCATCTCAAGACCGACAATTAAACGAAAAGAATTAACTCCGTTTTAAAACAATACCTCCGCGTTTACGTAGCTTATTTATAAAATAATTGAGACGTATGATTACCGTTAACCAAGTTTATTAATAACGCTCACCACTCCAAAACTACCGGCTTATCCCCGTTTTACGCCAACTACGGCTTCGAGCCTCGATTGGGTTTCAAGCTCATCGAAGACCTGCTTAATACACCGTAATCCCGAGATGCTGCTCGCTTCGCTGCTCGCATAAAGAAGATCACCGAGTTAACCCAAAACGAGATAGCCGCCGCGCAAAACCGCTACAAAGAGTAAGCCAACCGGCACCGACAGCCCCCTCGCTTATTTAAGGAAAGCGAGTACGTCTGATTAAACGCCCGCACCCTAACTACCGCCCGCCCGACGAAGAAGTTAAACTGGAAGAACCTCGGCTCGTATCGTATTTCTAAGGTTGTTAGCCCGTATGCCTACAAGTTAGACCTGCCCGCCTCTATCCGAGTCCACCCCGTCTTCCACGTCTCCCGCCTCCGCATAGCCGACATGTCTAACCCAGTCCCCGGTCAAACTCGCCCGCCGCCGCCGCACGTCGAGGTCGCTAACGAGACTAAGTACGAAGTCGTTGAGGTCCTCGACTCCAAGCTCGATCGCCGAGGGCGTGAACCCCCCCGCTTAAAGTACGTAGTTCGTTAAATCGATTACGAAGACCCGACCACCAAACCCGCTAAGTACCTAACGAATGCTAAGCAACTCCTAGACAACTACCACCGCCGTTACCCCGACAAGCCTGGTCCCTAACCTTCGACCTCGACGAAGCTCAATCGTAAGAAGAGGAGTACTATTACGGACCGCCGTGCCGAAGCCCCATCTTGCTTGCTTATTGTTTATTTACTCGTATGCTAGCTAGCAGACTTAGTTAATCCCCTTTAAAATTACTACCGCTTGTTACCGCTATCGTAAATAGTTTTTTAAGCCGCATCTACCTCCTAAACGTAACTCCTTAAGCTACGTCTTCGTTTACAACCTAACCCCTACCTATACCTTTATAGAAGACTAACTATCCTAAATATACTGCATCTCGTCCCTGCTTACCTGTCTGCCTACCGGTCGTAATAAGATTTCAATAGTTCGAATACGTTAAAGCAAGCGGTATCTCACGCGAAGGGAGTATCTTTTTTAATTAAGCGGGTTAACGGTGTAGTAATTTTAAAGAAGTCGGCGATAAAGCGGCGGTAAAAGTTAATAAAGCTTAAAAAAGCTTAAACGTCGATTAAGTAAGTTGAAGCGGGTTAGTTTCGAATCGTTTGTGTTTTAGCTGGGTTTATGCGAATGCTGTCGCGGCCGATGATTAAGCTTAAGAATTTAGTCTTAGTATAATAAAATTCGCATTTAAAGGCTTTAGCGTATAAGTTAACCTCGCGTAAGCGTGTTAAAACGGCGCGAATATGTTTCGTATGTTCTTTACGAGTCCGGCTATAAATTAGGATGTTATCTAAGTATACAGTATAAATCAAGTCTAAGAGTTCTCGTAAAGAAGCGTTGATATAACGCTAAAAGGTTAACGGAGCGCCGGTGAGCCCGAATAGCATAACTAAGCTCTCAAACAGGCTAAATCGAGTGCGAAATGCGTTTAAATACTCTTCTCCTTCTTTAACGCGAAGCTCGTTAAAAGCGGAGACGATATTTATCTTACTATAATATCTCATCCCGAACAGGTTATTCAAGGTCTCTTTAATCAAAAGCAGCGGGTATTAATCTTTAATAATAACGGCGTTTAAAGCGCGATAGTCGACGCAAAAGCGTAAACTATCGTCGTTTTTCTTCACAAACAAGACAAAAGAGGCGATAAAAGACGAACTCAGCCAAATGAATCCTTTTCGAAGATTCTCATCCAACCATTCTCGTAGCGCGCGGAGCTCTTCCCGCGACATGGAGTAAAAAGGGCCGTACGACAACACAACGCCCTCTTTTAACGCAATATAGTGGTTCATTAAGCGATACGAAGGCAGCTTATTAGCTTCTTAAAGAGAGAAGACGTCGGCGAAGTCGGCAATCTCCGGCGGTAGAACAAGGGGTGGCGGCCCGGCTTTCGAGGCGTTTAGAAGTTGGTTTAAAGTGTTTAGGGTAGTGGTGTAAAACCGGCAGGATTTTCGATGAGCGTAAGCGATAGCTCCTTCCTTCGAAATCGAGGCGATGTTTATATAGCGGAGGGCTAACGGGCGTTAGTCTTAATGTACTAAGCGGCTCTTCTTTAGAATAGTGTGTAGGGCGCGAACTTTTTTAGGGTAAGACGGGACATTACAGTTAGTACGGTAATACTCGTTATCGAAGGTGATTAAGTGTTTAACGAAGCGAATAGTCGGGTCGTATTACTTTAACCAAGGTATTCCTAACACGATAGAATAGTGCGTTAGTTAAGTAACGAAAAACAAAACGTTCTTTTGGTAGTGGTCTTTGATTTTTAAACCGGCGCATACGTAGTACTCGCACTTACCGGCTTTAGTAGCTCTCCCATCAAACACTTCGATATCGAACGGGTTACGTAAACGGTGTAAGGGCAGGTGGTGGCGAGAGGCTTAATCGGCGTTAATAAAGGCTTTTCCTTTAACGCTGTAGTCGGTCAAAGCATACATTAGGAGGGCAGGCTGGTCCTTCGCTATTAGCTCGGCGGGTAGGATTATTAAGTTAGAGCGTTGATTATATTCTTCTTCGATAGGAAGTCCATAAACAGTAGCTGAAGAGATTCAGACGACGGTATAAGGTGCGTTGAGGAGCGGGCTTAATACACGACTTAGTTTAAGCGCACCCCTTCCCTCGACAGTTGTCGAGGGGAACGAGAGTCGGAAGAGCGGTGAGAGCGGCGGCTACGCGAGTGGTGACGGCAGCCGTTAAAAGAGTGTTAAGACGAGGCGATAGGGTTAAGGACGCCGGCGTTACGAAGGCTAAGCGCGCGGGGGTCGCGGGTGTTAAGGTACGAGCAAGCGGTTATAAAATGATTTTTCGACTCGTAACGATAACACTCGTTACGGTTTCGGCGGGTGGTGTCGCGGCGTTGGTGAGATAGGTTTATCGGGTTGGGAAGCGGAGCGGCGTTAGGCTTTTTAGCGAACGGGGTAGGGAGCGAGGGAGTTGGCGTCGTGATAGGCGTTCGGGGAGTACGAGCAGGGGCGGTGTCCGCGGTGGGAGGGCGTTGGAGAGAGTTTTGAGCGTTTAAGCGGAAGCGGTGGTTATTTAGAGATTATAGTAACGTTATAAAGCCGTAATAGTCCGGTATAGGAGTATTAATATAAATCTAGTGTTAGTATAGTTTATAAGAAATAGTATTTTTTAAAATAGTTCGAAGCTATTCGTTAAGTATTTCGGCTTTCATAGTAAGCTGTTGAAATTTAATAAAAAAGGTGTTAAAGTCTTTATTCATTTAACGATAGCGAAGCAGTTTTTAACGGGAATTTTAAACTAAGTCGGGGTTTTCGAACGCTTAATTAAGGATTTCTAAAATATTATAATAATCGTGAAGTACCTCGTAATCGTTTTAATAGTACGAAAGAATTTACGCGTGAGCCGCGCTTATTAAGCGGCCCGTTGTATAAACTAAGCGAGAGACGAAAGTAGGGAAGCGATTAACGTTAATAGTTAGTTTATTTCGTACGGCTTGTTTAAAGCGGCGGAGGTCCGAGCGAGTACCGTCGAACTTGTTAGAGTTGAGTAGCTTTTCAAAGCGGGTGGTCGAGGGAGGTTTGGGAGGAGTTAGAGGATGCGGTGTTAAAGTTCGACTTTCGCTAGCGTTAGTGGACGAGGGCAAAGGGGAAGTAGACGAGGGGGTAGGTACAGTTGGGGCTTGTAAACGGCGGAGGTGTTCGAGGTTTATACGCGCGTCGAGTAGTTGCTCAATCAGGCCTTTGACAGAGTAGCGGCTCTCCTCGAAGCGGCTATTAACGGCGACAAGTTCGATGCGGGCGGTAGTTAATTCTTCGTTTTGTTGGCGAAGAAGTTCGTAAGTAGCTTAGAAGTAAGCTATCCAAGCCTTGGGATCGGCGGCTATCGAATTAGCGAAGTCTTCCGGGTCGGAGGGCATAGCAAGGGGTTTCGGAATCGTAAGCATCTCGTCGGCACTTATGGGAAGGAGCTACGTAATGTTACGGCCGGCAGGCAGATAGGTAAGCAGGGACGAGATGTAGTATATTTAGGATAGTTAGTCTTTTATAAAGGTGTAGGTAGGGGTTAGGTTGTAAACGAAGACGTAGCTTAAGGAGCTACGTTTAGGAGGCAGATGCGGCTTAAAGAACTATTTACGATAGCGGTGACAAGCGGCAGTAATTTTAGGGGGGATTAGCTAGGTTTGCTAGCTAGCATACGAGCAGACAGATAATAAGTAAGCAGGGTGGGGCTTCGGTACGGCGGTTTGTAACACTTACGTCGTTCTTTCGTCAAAACGCACTCGTTCGAACTTCTTTTCGTTTTTCATCCTTTTTAAAAGTTTATTTAACGGGGTTATAATTTTAAAGTACTTTTAAATAAAACGTTAATAAAAGTTATAAAATCTTAAAAACACTTAAATCTTTTAATACGTTTTAAATAACTTTTACGTAACGATAGCTTTTACTCGAAACGGGTTTATTTACACCCCGATATTAAAAAGGATAAATTTCAAAAACTCGACTTAGTTTTAATAAAACTCGCACTTAGTTAAGTTTATAAATAATTATACTTTTTATAGCTTTTTAAGTACGTTTTATACGTACTCGATATACTCGTTTTAACTTTTAAAAAACACTAATACGTCGTTTATATACGTAATATACGTTACGTTAACTAACTCGCGGAGAGCTATATATACATAATGTTAAAACGTAATTAACGTATTTATAAAGTTAAATAATAAAATCATATACTCGTAGTATTTATACCACGTATAAAACGCCGTCTTTTACTCGTCTCCTTTTTTAATTCGGATTTAATAATAAGCGTCTTTAATATTAAACTTAATAAAGTACTTAACGCTTGAAATCTAGTTTAAAATCTTTAAAATTAATGAAAAAGCGTAACGGTTTTTAATCGTAACTTTATTAAAGCTTTAATAATCGACGTAAAGCCGTAAAAAGCCGTCTTTTTTAAATACGAAAAAAATAAATGCTTTAACTAAGCTTTTACTTAATCGAATTCACCCGTTTTATAAATTCTCTTTAAAATACTTTTATAACTTTTTTAACTCTTATTTAAATAAAAAATAAATCGTTTCGTAAAAGAGTTACGCTTTATTAACTAAATCGATTACGTAATTCGTTTTACGAGCGAGTAATAGTATAGCCGCGCTCGTCTCGTTAAATACGAGAATAAAGTTGGTAAACTCTATTAACACACTATTATAAAGTCGGCGCTTTAAAGTTGCTTCGTTTTTAAAAGAGTATTACTTAAGCTTAATTTACTCGAAACGATTAAAGAGTATAAAAACTACGTACACGATTACGATATTCTTAGTCTTTTTAACGAACTTACGAAGTGTATTAATTATAAGCTTATTAAAGCGATAATTAAAACACCACTAACTGCTTTTAATCGTGTTAATAATTAAATCTTTTAAAGTCGTTACTCTTAAAAGAATAAAGCTTTTACCCGCCGCTTTTATTCGCGGAATGCTCACGCAAAGTTATATAAACTCTTTAATCCAACCTTAATAGTCGATAAACTTTAACAACACCTTTTATAACGTTATTAACGTAGCGGTTAAACCGTTCGCTATCTTTAAGCGTAAAGCTTAACTTTTCTTCTTTTTAAATTCAATGTTACGACCTAAGCAGCGGCCCCCGCGGTTGAAGACACAAAGAACAAACGATTAAACCAGAGAGAAGGAACCCAAAGCGGACAACTACGGCAGAACAAGAATGACATAAACAATCACGTAACGGATCACGGTGGATCACCACGGAGCAACGATCCAGCTCACGATGGATCACCGGGATCACGATGGATTACTATGGATTAACGATCTGGATCACGGCTTGGTGATTTAAGACTTAGATAAAAAAGCAGGCTCGCTCCCTCGAGCTATAGATAGGAAGAGTCAGACTCTTTAGTAGTTAATTTAAGTATTTAAGACGAAACCCGAATAGCCTTAACAGTTTTCGAACATCTACCACACGCACGAAGGACACTGCTTTTAGTATTGTAAACCCCCAAGCCTTGATTATCCTGTTAACATAAACTTCCCCACAGGTTTATCACTTGAGAACCCGGTGTTCGTTATATTTTGATTACTCTTGTTTAAGAACAGGTCGACGCTACTTCCCTGCGCAATACAGAAAGCAATCATGGCCCTCAACACCCCTACCCCCTCGGCTGTTGGAACAAGCAGCAACACAGCTACAGGCGCCGCTGCAATGATCCAAGCCTACTAACAAGAAATCATGGCCCTGAAGGACATGATCGACTAACTCCAAGCCTAAGTGCTGGCGGCAGGAATTAAAAAAGAAGCCTTTAAAATGGACAAACCTAAGGCGTTCGACGGCACTAAGGGGACATTACAAAACTTCTTAACGCAGCTCCGCGCTTATATGCGCTACTACGAAGACCAGTTTAAGCTTAACGCTGTTAGGGTTTAGTTCGCGGCTAGCCGACTAGAGGGAAGCGCATTGGAATGGTTCGAACCACGCTTGCGCAACTTTCTGAAGAACCCAGACCCGGACAATTAAGATAGCGAAACGTAGGAACTGTTTAATAACTATCGTAACTTCGAAATAGCGATTAAGGGAGCTTTTGGAAGCCCCGACGAGGAAAGAACGGTAGAACGAGCCCTTTTTCGCCTTCATTAAAAGGAATCCGCATCCGAATATACAACTCGCTTTCGATAAATTGCTTCGCGACTAGACTAGGAAGACGAACCCTTGATGTCGCAGTTTTATTAAGGACTTAAAGACGTTATAAAGGACGAACTCATTAAGTATAACCGATTAAGCGAAGTTTTCAAATATATTATCATAGCCGTACGAATTAACGACCGTCTCTATAAACGACGTATGAAAAAGGGGTAAAGACGATATAAAGAATAAGTTAACGCTCCCTCTCGTGCCAACCTCGGAAAAGGGAAAGCTTAACGCTCGTAGTCTAACCAGTAGTATAAAGACCCCATGGAACTAAACGCTACGAAACACCAGAAGCTTAAGGGAAAGTGCTTTAACTGCGAATAATAAGGGCACTATGTTTGAGACTACAAGCAACTCAAGAAGCAATGAAAACCAGTGCTTAAACGACAAATCAACGCAACCATCGTTACGAAGGTTAAAAACATCGGGTCGGATGTAAAGGACCCCGAGCACGCATCGTTCAGCTAGACCGCGTGTTAGGAAGACGACTACTCCATTCACAAATCCGAAAAAGACGGAGCGGGTTGGTACTCAAAGAAACCCAAGCGTAAAAACAGGCTTGTCACCGTATACCGTTGTGACGAATGTAAAGCAGGATACGCGCGAAAATACCTACTAACCGCGCACAAACGAAACCACTCCAAACCACTAAAGTGTGAACTCCGAAACGAAGGGGCTTGCGGGGGCTTCCACGGAGCAGCTCAAAACAAAGATTTACACCAACACTATTAGGTATACCACCCGAAATGGGCGAAAGAAAACAACATACCCACACCAGAAGACGAGTGCGAAAAATGTGGTTATTGGGGACGAAAGGACAACGTCGCACGCTATCGTAAAACGTGTAAAGGACGAGCAGTCGTTATAGCTCAACACTTTCCCATAATCGAACAAAAAGAGGAACTCGCTTACACCTTACGACAAGAAGAAGGAGTGCCTCACTACGTCGGACAACACATAACACTAACACCAAACACTAATACCACGACTTTCTTTATCTTCGGAGTAACGCTCGTACAAATAACGTCGAAATACCGATAAAAAAGCGTACCCGCGTTAAAAGAAAGAGACGACCTTTAAGTCGACTCTAAAAACCCTCAACACAAGGAGGTTACATAAGTATCGTGCGTAACCGACCAATACCGAACCCACTTTAAAGAAAAGGTAGCTTAAGGAGTCTACCTAAAACGTTACTAAGAACGACCAATCGAAGCCCCGTTTTAAAACGACGAATTAAAACATTAACAAGTCGTGCAAACCAACCCGGACGAATTCTACGCAGTACTGAAACTAAAAGAAGAATACCCAGTAACTTGCATAAAGAAACCAAACGACTAAATCCGTTGCTCGAACCCGGAGTGCCGCGTCTACGCACAAGCTAAAATCCTCGACTAACATAAGGGCTTGCAACAAGACCTCTAGGATGAAGCCGACTAACGACAAAAAAACGACACGGATCGTTATTAAAGGAATTATAAACGGTTTAAGAACGAAGGTTCCTAACAGAGGCCAGTAAGGAAGACAACGCCCCAAAGCCATACATCGAAGTACAAATCGTTTATAATGGGACGCTAGCCATAACAATGGTGGATTGTGGCGCTTAAAGGAACTATGTATTCCCTACATTTGTTAACAAACACCAAACACCATGGAAAACCAAGAAGAGACCCTACCGACTCAGCACCTTTAAAGAAGACACCGTATTTTACGGCGAAGGAGTGGTCGATAAAGAGACTAATCATCTCCCAACCCTAGTTCAAAGACGACCCGAAAACCTCTCACTCGACATCATAAGATTAACATCGCATAAGATCATATTAGGATTGCCTTAGTTGCGAAAGAACAATCCCCGAATCGACTGGACCATTGGCTAGATCTGCTGGGAAAATGCCAAACCAGCAGAAGGAACGGTTAAAGGCGAGGGACAAGCACTAACCTCTGAAAACAGCTTACTAGAAACAAGCGCTTAAACAGACGCCACCATACCTTTGAAAGAGAAAGTAAAGTAAGAGGGCCTCGAGAAATCTTTAACGATAAGGAAGGATTTAACCCCTACGCGAGCATAGTACTCTATAAATAAATTAAAATAAAAACGGACGTTAACAAAAACGATAGAAGCTAGCGTACCGCAAATCCTCAAACAATATCAAAAATTTAGTAAAGTGTTTTAAAAAACGTTTAACACCGGCTTGCCGAAGCACAGACCCTAGGATTACGAAATACCTTTAAAAGAAGGAAAACAGCTAAAATTCCATAAAATCTACGAACTAAACGAGATATAACTTAAAGCACTTAAAGAGTACCTCGACGAAAACCTAAGAAAAGAATATATCAGACCGTTTAACTCACTAACAGGATACCCGATCTTGTTCGTTCTAAAAAAAAATGGAAAACTACGACTATGTGTCGATTACAAACAACTAAACGACATCACTATTAAAGACCGCTACCCACTACCGCTCATTAAGGAGCTACGAGACAGACTCTAGGAAGCACAATGGTTTACGGTACTCAACCTACGAGGGGCTTATAACCTAATCCGAATGAAGGACGGAGAAGAATGAAAAACGGCTTTCAAAACGCGATACGGACACTACGAATACACGGTTATACCCTTCGGCTTAACGAATGCACCTATATCGTTCTAAAATATAATAAATAACGTGTTAAAAGAGTACTTAAACATTACGGTCATCACATACCTAAACGACATCCTCATCTTCTTTAAAAACTTAGAAAGCTACGAGAAACACGTGTTAAACGTCTTAAGAAAGCTGTAAAACGCCGGACTATTGGTGGAACTGGAGAAGAGCCACTTCTACTAGAAAAAGGTCGACTACTTGGGCTACACTATAAAGCCCGGATGCATACGGATGTAAGAAGAAAAGATTCAAGCTATTAAAGAATGGCTAAGACCAACCAACGTTATAAAAGTTAAGGGATTTTTAGGATTCGTAAACTTCTATTAATAGTTTATTCATCGATACGGAGAAATTGCACGACCTTTAACGAACTTAACAAAGAAAGACCAGAAGTTTGAATGAACAACGAAAGAACAAAGAGCATTTAAAGAACTCAAAAGAAGAGTCTTCATGAATCCAATACTATACGAAGCAGACTTAACAAAGGAATATAAGGTCGAGACGGACGCGTCCGACTATGCCATAAGAGGTCAACTAAGACAGAGAGATGAGTAAGGAAGGCTACACCCCATCGCCTTCTTCTCACACAAATTAAACGAACCAGAGCTCAATTACCCCATTCACGATAAAGAACTCATAACAATCATCTACGCGTTCCAAAAATAGCAACACTATTTAATCGAAACATAATAATAGGTAAAAGTCCTTACCGACCACAAAAACCTAATACAGTTCACAACGATTAAAGTATTAAACAAGCGATAAACCCGATGGGCGGAATTCTTATCGCAATTTGATTTCCGAATCGCCTACCGTAAAGGAACAGAAAATGGGAGAGCCGATGCGCTTAACAGACGTGTAAACCACTAATAAGAGGTACTATAAAAAGCAACGACACTCTTACAGTAAAACCAACAAAGGGACTTAGTAATGCACCGACAACTGTTAATAATATATAAGACCAATGTAGACCCCAACTGGAAGGAAGAACTAAAAAAGCAGTAATAGGAAATAACGGAAAAAGAGAAAGAAGAATTCCCGATTATAGAGACATAACACAGCTATTATAACAAAATCTATATACCTTGAGAAAATCAAGAAGACTTTATTAAGGATATTTACGAAGCACGAGTTTATGAACACTAAGGAATTAAAGCTACTATAAAACGAATCCAAAGGAACTACGACTTCCCTAGAATCAAGAAACTTATCGCGAAAGTCATCGGAAACTGTAATGTATGTAAAAAGAATAAGATAGAACGTTACAAACCATACGGACTGTTGAAACCATTACGGATCCCTACTAAACCATAGGAATTCATTAACTTAAACTTCATCGTAAAGCTACTAAAATCGAAGGAACCCTTTATAAAAACAACCTACGATAACATCCTCGTTATCGTTTGTAAGCTTACTAAATACGCTTACTTTATACTATATAAAGAGGTAAGTAACGTAAACGAGCTCGTATATACATTCTTAAAAACCGTTTTAACTAACCACGGGCTATTAGAGGAAATCATATTAAATAAAGATAAGCTTTTTAGATTTAAGTTTTGGTAATCGCTTATAAAACAGTTGGGGACAAAGTACAAAATGTTTATAGTATTCCACTTATAAACAGACGGATAGACGGAAAGAACCAACCAAATCATCGAGTAATACTTACGAAGTTACGTAAACTACTCGTAGAACGACTGGGTGTAATTGCTACCACTGGCACAATTCGCTTATAATAGCGTAAACACGGGAACGACTAATACATCCCCGTTTTACGTTAACTACGGATTTCACCCGAAAGCGTACCAACAACCAGTACTAAAAGAAAGCTAAGTACAAGCAGCCTCATAGTATAAAGAAAACATGGTGGAAACGTAAAAAACACTCCAAAAGAACCTCAAAAAAATGTAAGAAATAATAACACGATAAGTTAATAAGAAAAGAGTTAAAGGACCAACTCTAACGAAGGGAGGAGTTGTATACCTACTCCGCAAAAACATTAAAACTAAAAGACTAAGCGATAAACTAGACTACAAAAAGCTTGGCCCATTTAAAATTAAAAGAAAAATCTTAAAATGGAACTACGAACTCGAGTTACTAAAGGGAATGAAAATTCACTCGGTTTTCCATATTTCGCTCTTAAAACTAGTACTAAAAAACATCCTAATCGAAACGAACGTGGAACTCGACAACAACGAAATAAAATACGAAGTGAAAAGAATCGTCGAATATAAGGGAAAAGGAAAATAAATTCGCTACCTTATTAAATGGAAAAACTACCCGGACTCGGAAAATATATGGGAACCCGTTACGAACCTGGCGAACGCTTAGTAGGAGTTGAAGGATTACTAGAAGCGGGGTTAGCGGAGGAACGATAAGACTCGTACGACAAATTAGGAACTTACCCTATAAGGAAGTCCGTCATAGGGACATCCAAACCTTCCAACATCGCACCCCAGTCGACCATATTTATAACACTAGAAGACTGAAGCAGCTGGGCTGCTTTAGACTCTTTAGCGGCCGCACGGTTTACCGCGGTATGAGCCGCTTCCTAACGCTCCCGCTCTTTAGTAGCATCCAACTTATTTAACGTTTTCAAACCACGAGCGGTTAAATCTTTTACTCTCGTAACTACCTCCTTCTTCTAACGACGAAAACGTGTCAACCTAACAAACTTTTCGTTTAAAGTCTGTTAAACGGCACGGAATTCTTCCTCGGTTAGGGACTCGGCACCTTCGAGCCGCCGACTCTCGGTAATCAAACGGCTCACTATTAAGAAGGGTTAATAGAAGAAGAGAAAGAAGGGGAGAGAAGAAACTCATAAGAAGAAACTGGTTCTTTCGAACCATCACACGAACGCCCGCGACGGACGCAGGCGGAATAACGGGAACTGTTCTTAGCTATTCGGTAGGAAAAACCCTTAGAAGAATAGAAGGAGTAAAGCATTACGTTAAAACTTAACAACTCGATCGCGTCAACAAGATCGTCGCGCTGGAGCGACTTCCGCGACTTGGAAACACGGAAGGACATGATGAAAAGCACTTACGGAAGAAAATAGGAAAGAGTTTTTAGGGACAAAAACAAAGGAGGAGGAGAATAATGTTACGACTCAAACAGCGGCCCCCGCGGTTGAAGACACAAAGAACAAACGATTAGACCAAAGAGAAGGAACCCAAAGCGGACAACTACGGCAGAACAAGAATGACATAAACAATCACGTGACGAATCACGGTGGATCACCACGAAGCAACGATCCAGCTCACGATGGATCACCGGGATCACGATGGATCACTATGGATCAACGATCTAGATCACGGCCTAGTAATCCAAGACCTAGATAAAAGAGCAGGCTCGCTCCCTCGAGCTATAGATAGAAAGAGTTAGACTCTTCAGTAGTCAATCTAAGTATTTAGGACGAAACCCGAATAGCTTTAACAGCTCTCGAACATCTACCGCACGCACGAAGGACACTGCTTTTAGTATTGTGAACCCCCAAGCCTTGACTATCTTGTCAACATAAACTTCCCCACAGGTTTATCACTTGAGAACCCGGTGTTCGTTACATTCAACCCGCGCGACAAACTTTAACGAAACGATATTAACCTTTACTCTCGTATTAAAGTTAATAATAGTTTAATGTTTTCAATCGGTTTTTACCACGATTAAGTTATATAATCGTACGCCGATCTTTATTTTAATAAACGCTTCTTCTTTTAACTAAATAAAAACGCTTACGCGTTTTTTATTTTCTTCTTTAACTTAACGTCGTACTCTAATACACCCTTAACCCTTTAAACTTTCGTAAAGTTAATCTTTAACTTCGTACACTTTAATACGATGTACTTTTTCTTTTTATAGTTATAACACGTAATACTTAACCTTTTATTTGTTTTCTTTTTAAGCTTCTCCCCTTTTTTCTTCTTTAAACCGCCTTTAAAGCGCGAGTTACTCGCGCTTTTAAAAGTGTTTTACTATTTCTTTTTTAAATCACTTCGCAGCTTTTTATCTTTTAACTTTTTTTTCTTCGCGTATTACTTTTAATAATTCTTCGCTTAAATAATAAAAGTATTAAAATTAATAAATTAATAATTAAAATTAACGATTAACGATTATTATAAGTTTTCTTATAATTCGAAATAAAAAGTCTTTTTTTAATAATATTTAAAAAAAGCTTTTATTTTTAATTTAAAAAATCGAAAGTAAAAAAGAAATTCGATTAAACTTTAGTTTTCGTTTTAAACCGCTTTTCGGTATTATTAATAAATAATTAACAACGAGTTCTCGTTTTTAAAAAAAAGCGTTATCGTTTATTCTTTAAAATAAGTTTAAAACCTTTTCACTCGTTAAATTTCTTTTTTTAAGTTTAAGTTAGTTAAATATTACTTTTATTAATTTCGAAGAGTAATATTAAACCGAAATAAAGTTATTAATACGCGTTTTTTAAAATCGTAAAAACGTTATAAAGCGGTTTTAAAAACGTTTTTTACTATTTTTATTTACGTATTTCGTTATATAAAAGTAAACTTATTTATAAACTTATTAAAAAACGAGATTTTTATATTAACTTCGTTATCGTAATTATTATCGTTATAATTTTCGCTTTCGTTAACCCTCGAACTAAGCGTTAATAAATAAATTATACTACGAAAAGTCGGCTCGCAATAGTCTTTAATACTTACGCGCGTTTCGTTATACGCGCTCGTTAACCCCGAAATATTTTCCGCTATTAATGTTTAAATCGTTTAAAGTTATAAAGTTTATTATTTAGTTTATAAAAGCTTAACTTCGATATTATAAATTTATTTAACGAGTATTAACCGCTCCTTCGCTTATTCAAGCTCGCAGCGAGCTTAAACCGCGACGAGTTCGTCGTCTTTAACGGCCCTTTAAGCCAGCGTGTTCGTAAACAGCGTTTCGTTATCGGGTTAATCGCTCGCTTTAATCGCTTCTCTTTTAATGTTAAAGAGTGCGGTCGTTATTAATAAAGGGTCTTTACTAACGGCCGTTACCGCCGTTTACCCTCGTTCTTACTATCTCGTGCTCGGTGTTATCTTCTTTAATCCTTTAAATAACCTTAGGTGAAAGATTTAAAAATGTTAAGGTAGTACTTATAATTAAGTAGAGGATTACGAAAGGTAAAGGTATTTCATTAACGAAGGTAAGATTTCGTAAATTATATAATTAAATCTTATCCTCCTTTTTCGAAAGGGTGAAAGGCCCTCGTTATATCGAGGGCTTCTAAAGGGCTTTGTACGTAGCGTTTCCAAGCCGCGTACGAAGCTTTAGCTCCGCGCCTCGCTTAAAGGTCCGTACGTGCGCTCTATAACGCACCTCCCTTCGAACTTACGCTAGCTATACGATCACGTGCCCTACTAAGGGTGGCACGTGCTTAAGCAGGTTATCCGCACGTGCTTAACCTGCTCGTAAAGCACGTATCAAAGCAGGCTCGCGATATCCTTACATATAAACTATTACTACGACCTCGTATTACCTCGTTTTATCTTACATTCAAAACCTACTTAAATTAATCGAACTTAAATGATAAAAGCGAGAATTTTAATAACCAGCTCCATTACCGTCTATTCTCTTCAGTTTAGTGCATTATCTTAGTCTGCTTTACAAAAAGAGCTTACAATAGTGAGGCTATTTATAACTCAAAGGTGATGAGGTTGTGAGGCGAGAGGCAGAAATAGACGCTAGAATTTCGAAGCGCAGGCGCTAAGCAGGCCACAACAGGAACAGCATAGGAGCAGCACAGGAGCAGCACAAGGTTGCACAGGTATGAGCAGGATTGCAAACGAAACGGGAAATTTTGAATGATAGGATTCGTCTTTTATATTGGGTTGATATATAAAACATGCTTCTTCGTTCCATTCTGTTTCAAGTAGAGACCTTGATATCGGGATTCGTTACAGGTCCCCGGTCCTTTGCGGCTTTCGCGTATCTTCTTTATGTCCAAAAGATCAGCCAGTCCGTCTTTTCACGTCGTAAGTCCTTGCTCATTCGCCTGCTCCAAAGCAATTTCGACTGCCTCCTTGGACACACAATCATTCAAAATGTAGAGGAAACCAAGTCTCTCAGCTGCTTGCGCAATCTCCTTACCTAGGCCTTGCACGAACCCAAATCACCGTGCATGCGACCCATGATAATGGCGACCATCCTCGTAACTACGAATAGCCAGCTTTTGCGTAGATGGCTTCGTGACGGTCACTGTGGTGGTGCTTATGTTGGCAGTACTTTGCCAGACACAGTTCTCAAAGCAACGACCCAGAGACCACTTCTGGCATTAGTCGATGGCGGTGATGTTGATCTGATAACTAGGACAAACTACAGAGTGGCGGACTGTTGGAACTCGGTCGCTATGGTCAATGATAAGCAGGCGGGCCATTTTGCAACTGCTGTTCCTGTCTAGCCGTAGGCTAGAAGAGAGGCGGAACAAGGCTCAAGTCAAGATGCAGAGGCTTACCCGACCGACACTCGCTAACCTTCGGAATCCGTCGGAGATCCCCGGTCATGGAAGCTGGATTTTTCGCCATGCTTGGCTGCCTTATCGTAATTCCACCACATTCCACCCCTCGTCACAGCAAACATAAACCCGTCGGACTCCGGGCTGTCACCCGTTTGCGGCGAATGGCCTGCTGAAATTGCGAGCTGTCGTGTTGCTCTGTGGTCGTCGTTTCGAGAGCCGTCGGACATCGTCTTCAACAGAGACCCATGAGCTCTGGAGGCGTATGCAGCCCTGCTATGGACGGCCTTGGCGGTCCAGCCGCATTGGAACGGTCCAAGAGAGCCCGGGATGGCGGAACGGATCCCTCGCCCCAGATCGAGGGCGACGGGGCAGACGAGGCGCCTGGCACGCCAAAGGCTAAGCGGGCCCGACGCAAGCTGTCCTGCCTGTCGTGCCAGAAGCTGAAGTGCCGGTGTGAATACGACGCGGCTGCGCATGCCTGCGTGCGGTGCAGAAACCTGAGAATATCCTGCTCGCTGAGTGATGCGGAACCACAGGGGCTTGCTCCGCGACGTCTTGGTAAAGAGCCGGCCATTGTGGAAGAACGGTACGCTTGAAGCAAGCCCCCTTATGATCTCTTCTTTTCTTCTTTTTTTTTTTTCACGACAGCTGGTCCCTCTTTTCTCTAACCATTGTAGGCTCAAGCAGCACGACCAGGCATTGTCTGCATTGCAAGCTGATGTGCGGCACCTCTTGAACAAGTTGGGCCAGCCCGACAGCACTGCACAGCCTGCTCCTGCAGTGTCTCTTGCCACTGTGACTTGCCACGAAGCGGAGGAACTGTCTGCTCCGGCCGACATCAGTGTTCCGTGTGCTCCCTCGGTCATCGTACGGGACTTGTCTCTTCGCCTCGCCGGCGGCTTCCGGAGAACACTGCAGAATGTCGGCCCCAACCTGATCGAGCTTGGACTGCTCGACCTCTCCACAGCCGAGACGCTGTATCGAGCGTATGCGCCTTTTCTTTTCCGCCCTCCATGGCCAACACTGCCACATGCTGACCGTGCCGCAGCGCCGTCCAGTACCCAACGCTTCGCGGGCATAGTCTTGATCCGCAGCACGAAAAGACACTTTGTGACTCGCCGTTCCTCCATGCCACGTGCTGTCTTTTAGGAATCTACCTTGGCAACCCCGAGCTCAAGGGGACGGCCCTTCACCGGGAAATTTATGAACATGTCCGGATTGCCCTCGGCCAGGTCCTGATGGCCAGCCCATTGCCCCTCGACGAAATCGACGCCGTCATCTTACTGAATACCTACCCCCCCATACCGGTCAAGGTAACAGATCGCTCACCATGGGAATGCCCTTGTACAGCGGGGTGCTAACCATGTCCAGATGGGCACGGAGTACATCGACAGCTGGCTTCTGAGTGGATCCTGCGCTCAGCAAGCCATGCTGAGCATCAGCTTTGCGCGCATCGTCAAGAATATCAAGGCCGTCGCCTCGACGGCGTCGGACCACAGAGCGCTTCGTCTCTGGGGCAGAATCTGCCTGCAACACCTACAGTATGGTCTCTGCCTTCTCTGCTTTGGTGTGCCGTCTTGACCGAGGCTTACTTTGTGTGGTGTCTACCAGATGGGGTGCCACCACCGGGAGGCCACCCACGATACCCTCGCAGTACTTGGATCAGTGCAATCTTCTCCTGAGTGTGTACGATGCAACCATCCAGGACGAGATGCTGGTGGCAGAGATTCTTCTCTACCGTGTTTTGCACAATCTGCTAGCCGATCATCCGAAGAAGAGTCCGACAGACAGACCCCGTGGACACGACGATGGCGAGCTCCAGTCATGGAAGAACAAGTGGTCTCATCTTTTTGGTAAGTGTACGCTGCCCTTTCTTTTTTTCTTTCTATCGTGTGCTCTGACCCTCTTGATCGTGTTAGGGCTACCTCGATCTGTCGAGTTCAAGATGGCGTATTGCACCGTATGTCTGATTCGTGCCATACAGTCGACAGAGGACGACGAGCATCGTATGAAGACAGCCTACAACAGTGCCATGGATGCCGCTGCGTCCGCCTCCCACGAAAACAGCATGAGCGCCACGGCAGGACAGCACGCACGCGAACCCAAAAATCAGGGCCACACGCCACAGCCTATTGCCCGGGGTGGATTGCCCGGCCCAGTAGACGCCGACGCGCAAAAGGCCAGTACGGTTCGCCTATCCCAGGAGCACGTCTTGATGCTCTCCATGCAGATGCTGGGGACCCTCCTGGAGATGGCACGCCCGGACCAGCTCCAGATTACCGATTACGTATTCATGTGTGCCGCCTATGCGGCATTGATTGTGGGCCATCGTGGGCACCTGGTGCAGGAAAGAAACCCGATGGGCTTGTTGATGGCGGTCCACAATCTGCCCTGTACCGGGCCTGTTCTCTCTGTGGCGGCCAACTTGGCCATGACGACTTTGCGGGCAGCTCTAGCACAACCACCGCACGCTGCGCCACAAAGACGTGCACCCGGGTCCGTGGAGACCGCGGCCAGCGACCAGATGCCCGGCACCACCGTTGCTGCCGAACACGGACGAGGACAAGACCTCTCCACGTCTCTCGAAAACATGCCTCTGCCACACCATTACGCTTTGTCTGAGCCACCGACCACGCTTTCGTCGATGCCTGCAATCCCACAGATAGACGGCCTGGGGCTACCAGACGACGACGACGTTTTTCCCACGTTGGAAGGCTTTTTCAGAGGCGGTTTTCTGGATCTCATTGGCTGACAGGGAGACAAGAAAACGGTGTAGACGAATATGTCTATGAATTGCTCCTATATCCATTGTCCTCAATTCAACACGACACCATATCCACGGGGTGTTTTGGATTTCTTTTTTTACGCCACGGCCACAGCCTCTGGCGCCTGGGCGAACGCAGTCTCCCGGGTTTCCGGGGTGTCCTCCTGCTTCTTGCGGCTGTGTATGTATTTTGAGCGTTAGAGAAAAGTAGAGTCGTTTGGACCGGGTGGAACGATGATGCAAAACTCACCCAAACTGCCTCGCAGTGTGCTCCAGGAAATACTTGCTCACGGTGATGGGGGGACTGGGGGAGACTGTGGTCAGCACCGCTTGGCAGCGCCATGAGGGGGTCGTGACGAACGCACTATTTCTTGAGTGGGCCTTGCATGAGATAGTCCTTGCGGCCGGTGTTGAAGTAGGCTATGGAGTAGCGATCGGGGCTGTGGCCCACATCGTTGGCGCGGACACGGTGAAAGTTGGCTTTGAGGCGGTCATCCGACCAGGCCACTGGAGAGGTCAGTATGCACGAGTACTGAAAAAAACTGGAAAAGGGGGGCAGATGAAGGGGGGGAACGTGCTCAGCATGTCTCCAATGTTGACCACGATCGGCCCCGTCTTGGCCGGCACGGGGAAGAACGTGTCGCCCATGGCAAACTCGGTGTGGCTCATGCGGCCCGGGCAGACCTCCAGGCCGTCCTCGCCATCCCGCTGGAACAGCAGCGTGAGGCCGCCAATGTCGGTGTGGGGGCCGGCCCGCCAGGTACCCTTGGCGTTGTCCGAGGCCGGGTAGTGCAGCATGCGCATCTGGGTGAGGCAGTCGGGCTGTCTGCAATCCATGGCGTCGCTGAAGTAGTTTTCGTCCATGCCGAGGGCGATGGAGAAGCACACCACTGGTGTTGTCAGTTGGTGTTTTTCTGAATCTTTCTATTTTTTTCTTTATTTTTTTTTTTTTTTGAATTTCCTTTTCACCTCTCTTCCACGTACAAACTTGACGCGAGATCCTGTCGCATTTGGCCATAAAGTTCTCGGTGATCTGGCGAAAGTCGGGCACGTCCTCGTCACGGGGCCATTGCGAATTTCGCCCCAGCCAGAAGGACTCTTTCTTGTCTACTTGGTTGGTCGCAGCCCGCATTTGGTACTAAAAAAAAGAAAACTCAGTAAGATGGATCGTCAACGTGTCGGCCTCTCCAACAAATCATATTAAGTAAATCAAAATCCACGGACAGCCTTACCTTCTCGTATCCATTGTTGGTCGACACGTCGTGTGGGATGCGCTCCTTGGTCTCTTGGGGAAGATCAAAGAACTTCTTGGAGAGAGCAAACTGAGTCTCAATCTCCTCAATGGCGATGCCATGGTCGACCAGGGTGAAGAAGCCGCTGTCCTCGGACGCGTCCATCAACTGCTTCATGATCTCATCCCGGCGAGAATCAAAATCTGGACAGTGTCAGCTACATTGGCCGGTTCCAACAACACCAGCATACAGTCCATCCCAGATTGACTCACCCTTGAGGGATATCTCGGGGATGAAAGGAGTTGCACATGTCTTGACTTCCATGGTTGGATGCGGCTTAGATAATCAGGATCAAACTGGTAGGTATCGTGTAGATAGGACGTGGCTGCGTACCTGCTTCTCCATCCGGGCATGGGACTTGGAGATATCACGAGGGGACGAGACATTGTTATCTTGTCAGCTCTCCGCTCGTGTCTACCCCCTGTGTGGTCGAGGCTTTCCAGGACGTGCTCAGCCGACTAATACGGCGTACCGTATCCGCAGCGATAGGACGCGGGCCGCGGCCTCCCTGCCCCATGATAAGAGCTGGCGGAGACTGGGCCGCTGGCTTGGAGGGGGAGGTCCAGGCATGCCGTTCATTCGTCGTCGCCCATTGGAATCCAGGCGCAAAACGAGATAGGCAAAGCTCGGTTCCTGTTGGATTTGCCTCGCTATGCACGACGGGGCTCTCTCCATGTCTTTGAAGAGGCGCACATAGACCTTTGATTTGTGAAAAAGGAAAACCCCTGGGACGCCCGTCTGCTTATCTCTCGGGGATGCCTGTGGTGAAAGATCCAGACGGTTCTTGTTTCTTATCTCTCGATGCGGCCAGCCGCTTACCAGAATGGGAATCCGAGCGATGGCCAAAAAAGAACGGGAAGGGGGCAGAGCCAGTCATGGCACACGCATTCGAAATTGGGAGGAAACATGTCCTGTAGACCAAGAGAAGGGGAGACGAGAGCGCCCAAAAGTGCCCCCAAACGATATACAGGCAGCGCGTGCTGGGAAGTGCCGCATCCATGGGCCGCCAGAAAGTAGCCCCGGAAAACCGGCAGCGCACCTACCGGGCCTGCCGACCCTGCAAGGCGTCCAAAAAGAGGTGCGACTCTTCCGTGCCGTGTGCCTCGTGTGTGCGGAGACACTGCACGGCTGCCTGCGTATATGACCCACCGTCCACGGCTGCTGCTGCTGCCGTCGTCCGGACTCCGCCTCGGCGGCGCAGCCTAGCAGCCGCCTCCGCAGCAGGCAGCGCACCACCGCCGACACACGGCGCCATGGAGAGGCAGCCGCAACGACAGCCCGACCCGACGACGGCGACGACCATGGCCGTGGCGGATACGCCATCCTCCACCGCGGTGGTGGCGGCCGCGGGGGCGGACAGCGACGGCCGGCCGCGGACACCGGAACACCACCACCAGCGCGCCTCTTGTCCGCCTGGCCGGTCCCGGGTGGACACCATGTCGCAGGCCACCACGCTGGGCCCCTGGAGTCAGGCCCTGAGCGACAGTGAGGCCCCGGGCACGGAGGCGGCGAGCAGCGCACATGCCGACCCTGTGCCGGAGGAGCGCATGATGCTGGACGCCAAGGGAGAGAAATGTGAGTGCTGTTTCTGTGTTTCTGTGTTTCTGTCTCGGGGATCGGCGCAGCCAGGCACTGACACCCCCGGTGGCAGTCTACTTTGGCGACGCGGCCGGCGTGTCCTTTCTGCAGTTCATGCGCCGCGTGGTTCTGCAGAACGTCGGGCCCTGCCCCTTCACCGACGACAAGCGCGGCGATGTGATTCTCGAGGTGGCGATCCCCGACGACGGCCGGCCGTTCCAGCCGGCGCTCGGTCCGGGGGCCTGCCAGACGTTTGTCGACAGTTTTTTCATTGCGGTAGGCCGTCTCGCGCACGAGACTTTTTTTTCATATTGACTGTATTTTATATTGCATGGTCTGCTAACAGAGTGTCTCCCAGACGTCCGGCATCATCGATGTCTACGGCAAGGAGCAGACGCTCCGGCTCGTGCAGAACCTGGGCCGTCGGGACGGCATCCCCGGCAGCATCGGCTGTCTGGTCGTCGCCATCGGCACCCAGTGCATCGTGACGTCGTCGCCGGCGCTGTCGCCCGCGGAGTGCGCGCGCTACTTCAAGCGCGGCCAGCAGCTCGCCTTCCAGGGCATGCTCGAGGACCTCAGCGTCGACGTCGTCTATGCCTTTGTGCTCATGAGCTTCTACCTGCTCGGCGCCTGCCGCCGCAACACGGCCTTCCTGTACATTGGCATCGCCGCCCGCGCCGCCCACGCGCTGGGCCTGCACACGCTCAGCAGCAGCGCCACCACCATACAGCCGGGCGAGGAGACCAGCAGCACCCCCACCATACATCCAGGCGAGGAGACCAGCAGCCGCCCCCGCCTCAGCCGCGAGGAGCGCAGCCAGCGCATCCGCGTGTGGGAGTCGCTGCGGGCCATCGACCTCATGGTGGCCTCGGTCCTCTGCCGGCCCGCGGCCTCGTTGGCGCACACCTGCCGGGCCGCCCCCCCGTCGTCGTCGTCGTCGTCGTCGTGTTCTTCTTCTTCGCCCGCCTTCCTCGGCGCACACGATCCGGCCAACACCCGCCACCTCGCCCTCTACGCCAACGTCCAGCTCTGTGCCGTCCTCGAGGACATTGTCCAGCACCTCGACCAGAAGCGCGGCATGCGCGCCGCAGCCGCGGAGCAGTTCTTGGGCCGGTTGCAGCGCTGGAGCGCATCCCTCCCGTCCGCCTTGCGGAGCTTCTCGGTGCCGCCTCGGGGCCCTTCTTCGTCTTCTTCGTCTTCGCCTACTGGTGGTGCTCCGGGAGGGAGCCAAACAACACCTGTTGCCGTTGCCTCTGCTGCTGCTTCTACCACCACCGCCACCAACGCGACAGTCCCCATCATGCCCCCCGCCGACCACGAAACTGCTGTCGGCAGCCTCCGCGTGGCCTGTCTGTACTACTTTGCCGTGATCCAGGTGACGCGCCCGGCGCTGATCTCGCACCTGCTGGCGCGGCTGGAGCTGGACAACAGCAGCGGCAGCCACCAGCATCCCACGCCGCCGTCGTCGGGGTCGTGCGAGGTCAGCAGCAGCCTGGCCGTGGAGATCCGTCTGCGCGAGACGGCCAAGCTGGGCCGCGTCTGTGTCGATGCGGCCGTTCTGATGGCCAATCTGTGTCGCGATGCCCTCCGCGCCGGCCTATTGCTGGACAACATGTGCATGCTTAAGTGAGTTGCGAGAGGTGGTGTGATGTTTCCCTTTCTTGTCCGCGAGAGGTGGTGTGATGTTTCCCTTTTTTGTCCGCTTTTTGTGATTTGTTCCATCTTTTCTATCTTCTAACAGCCTTCCCCCCCAGAGCGTGGATCTTTTCGGCTTCGTTGATCCTCGGCTTCTCGGATCTGGCGCCGGCGTACAGCATCCATGCCCGCCGCGACATCCACAACGCGTTTGGCGCCGCCGTGGACACGCTCCGGCGTCTGGCCCACCCGAGCGGCTGTCCGCAGGCCGAGCACTATGTGAGCGTGCTGCAGAGCTTGGACGACGCCGTCACGAAGCACCACCTGGCCATGGCCAACGCACGGCAGCGGGGCAGCAGCATGTATGTGAGCCAGATCCTGGTGATCGAGCGGCCGCACGACCACGATGCTGCTGCCGGTGGCGGTGGCGGTGGCGGTGGCCATGGCAGTGACAGCGGCCACAATGGAGGCCACCAGAGCAACAGCGAGAACCAGCACCCCCATTTCCCCCTGGCGCCCACCGTGGCGATGGCGTCCATGGCGAGCCCGGCCGATCCCATGGCCCAGCAGGCACCCGGCGGGTACGCAGGTGCCGACAAGCAACACAACGGCATGCATACTGATTACGGCGTAGGCGGCGCAGGGGGCGGGAACGGCAGCGCTGGCGCTGGTTGGTTTTTGGAGCCGGCATCCATGGGGAACGGGATGTTGCCTGGGCTGGGCGGGGTCATGGACGATGCTTGGGGCAGGATCCCCGACCTACCACCGCTCGGGGAAGACGGCATGTTTGCGGCTGCGCCATTTCAGATGATTTTTGACGACATTTGAAGCTGGTCTTTCCCACCGGTCGTTGCGAGCACATAGCATAGAATGTGTAGAGTATTTTCAAGATAAGGCCCTGTTTTGTATAGCTCTTTGATTGCTATGCTTCTTTTTTTTTTTTTTGCTTTTGATCCACCTTTTCTACCAACTCGTCTTACAAGTTCGCCTGCATTTTGGCTGCAGATGGGACTCTTTTTAGTCTTCAGCACGTACGCCATCTACTCGACTGGTTTTCAAACTGGGAGCGGGCTTACATTTGTTCTTTTTGGCCAGACACGTCTTGATGAAACCCAGCAGTGCTTCGCCTTGTGAGGTGTCCTCCGTCCCGATCGACAGAACATTGCTGTTGCAAGCGCGGTTAGCCGTTGCACAGTGGCAATGTTTACGGCCCAGTACGCTACCTGAGATGGTTGTGCCTGTCCAGTACGTGGAACAGTGGCAGCGTCCCCTTTGGCTGGCTGCGGTTCCGGTATGCATTGAAGAAGGCCACGTTGGCTTCAATTGTTTCTTTTCTGGATCGTGCTTGGGTCAGGCTTTGCTGCGTATCCACAGCGCAGGGAGACAGAGACTTACACCTCCCACTGGACCGTGCCAATGTAGACGGGGACCAAGTCAGCATCCCTGTGCGTGCTGGTCAGAAACGTGGCTTCTGACAAGGACGGGTTCACCAAAACGTACAGCAATGGCGAGTCTTGTGGAAGATTGTTGAACAATCCCAGAGCGGAGAGAGGCTGCAGAACTTGTGAGCCAACGGCCGTTTCTGCGCTTCCACAGCGTGACAAAGAAACACTGCGCAGGAAGGACTCACGCCCCAGACATCTTTGGCATCGGAGCCGTAGTAGTGCCGGATGATCTTTTGCCGCAGAGGCTTCGTCCGGTCATACCAGAACGGAACACTCAGGTACATAATGCCGGCCACGGGCGGGAACAGGGGCGGTCCGGTGCTGGTCCTCCCGGGGTCCCCGGCAGCATAGAGATTGGCCGCAATGTGCGCTCCGCCTGACGAGTGCCCAAAGAGAAACACCTTGTCTGGTGATCCGCTGCCATACTGGTCTGCGGCAATGTGCTTGTACACCCACTCACGAGCCAGCTGCATGTCGTCGGCACCACCGGGATACGTCACATGCGGCACCATCTGGTGGTTGACCAGGACGGCTACCAGGCCGTGCTCTGCAAAATAGCGGCCAACATTTCCCCAGCACTGAAAAGGAGGCGAGGAGGGAGGGGGGGGGTGAGAAATCAGCGTCTCGGTCTTGCCAACAGTGGTGGGATGCACATGTACGACGGGCCGCATACCTTTTCACTCCAAGCCTTGTCGCCGGAGAAGAAGCCGCCGCCGTGCACAAAGAAGACGACGGGTTTTTCTTTGGCGGTCGCATCCTTGTCATAGTACACGTCTAGACGGTTCCTCTCGGCCGGTCCATAACGTTCGTCCCGGACAATGGCGACGGAGCTCTTGGGCTCGGGGTACAGGGGCTCAATCAGGGCTCTCCATTTCTGTTTGTTGGTGAGAATTGCCATCCGCGTATCCCGAGAGACAAGACTGGGCGAGCCCGACATACCTCTTCGTCCCCGAGATCAAACTTGCAGGTCTCCTGCCGGAGTCTGGCATACAGGGCGTCCATTGCGAAGTCGGAGCCAAGTGTCGCGGTATCTCGGTATGGTGGCATAGCCCGGCTCGTGATGAGACAGGAGAATCAAGAGACAAACAAGGCCTGCTTGGTCTCCGCGTGGTATCATTCTGAGACCAAGGGCGTCGGTTGTATTCGTGGTGCTTGGATGTGGCCTAGCCCCAAAATGCAATGTAAGACGCCTCTGCTAGCACACAGTTGAGTTGTTATCTTGTCCGCGGGCCGCGTCCCTCCTCCACCAATTTAGTACCTTATCCGACCACATCCCATTTCCAGGTCCGTGGGAAATGATATCCTTTGCCTAGCCAAGAATCAAAGTGAAAAATGATCGAACCAAGGATGCTACATCAATGTGGACAGATACCAATTCAAAAGTCAAAGCCCAGATAGGTATTCGGGCTACCACCGGATCTGGGATAGAATGTGTAGTTACCGACTGTGCAGATTGCATTTTTGTGTCCACTTCATTCCACGGCTCGATCGATTGTAGCCAGCTCGTCCGAGCTTCTCATGGGCCATCACAGTATCGGTGGTAGGCGGACTCGTTCCTTAGATTGAGATCTGGAGCAAGAGGAGCCAAGAGATCCGAGCAAAGAGCCTCAGGATCCACAGTCTCGCGGCCAAGTTGCATCTCCAATACCGACAACCTCCAGCTTTCGGGCAAGACGCTGCTCGCTTAGCAGCCATGGGCTGACACGGCCCGCCGCCAATCGGCACAGTCATTCGAGCACGATGGACACGTGGAGCGTAGCATACTCGTAGTTCGTATTGCTGGAAGCCAGGGACGTGTTCCTTGGTATCTGAACCTCCTTCTATTTTAGACGTGTCTTGTGTAGGAGGGTTATGTACATATTCTAAATCTTTAGGGGTAAAAAATATACTACACGAGAAATGAAGACATGATATAAGCATTAGTGAATTCCTGCACACCCATAACCTTTCCCCGCCCCCCAAAAAAACATGATCATTACGAGATTCCCTCTCACTTGCTCTCCACGCTGGTATTGCTTCCACGGCTCGAGGGAATTGTGCTGGAAGATGCTTCAGTGTGGACAGGAACGGGATGGTTCTGCACAAGCCGCGCCTGGTCGTGGTACAGGCTGTGATCCGACGTCTTGGCGCCGTATTCCACGGCGTACGACTGGGTGTAGACAATGTGCGAGGGGTTCTTGGAGCGGGCATGGGGCAAGACCGCCGGTGGCACCGCTGTCACCGAGGACTTGGTCTCGGGGTCGAGGTCGATGCGGCCGTTGGCGCTGACTGTCGTATGGGTCGGCGTCTTGTTGGACGGGACCGTGAGCGGGATGCTCCGGGGCCGGCTCCGGTTTGTGTTCCGGCTTGGCTGGCTGCGACTGTTGTTGGTGTTGTTGTTGTTGTTGTTATTGTTGTTGTTGCTCCGCCAGTAGTTGTCGTCCGAGTAGGCATAGTGCCGCGCCGACGAGCCGCCAAAGATGCGCGGCGAGATGCGGACCAGGATCAGGCGCAGCGACGGCATGCAGGCGCAGACGGTGCCCACGCCAATCTCGATCGTGGACCAGTACGACACGTCCGCGTTGGACCAGGTCGGGTTGGTGCTGGCGGTGAAGCTGACCAGCGACTGCAGGCGCAGGATGCTGACAATGGTCACAAAGGTGCCCATGCAGAACATGAGGGCGACGCCGATCTTCTTGCGCCAGTGCAGCTTGAGGTGCCGCAGCTGGGACAGCGGGATCGCCAGCATCCAGGCGTCGGTGGCGATGCTGAAGGCGGCGTGGGCCCAGGCCAGCACGTTGGTGTTGAAGACGCAGCGGCCGGTGTGCACGCCGTCCCAGCCCGTCCAGAAGTACGAGACCGGCTGGCACTGGGCGATGCCCAGGAGCACAAACAGCATGCTGGCGCCCACGACAAAGGCCACGGTGCCGCGCAGCAGCCAGCGCACGCGGCGGTCGGGCGCAAAGATGCGCTCGTAGAAGAGCAGCAGCGTGACCTTGAGCATCATGAGGCTGCAAAAGTAAAAGATCTCGAGGATGTAGATGTAGCGGCCGAAGCGGTAGATGGTCTGGTTGTTGTTGTCCACCGGCAGCGTCCACACGTCGCGGCCCAGGCCGTTGGGGATGGTGCCGTGCACCACGATGACCACCTGCGGCACGCCGAGAATGCCCGTCGCCAGCATGGCCCAGTCGTCCAGCCCCATGTTGAGGAAGCCGGTGCCCGACCAGGTGGCAAACCCGATCTGGTAGCCGCACCGCAGAATCACGACGAGGCCGCCCACGACGCCCGTGGCGATGGCCGCGGCCCGCGCCGACGCACTGCGGTCGCGCACGGGCTCGTTGCAGGTGATGGCGGTGGCGTTGCGCGTCGTGAGGCTTTCTTTGACCGTGCAGTTGCTGGCCACGCAGGCGGTCATGAGGGTCGTCAGCTCGGCATTGGTGCAGATGCAGGTGGTGTTGAGCAGAGAGCACGGTGTCTGTGAGATGGTCTGGACGAGGCACGATAGCTATTCGTGTGTTAGAGGAAAAGAACAGAAAACAGAAAACAGAAATATCGACGGAGACGGAGACAAAAGGAGACGTACTGCGCAGCTGGGCAGCTGTGCTGTGTCGGCGGCGGCGGCGGCTCGGCCATGGGAAAGAAGAACAACAAGCATCGCAGCTAGCAGCATCCGCCAGGAGCGAACGCTGGCCATGGTGCCCATGCCGTCTCGATGCGGCTTGCTTGTCGTATGCGTGGCAGCCGTTCCCGTGCGTGTTGCAGCTGCTGCGAGTGTGTCTGGAGAAAGACGCGCGCAGCGGTCACATATCGTAGTCGTGGGCTGCGGGACGTTTATGTCTGTTGGCTTTGGCTAGGACGATGGCAGAACGCCGTCGAATGTTCATCATGATCAGTGATAATAGTCCGTCTTGGGGGCCCTGGACCCTGGACCCTGTGCTCTGGGTTGGGTCCTACTATAGTACGATTAGATCTGTCGTGTATTATGTAGTTACTCCATACTTCTTTTCGGAGCCATCGGGGGTGATATCTCCACACCGGCATGTGTCCGGAAGCAGCTAGGTCAACTATGAGGCTGAAGAGAGCGCTTGGGCACCTCCAGAGACAGACAGGAGTCTCGTTGCTGAAGAACCGGCGCATTGTGTTGTTTCATTGTACCGAGAGAACCGGGAAATTATGTCTGTTCATTTAGGGTTCCGCGCTTTGATCTTGCTGTTCAGCTCCTGGGGCCCGGCCTTGGACGATAAAGGGTATCACTGTGCAGTGCAATGCAACTGTGAAGCCGACGATCAGATATAAGGAAACACAGCCCCCACCGGCATATCTCTGCGGTGTAGTTACTATGTAGGCCTGCTTCCGGAAAAGGCAGTTTCGCCGGGTCCAAGCTAAAGCGCCGCTTTGACGCGACTAGCCATCGACACCCACACCCACACCCACGCCCCTGCAGGATCTTCACCAATCTCCAGACAGGTCCAGATGATTTTCATTCATACTCGCTCGCAAGTCATACCGTGGCAGTGGCCAGGTGGCCTCGGCGCTGACTCTTGCTCGTCGGCTATCTGCCGGCTATGCCTGTCCCACCATGTACTATAGTAACTTACTTACCCTCGCAGCGACATTTTCTACTCCGCTGTCGATCAAACTTGGGAGAGATACGGACAATATGGCACCGTGGCAGCGCCCTAACAGGCAAATTGCCAAGTTTACTTGTGTACTATGTAAGGCATTGACGATCGGGTTACATCGCAGGCAAGATACGATAGTGATCACCATCCTTTCTCCTGGAGGCGGAGCATTTCCCTCGTCCTTGTTCAGCTGGCCTTTGGTCCGCAAATGGATCGCGTCTTGATTACGTTTGGCGTGCTGGCAACTGCTACCAGATATTCTTTGAAAAAAAATGAGCTCGTGGCCAGTCCGGCGTAGAATTCTGCGTGCCTCAGTAAAACAGGTGACAAAGAGAAAATATGGGGGTTTTTTTTTTTCTTTTTTTTCTTTTTTTGTTCACTGTCGGTCCCAAGCGCCGGTTTCAACTTAGCACGCGCACAATGGAAATATGGAGGGAAGGCAGAGGCGAACAGAGGCGAACACCTCTGGGACTCTGTGGGGCTAGCGGCAGAAGATCTGCGTAATTAATCGGTCGTCAAGAATAAAGGGGGTGCGATGGAGAGTGCCTTACGCACGAGTAGAGGGCCAGTCTCGGCAATCAAGCAAGGCTAATGACAACATGGCATGGCGGCACAAAAAGAAATCATACTATGCAAGACATGGACAGGATAAAAAACACACCACGAATGCCACGCGCGCTCACACACACCCACGTTTCGCCTCGCATTCGTTGACTAATACGAGTCCATCCAGAGCAGAGGACCACCCATCTTCATCTTCAAACAGGATGTAGATTGGCTAGCGATCTAGAGAGATCATCCCTGAAGTACGAGTACACAGCAGGATCAGGGGCGGGGCCTTGGAAATCACAGGGCTTCTGCCGAGGTACAGGGTGCCGGAGACGGCCGTGAAGCCAGCAACCAACACGCGGACTACGGAGTACGCAGACTAAGACACCCTCTGCTACCGCCTGTCAGATTCGCAACGGTGCGCCACGTAAGAACCTAAACAAGTGCCGTGGCCATGTTTTTTTCGCCTTCCATGCGTTCCATGTCCGCTGCTTTTTTTTCTTCCGTTTCCACCAAGGGGCCACGAAACTCTGCGCCAAAACTGCGATGTGGAGATCGAGCAATGCTAAGCCGCTCTGAGAAGGCAGAGCCGTGCAGCTAGTCACGAAAACATGTTCTGGCGCCGGAGCTTGATCGCGCTGGCAGCCAGGGCTCCAATGTATGGGCAGTAGTTTCGGGGAAGACCACGTGGGAGAGAGGCAGGGAGAAAGAAGAAGCAAAGAAAGAAGAAAGGGAAAAAAAGAAGAAAAAAAAAAAGAAAAAAAAAAAGAAAAAAAGGAGAAAAAAAGCTTTCGCAAACGGTGCCGGCCCCTGGTTGCCTACCGGAGTGTTGCTATGCCCCTGGCCTTGGCTAAGCTCAGTCACGGTCGACGATAATGCTATGTGTGCAAGGCGAGGAAATGCTTGTCTTTGCTCTAACTGTCTGCTTGTACTGTGGTGTGGCGTCTTACGGCAGGCCTCTTTTCAGCCGGGCCCATGCCGGGATGTTTGGCTGCCCACAAAATGCATTGCCGTCGGGTTCAATGCGACTTTGACCTCCGAGTCAAGCCCTCTCATCGCCCCAGCGACATGGGACCTCGACAATCTTCGGCAAATGCCTCCAAACTCGAATTGGACTCGTAGGATCGCTGTGACCTTCCGGCAACATCTCCTGCCTTCTCAGCTGTGGCAATTTGGGCTGTTCCTCGGAAGCCCCAGATGCATGGAGCGCATCGTATTCAGCTCATCTTGGAAGGCCCACGTGAGGCAAGGGCAAAGCTACAGCGTGGCAGCAAAATCGCGAGCTGGACATGTTTTGGGGCGATGGGTGACCATCTACTCCTAAAGTACGGCTTCCTAAGCGTTTGAGGACGATTCACTTTCATTCAAGTTGAGAGGGAAGGCAACTTTTTTTTTCTTTTTTTAAGCAAAGACCAAAACTACAGACGGCTGGCAGGTCGACGCGGTGAGGCCGACGACAGCGAACCACCCACAGCCACGTACTGCGGCCCCAGGTCCGCGATCTTGGTCACGCCCAGCAGAGCCATCGTCGTCGCGACTTCGTCTAGCAGGATCTGAATGGCGTGCGACACGCCGCTGTGCCCGTACGCCAGCGCGTACAGGAAGGCCCGGCCCAGCCCGACCGCGCGGGCGCCCAGGCACAGCGCCTTGACAATGTCGGTTCCGCGCAGGACGCCGCCGTCCACGATGACGTCGCGCTGCGCCAGGACTTCGGGGCAGTGCTGGTGGATCTCGAGGAGCGTGTCCAGGGCCGACGGCGCGTCCTCGAGCTGGCGACCGCCGTGGTTGGACAGCCACGGGTGGACGTTAGGGTACCGCAGGCACAGCTGTGCATCCTCCCAGGTCTGGATGCCCTTGATGGCAATGGGCAGGTCGGTGAGGGAGCGGAGCCAGCGTATGGCGCCGTCCCAGTCAAACTCTCCGTGGACGGGTCTGAAGTCGAGTTAGTGGCTGGTCATGTAAAACGAAGGAAAGTAAAAGAAGGGGAAATAGAAAGGAAAAGAAAAGAAATGGAAATAGAAAAGGAAAAGAAAAGAAAAGAAAAGAAAAGAAAAGAAAAGAAAAGAAAAGAAAAGAAATAGATGAATGACAAAATCCAAAGAACCCCAACCTGGAGTCTACGCACTTTCGAATCGCGGAAATGCCCCTGGATGGACCACCGCCACTGGACGCCCCCCCCTCCTCCTCCTCCTCTTTGCCAGCAGCGCGCCGTTCCGCCAGCCAGGTCGTCACGCTCTGCCGCCGGTCCCGCTCGCGGTTGCCCGCGGTCACGGCGTCCACGGTGAGGGCAAATCCCTTGTAGCCCTGCTCCACCGCCGTCTGGATTTCCTCTTCGGTGAACGCGAGGTCCTGCATGGCGTAGATCTGCCAGAAGAGGACCTGCCGGGGTGCTCTGGCCGCGGCCATCTCCTCCTGCGTGCAGCCGGCGGCGTTGCACACCCACTGGAGGATGTGGTGGTCGGCGGCGGCGCGGGTCATGAGGACCTCGCCCGTCGGGTGGGCAAGCTTGCCGCCGCCGGCCGGGGCAATGAAGAACGGAGCGGCAAAGCGGCTGCCCAGGATGTCGGTCGCGAGGTCGACGCCGGTGGTGGCCATCGGTCGGAGGATGCGCGGCCGGAAACGGACGGTGGGCCAGGAGGCACGGTTGTTCTGCAGGGCGCGCTCATCGTCGGCGCCGGTACGGAAGACTGGGGAAGACGAACGGGACAAACCGTGAGAAGGGTGCTCACTACAGGGAAGCGAAAAAAAAAAAAAAAAAAAAAAAAAGGGGGACGAGACGGCAACGTACACGCAAAACTCTTGCTTGGCAAGACTTGGGACGCCGCTTCCTCAAAGTCGCGGATGCTCAGAATGGACGGCAGAGGGACAATCTTTTGGCGGGCACGCACGAGATCGCGAGCCGAGGCTGCCTTGGCGGAAGAGGAGGAGGAGGAGGCAACCATTGTATCGACACGCGGTGCCGGGAGACCAACCTTTTTGCGGATGCGATGTACGGCCGTGTGTCTTCTTCTATGGCGGCATCGTCTTCAACGATGAAGGCTATATAGGAAGGATACGGCTTCCTCCGCAACAGCTCCGCACGAGCGATCTCGTCAAGCTTCGCTGCCGCCTAGCCAACGAGACAGAAGGGAGTCCCTGCCACAGGCCATGGCCAGGCAGTGAGTTGCCATGGACGCGGCCCGCGTACGCTTACACTGAGTCTCCCAAACCGGCCTAGTCTACATCGGATGTCGTCCACCACCACGATAGCGGATGAGCACCCATCCGGGGGGGCTCTGGCTTTTGTTGATCACTGGGAATCGCTTCAACAAGTCAAGAATGGACATGATAACGAAGCAGATTGTAAAGATCGCCCTGTCATTGGACACTCTAATCAAGCGGTTTCCCCTTGCAGATGGCCATTCGGCATATCTTGGCCACTGCTACCGTGTATATGTACGGGGTAGAATGTCGTTTTGTGTTTGCTGGTGCAATGGCACACACGTTTTGTTTCCGAGCTCTGTCAATCTTCGCGTCTTGAAAAGAAATAAGAATAGAAAAAAAGAAAGAAAAAAAAAAGAGCTTCGGTGCCGGCCATTCTAGGGGGTTCTTGGTATTACGCGCAAAGCGACAATGGCATCTCTGGAGAAGAAGACGACGCCCGTCGCCACCAGTGCGGATGATGTTGAGACTGTAGGTTCTTGTCTTGCTTTTTTTTCTTCTTTTCTGTGTTTTGGCCCTCGTGGCTCTTTGCATTGTTCTCCTGCGGACTCTAGGAAGGACAGCAGCTGACAACTCGTGGCTGGGAGGGTCAGGGCGACGTTCAAGTCGTCATCGAGAAGCTCGCCAAGGTTGGCATCGACACCCAGGCAGCCAAAAAGGACCGGGCCCTGGGCCTGCTCTCCCATGCTGCCCACGACATTGACCTGGACTCGGAGGAGGCCAAGGTCGTGCTGCGGAAGATTGATTGTCGCATCATCCCTCTGGTCCTGGTCGTCTACACGTTGATGCTGGTTGTGCGTAGCGGCCTTTCCCTGTTTGGGCCGTCGGCATTTTTCCTGTTGTCCGCTGCATAGCGAGAGGCTGACCTCGCGTGTCTAGGACAAAAACAGTCTGTCGTATGCCGCCATCATGGGCATCAAAACGGACACCCACCTGACTGCCAGCCAGTACTCGTGGCTGGGCTCCATCGTCTAGTACGTATTGGAGTCTGAATATTGTGGGAGGAACAACCAAGATGTGCGGCGCGGTGAGCTGACATGCTTCTCTCAGCTTTGGCTACCTCGGCGGCGAAATCCCCTCGACGGTCCTCATGCAGCGGCTCCCCTTGGCCAAGTACTTCTCCTGCATGGTCATCATCTGGGGCATCATTGTCGCGACAGGGGCCGCGTGCCACGACTTTGGCGGCCTGGCCGCTGTCCGCTTTCTGATTGGCTCCGTTGAAGTCTGCACAGCGCCCTGTGTCATCTACATCCTGGGCTCCTTCTACACGAAGGAGGAGCAGATCTCCCGCGTGGCCCTGTGGTACACCAGCTCCGGGTTCGGCAACGTCTTTGGCGGCTTCTTCGGCTGGATCATCTACCAGGCGCCGACCTTCCGGTGGAGGGCGCTGTTCCTGTTCGAAGGCGGCCTCACCGCCCTGATCGGCGTCGTCCTCTTTTTTATGCTCGCCGCCAGCCCGACGGACGCCCCGTGGCTGACAGACCGGGAGAAGACGGTGGCTCTGGAGCGGGTGCGGCGGAACAAGACGGGCACGGAGGTCTGGCGCTTCAACCGGGCACAGCTGGTCGAGACGTTTTGCGACGTGCGGTTCTACCTCATCTTCATGTTTCTGGTGGCCGTTGGTCTGCCCAACGGAGGACTGACGGTGTTTGGTGAGTGGGGGGGGGGGAAGCCCGCTGTGGATGGAACGGGCTACAAGACTAACGAGGGTTCCCTCCATAGGCCCTTCGATTATTGCAGCTTTTGGGTTTACGTCTGAGCAGTCGACGCTCTTGAGCATGGCTCCCGGAGGCGCTGCCGTTGTCGGCACATTCGTGGCCCTGGGCGTGGCCAAGCTGACCTGCCGGACCATTGCCGGCATCTTCTCGCTGGTTCTCTCTGTGATCGGGGTCATCATGATGCTCACGATCCCCGTGGAGCATGCTGCTGCTCGCTATGGCGGCTACATTCTGACTCTGCAGTGTATGTACAAGGGTCTCGTGGTTTTCGATTTGCTGGGGGGCTGGTCAAAAAAGGTGCTAACGCGGTGAAATTTCCACCACAGTCCCCATCAGTGTCATGTTTCTGATCACGTTCATGACGGCCGGTGTAGGCGGCTCGACAAAGAAGCTGGCTTTTGGCGCCTCGTACCAGTTGGGCTACACCGTTGGCAACATCATCGGGCCGCAGACATATCGCGAGGCTGACGCGCCCAACTATTACGTATGTTGTTTCTTTTGTTTTTTTCTTTCTTTCTTTCCAACCTTCTTTCCGTTTTCTTTCCGATTTCTTTTCGTTCTACTCTCCTATTTCAAAAAATCGGACTGACATCCAAACAGACTGCAAAATACACCATGCTGGCATTCCTGATCTTCAGCATCGTCTTGATGGGGGCCATGGGCTTGGTCCACGTGTACTGGAACAAGCAGCGCGACTGGCAGGAGGCGCTCGATGCCCAGAGTAAGTCTGTTCTTTTTTCATCTCATTTGTCATGGAATTGCCACAATCTATACTAACTTGCTCAGACGGAATCCAGCATGTGGCTATCGACAACGAGGAGTTTGCCGATTTGACCGACTTCCAGTTGCCATCTATGAGATATCCCTTGTAGAGATTATCTTTCTGCAAGGGGTTCATTGCGAGATTATCTATCTGCAAGGGATTCGTTCTTTTAAATGAAGTGAAATTGATTTCCTGTTTATTCGAACCCTTCGAACCAGGTTGTGATCGTTGCTGTATGTGCGGACCAGCGATAATCCCTGCTTCTATGACGTCTTGATACTGGCAGCCCCAGTAAAACGGTTGGCACGGCTGCAGTAGAAAGTCACAATACGATCAATTGTGTATGGCCTTCTTTCTGCAGGGTCCAGCCGGGCCTGCAGAACGGGGGTTTTAGTGGCATGACCACGCTGTGTCCGATGTATCATGAGCGGCACAGCCCCCCTAAAGCTCGGTACAGAACAAAAATAAACTATGGACTATATAGTATATCCCAGGACAGGGGAGGGCACGGCCTCGGCGTTTTCGGTGCCGGCGACGGGTACAGGCGAAATCCGCTAAATCATCCGCTAAATCAGATGAAGTGGCGAGAATGGACAGCCGGACATGGAAACTAGATAATGACTGGTCTGCGTCGCCAGTTGGGGGTATTCTCTCACGACTCTTTCTTTTTTTTGTTATAATTTTCCCTTCATTCCTCCTTCTCTCCGAAAGAAAAGAAGAAAAAAAAAAACATGTAAATTTGGGGACCGCTCTTCCAATATGGCGCAACCAACGAGAGACAGTGCCAGTCACGGCACAGAAAAAGAAGACAGCAACGAAAATGAACACCACCAGAAAGAAGACTTCATCCACCACCACCACAGCCGCCTCTTTGACAGCGAGGATGAAGAGGACGACGACGAAGAGCCGCACCGGCTCGAGGATGCCGCCACGCTCGACCCGGACTCGGAGCGGGAGTACGAGCAGCACGAGCGGCCGCCGGAGGAAGGCTTCGACGGCCACCGTCCCGCGCTCTTCGAGGTGCGCAGCCATGCCAGTCGGAGCAGCGGCCGCGGGGACGACGACACGGCGGCCGCCTCGGCTGCTACGGCCCACTCGGCCGTCCTCCGGCGGTCCTTGTCGCGCACGCAGACGGCGCTGTCGCGCATCCGCTCGCGGCCGGCGGCGGCGGGGGCCGCCGGGCCGCCGGTCTTTGGCCACACGCTGAGCCGGGTCCGCACGACCAAGGAGGTGCTGGTCGACTTTGACGGGCCCGACGACCCGTACCGGCCGCTCAACTGGCCGACGCGCAAGAAGGTCTGGACCACCATGCTGTACGGCTTCGTGACCATGAGCGCGACCTGGGCGTCGTCGGCGTACTCGGCGGGCACGCAGCAGGTGGCGCGCGAGTTCCACGTGAGCACGCAGACGGCCACGCTGGGCACCACGCTCTTCATGGTGGGCTTTGGCGTGGGCCCGCTGCTGTGGGCGCCGCTGAGCGAGGTCTACGGCCGCCGCCTGGCCGTGCTGACGCCCATGATCGTGGCCGTGTGCTTCAGCTTCGCCAGCGCCACCGCGAAAGACATGCAGACCCTGATGCTGACCCGCTTCTGGGGCGCCGTCTTCGCCTCCGCCCCCGTCACCAACACCGGCGGCGTCCTGGGCGACCTGTTTTCGCCGGCCTGGCGCGGCGTCGCCATAGCTGGCTATGCCTTGGCTGTTGTCGGCGGGCCCGTATTGGGTAAGTTGTGTGTGTATTTTGGTGTATTTGTTCTTGCTTTTTTTGGTTGTTTCGTGATATCACGTTGAAGGGGCATATTTATTCCTTCTTCTTTCTTTCTTCTTCTTTCATCCTTCATCTTTCATCCTTCTTCTTTCTTCCTTCTTCCTTCTTCCTTCTTCCGTTCTTCTTTTCGTTCTTCTTTCTTTTTTTTTCCTCTTCTTTCCTCTTTATGTTTGTGTTCCTTTGTTTTTTCTTTGTTTCTTCCTTCTTGTTTTTCTTTGTTTCTTCTTTCCATTTCCCTCCTCTAACACCCCTAGGACCCATCGCCTCTGCTGCGGTGGCCATGAAACTCGGCTGGCGCTGGACCGAGTACATCACCGGCATCCTCCAGGCCTTCATCCTCGTGATTGCCGCCATCTTCCTCGACGAGTCCTACGGCCCCGTCCTGCTCGTCTACAAGGCCCGCCGCCTCCGCCACGAGACCGGCAACTGGGCGCTCCACGCCCGCTTCGAGGAGTGGGACGTCAGCATCGCCGAGCTCTGCCGCAAGTTCCTCGTCCGCCCCATCCAGCTGCTCGCCACCCCCATCTGCTTCCTGATTGCCCTCTATGCCAGCTTCTGCTACGGCATCCTCTACATGCAGCTCGGCGCCATCCCCATCATCTTTGGCGAGATCCGCGGCTGGGGCCAGCTCGTCGCCGTCCTGCCCTTTCTGTCCATGCTCCTCGGCAACATCCTCGGCGCCGCCGCCAACGTCTACAACCAGACCCTCTACAACAAGGCCTACCACGCCGCCGGCGACCGCGCCGTGCCCGAGAAGCGCCTGCCCCCCATGATGGTCGGCTCCGTCCTCTTCAGCGCCGGCCAGTTCGTCCTCGGCTGGACCGGCCAGGACCCCGACATCCACTGGATCGTGCCCTGCATCGGCCTCACCATGATGGGCTGCGGCTTCTTCACCGTCTTCCAGGCCGCCCTCAACTACCTCGTCGACACCTTCACCGCCTACGCTGCCTCCGCCATCGGCGCCAACACCTTCCTGCGCTCCTGCTTTGCTGCCGCGTTCCCCCTCATCGTCACGCCGCTGTACCACAACCTCGGCGTCGGCCCCGGGTCCAGCATCACCGGTGCCTTCGCTGCCCTGCTCATCCCCGTCCCGTTTGCCTTCTATGTGTACGGCAAACGCATCCGGGCATCGTCCAAGTGGTCCAAAGCGTCCGTCTTTGATTAACTTTTTTTTCTTATTGTCTTTTTTGCGCCATTTGGCCTGTATTATTTTCATGTTTGGCACGGTTCGTCTTTTTTTTGTTTCAACATATACCCCCTCAATGACATCTCAATACACTACATAGAAACTGGAAATAATCTTTTCACGAGACTATTTTCTGTCAAATTTTTTATCTCCACGAAACACTTGATTAAATAAAACAAAGCGAATAGAAGAAGGAAAGGAAAGGGAAAAAAAGATATAGAAAAGCAGTTGTGTATCTATCACTCTATTAAATATTTTGTCCTTATGAATTTTGTCCGGTGGCGGCCCACAGCCCTCTGATTACTTCTTCCAGGGCAGTTTTGCCTGGATGCCGACCTTAGGTACCCTCACCAGCCAATAAAAAAACAAAGCGGCAGCCACATTGAACACGACATACACCCACATCAGACCAAAATTGCGCCAGCGCTCGTCGTAATCGATACCCACAGAAGCCAAGTAGGCGTCCGTTGTAGCCAGCGCACAGAACTGACAGTTCTCGGGCGCCATGGCGTCTGGATTGTAAACGGAGCCGCCAGCCAGCCGCTCGTATGCCGCCATGTATTGGCCGCAGGTAACATTGGCAGGAGGCAGAAATTGCAACAGCTCGAGAGAGCTGCATTGCACATCGTGACGAGCAACTCCCGTGGAAAGCATTGCACCGATGAGATACGTGAGGGGCGAGGCGCGGTACATGAAGGACCAAAAGCCTGGCAGGCCAGACAGAGGGACCATCACACTAAAGACACGGTCAGGCAAAAAGATCACAAGCGACACGTTTTGTCTGACAAACGAAAAAAGGGGGGTGGGGGGGGGGAAGAAAAAAAAAAACTTACCCGCAGAAAATTAGACAAAAGGCAAACAGCAGCAGGGCGATTGTGGCTCCCAGATCAGCTGTTGGTGCTCCTGCAATCACCATGTCTGTAAAGGTAGACTCAAATATCAAGAAAATCCAGCAGAGCAGAAACATGAGTCCACCACGCTCAGCCACAGAGTCCGTGGGCGTCCCATTTTTGTCCATGCCGACAATGTAATAAAATGGGAGGAAGACAAGGAGGGACGCCAGAGTATTCCACGGCAGTTCAACAATGATGTTGGACAGCATAAAAACGGTCCAAGAGTACGTCCGGGCAGCCCTCTCGCGGATTTCGTATAGCTCACGTTGCCGGATAAAATGTGGCATTGTCTGGTAGGCGAGGAATGCGAATATGACCAGGAGCATGAAGATGGAGAACATTTGGCTTTGGAGGCCCTGTTGGCTGAGATTGGCACTCATAAATGAAAGCCCAATAAATAGGCTCTGGAAAGATGTCAGTTGCCACACCTGCACAAAAAGAATTCACTTTATGCTTACCGTCCCGAAACAGAGGATCAGCTTGGAATAAATGTACGATGGCGTGCGCCAGTACTGCACGAAGACGCGTTCCGTGCACATGAACAGCTGGTGGGATAAAGAGGTGGCGTACGTGCCAGTCAGGTCGACGGACCGATCCTCTGTTTCCCCAGATGGTGGCAGTGTCTCCAGGCTGTCCAGCTCGGCCTGGACGTTTTGGTACTCGTTGCTTGTGCGCCATATCTGTGCCCAGTTGCTGGTCGAGGTCACTGCAGCCTGTGCGGCTTGTTCTTGGTCTGAAGTCGTCTCGGCAGCACCTATCACTCGCAGCATCCACTCCGCTGGATTCTCGTCACGCCCACAAGGTCTGGCACCGTGGCGTTCAAAATAGCCGGTCAAAACCTCCGCGTTCTCCCCAATGTCACCAAAGTAAACTGTCTTGCCACCGGCGGCCAAAAGTAGCAATCTATCAAACTGCTGAAAAAGCATGGCTGATGGCTGATGAATGGTGCAAAGGACTGCCTGGCCGTGGTCAGACAGCTTGCGAACAAGCATAGCCACCGACCAGGCAGTTTGGCTGTCGAGACCGGATGTAGGCTCGTCGAGGAAGAGCAGGAGATCCGGTTTCGCTGCGAGTTCGACGCCGATCGTGAGACGCTTCCGCTGTTCGACGTTGAGACCTGTAGACCTGTTAGAATCATTCCAGAGAAGCCGAATTCGTTCGAGCAGTCCATACCCTCGCCTGGTACACCCATCACAGCATCGGCATAATCTTCCATCTCCAGGAGCTGGATAATCTCTTCGACATATTCGTTCTTTTCGTCCTTGCTAATTGTGGTTGGCTGGCGCAGGTAGGCACTGAAGCGCAGTGCTTCTCGCACAGTGGAAGTTTCCAAATGGACGTCCTGTTGCTGTGCATATCCAGTCTTGCGCTGAAATGAGCGGTCTCGCGGGCCTCCACTGACTAGCATGGAGCCTGTCACCACGCCCATGGTAACACGATTGGCGAGAACATCCAGTAGTGTCGTTTTGCCAGCACCAGAGACACCCTGGGCATCCTCGTTAGCAAACAGCGAATCGAAAACAGACAACAACGCGACTTGTCTTACCATCAGCACCGTCAGGCTGCCCGGCTTCACCCAGCCATCCACATGATCAAGAAGGCGTCTTGTCTTGCCCATGTAGGGAATGTCGTAACAAACATTGCGCCAGTGAAAAATGTCCTGTTTTTTTCCTGGCGAAATATTGCCGCCAGTTTCTTTCTCCACCATCTGTTCGACGCCCTGGGATCCATGCTCGGCAGCTTCTGGTTTCTCGGACTTTTCAAAGTATTTTGTCGTCTTGCGTTCGACCGGGATCTTCTTGTATCCTCTTCTGAAAACAAGTATTTCTCCTTTAGACCGACTAGCACTGATGTATTCGGCAGCAACGAGGTATGCGCAGAAGAAGAATACCATGAAGCCCAGCAAGATTCCAAGATTTCGCCACAGATGCGAACGTCGATAATTGAAGCTTCCTTCGAGAATCACACTGCCCAGGACAAAGTCGGCACCAGCCGCAGCACCAGCAGTGGAGCATGTGCGCTCTGATGCCGGGATTCCCGGGTATGCTGGCACAAAAGACGCGCAGGGAAACTGGCGGCCACTCAGCTCGTTGATCAGCAAGCTTTCGTATGCATATGCAATGGGATCGATGTAGTTGAGCCAACGCAGCCATCCATGCATATTGCGTGTGGGCAACACGAAGCCTGTGTAAATGACGAGGCCGATGATGAACATGGCCGCCGGTGTCAGGGCTTGGTGAACGGTACGCGATGCTTGGCCGATGGTGCGCAGAATGGTAGACATGGTCAAGGTGCAGGTGAACCCGAAGAGCAGATAGATGAAGAAATGGTTGGCCCCGTGCCGCAAATCAGCCATAAAGTACAGTGGAACATTGAAAGCCACTGTGGACAATATCTTGGAGGGCATCTCGCAGAGAGCAGAGGCCAAGGCCTCGGCAGCAGGCTGGTAGAGGGCATAGCGGGCGTGCTTCTCGACTATTGGCCGCTGGGCAAACAGAGACAGGATTTCAAGAGCGCTGCTGAGGGCATTGAAGAGGATGGCGAAGAACAGCAGAATGCAGCGGGAGTTGATGCTTGATGCGTCAGGCGACAGCTTGTAAAAGACACTGCCAAGGACCAGAGAAATGGCAAGGTTGCCCGCCACTGTCACGACAAAGAAAGTCTTGTCTCCCATGATGCGTTGGTAGCCGCGCGTCATGCACAGCCAAACTTGCATGGGAAAGGATATCGTGTAAGGAGATGTGGGTAAGGTGAGGGTTGCCTGGTGAGCCTTCCGTGCCGTTGCCATTGCATCGACAGATCGGCCATCCATAGGATATTCAGCCTCGAAGGCATCTAGATCTGCCTGCAGCCGGGCGTAGATGCTGCTAGCTTTCCAAGCGACGGCAAAGTCATCAGGCGTGCGTGGGACCCGATTCTCGAACCCTTCGCGCACAACACGTTCCTCTGGGTTGCTGAGGGAAGTGAGGAAATCCGGTGTCGCCTGTCGCTCATGGCAGAAGTAGCCCATGTCAACAAAGTATGCCTTGGCTTCTGCGACGGGGCCAAAGAAGATCTGTCGCCCCTCATACAGCAGGCAGACCTTGTCAAAAGTCTGGTAGGCCGCCTCGGACGCCTGGTACATCGCAACCAGGGCAGTGGTGCCGGCCAGTTCCGTTGACAGACGGAGCGTCTGGGCAAAGGACAAGGCCGTGGCGCCATCCAGGCCACGCGTGCTGTTATCCCAGCATTGTACCGCACTGCCGTTCAGGGCCACTTCGGCAATGCTAACTCGCTTGCGCTCGCCGCCACTCACGCCACGAACCAGATCTCCGCCCACACGTGTGTCGACGGTGTGGCTGATGCCAAAGATGGCCATGACCACGTCACGCAAGTGCTTTGCGTACTGCATGCGAGTGACACCGGGTAGTCGCAGTCGTGGCGTGCGTGCTTGGGCGGCGAACAACAGCGTTTGGCCCACAGTCAATTGCGGAAAATGCTCTTCGGTTTCGGCCTGGTAGATGACTTCGCCGCGGAAGCGCTTCTGAATCGTCTCCATCGGAATTCCTGTTGCCGCCGTTGTTGTCAGAAAAGAAGAGCCATGGGCGCGTAGAACGGCAAGATCACACACCTTGGTAGGACACCATCGCCTTGTCACCCACCTCCAGTCCGTTGGTCTCGCCAGCCACAGTCTTGAGCAGGGTTGTCACGCCGCTTCCGGGCCGTCCCAGGACCAGGAGCATCTCTCCGCTGCGCACCAGTCCGTCCAGCCCATCGCGCAGAATAGGGACCTGGCGCCGTCTGTCTTGGACGAACTGGTACAGCATCAATGGCACTTGGAGAAGGACATTGAACACATCCTTCTGGTAGTCGGTGGGACGGCCAAAGCCATGGACCTCGAGATTGCGGTAGGCCACGCCTGCCCTGGGCCGGGGATATCGAGCCGGGTCTTCGGAGAACGCACGCAGCAATGTTTGCGCCCACAGACGGGCACTAAACTGGGGCGCCCGAGGATCCAGTGCAGGGTTTGCTGGCGATAGAGCGAACAGACTCCCAATGTAAGCGTTCGCACCATCATCACCGTCTGGGTTGTTGCGCCTTCTGCTGGCCCGTGAGGCAGACCGCACCAGATCGAGGCTGTAGTTGCGGATCAGTTCAGCAGCATGTGTTTCCACGGGCGGCAAGTCCGCGTCAACTGCCGTCTCTGTGGCTGTGTCGGACGACTCAGCGGACCTGGCGGACGCCGTCTTGCGTGATTGGGGGCTGGCCATGGTGCACTGAGGTCTGCGTTCGACTGGGCTCTCTGGCAGCCGGTGGCCACACAGCTGCAGTCTCTCAAGACTTTATACGCCATTGTTGACGAGAGAGACAGTTCGTCCCACCCAGGCGACATTTTCTGCAGGCGCTCTGGGCACCCGATGCTGCTTCATCTCCGGCTCCTGGTATCGAGCTGAGCCCATTTTGACCGGATCTCCGGGTTCGTAGCCCTCCTTAACGATCCTGATGCTGGTGTCAGCCCCGTATTGGGGAGTTGTTGTTGTGGTTCGAGTTACCAAAGTGGGAAACTCGGCGCCGGCTAGCGGCCCCGCCAGGCTCCAGCAGCCTCCTGTCCCCTTTTCAGAATGGCCATAAGAGGCTGCCTGCTCGCCCCTCGTACGAGCTTGCCTAGAACACTCCCTTCTGCAGCAATCTCTCAGCAGTCCTCATTGTCGTTTACGACGATGAGCGAAACGGAACCGGCAACCGCAGAGCCCCCCCAGCCGGCCTCGGCCGTGGCGCCGGCTTCGCCAAAGCCAATTTTTGGCATGCGCGACCACAAGTCGTGCGACGCCTGCAAGGCTCGCAAAGTGAAGTGCCCCAGTGCGTTGGAGACCCCCCGGCAGAGAACGCAGTTTCCCATGCGCGTGCTGATGGACAAGTGCAGATTCCAATTATCCCAGGCCTTGTGGCAACTGTGTGGTATGTTCTCGGCAATGTTTTTTTTGTTGTTGTTGTTTCTTTTTTTTTCTTCGTCTTCCGACAGCCCGCTGATCGCCCACAGCGCCGCAAGACAACATGCCACTTCGGCAGGAAGAAGGTTCCAAATCGAGACGGTAAGTCTGGCCGTGTCTTGCGCCTCTTTGCTGGAACGGCAGCCGTGCTGATTGCCTCCAGTCACCAAACATTTGCGAGTCAGTGTCGCGCAAGTCCAGGCTGCGACAGCCGTGCCGCCGTCCGTGCCCGTTCCAGTGTCCGTCCCACTTCGTGATGGTGAACCTCGGCCGAGGTTGTCGTCAGACGCCCAGGAGTGTGGTGACACAGCGTCCAGCAACGGGAACAACGGGAACAGCGTGCCAGTGGCCCCAGATGGCGTCGACGTCTTCCCCAAGCTCTATGTCGACCACCTGCTCGCCCGAGCTCAGGACCCCACTCGAAGCCGAGAGGATGCGCCCTTCGTAAAGGTTGGTTCGGTGGTGGGGGGACGAAAAGAGCAGAGAGACGACGCTTTCTTTTTCCTTGCCGTTCTTTTTCGCTTTCGCTTCTTTTGTTTTCTGCGCAATTCTTTCCTTGCTTCTGGTTGCAGGTCGAGGCTAATTGACGTGGCAGGGCAATGGCATTTTTGGTGCGTTTCTTTCCGTCTGTTGTACGGGTCGCTCCTTCCTCGTGAAGAGCTGATCGCGACCACACCCCTGTCCACCCGCTCCTTCCGTCTAACACACAATCAGGCGCCGGCTATCACCTCACCTTCTTCTCGGAAGGCCGCCTCTTGTCTTTGGCGACACGGCTGCAAAACAACAAGGTCAACAAGCTGGTGAGCCGCATCAACGACTTTATCCACGGCCGTCTGCGGCGCAGCGACGCAGCAACGCAAGCAGCGTCCCAAGAAATACAGGAGCCCGGCACTCTGTTGTCTGTAGGTGCTTCCGGCAGCGGCAGCCGATCCGGACGAGAGGGCAGCTCTGGCCAAGGCCTCAATATCACGCCAGAGTTTTCTGCCACGTGCATTCAACGATACTTTGAATGCGCCCAGGCTCAGTACCCGTTTATTGACCGGCCAGCCTTTGAGGCCCGCACGATCAATGCACACCCGGATGTCTTGGCCCGTAGCCTGGCCAGCAGCAAGGCCTGGACGGCCCTCTACTACTCTGTCCTGGCCATTGGGTGCCAGTACGTAGACGACGACAACGACAACAATGGAATTGGCAGCGGCAGCTTTGAGCCGGGCAAGGGCATGGCCTGGCGCATCTTCTCGGTAGCCCTGGCCCAGTTTTCCGAGCTTCTGATCCTGCCCGACTCACTCATCACTCTGCAGGCACTGGCAGCCATGGCGGTCTTCGGCCTCGGCGTGTCGTGCTTGTCCATCGAGCGTGTGATTCTGTCAGAGGCATCACGCCGTGCGCAGAGCCTGGCGGCCGCGGGCTTGACCAACAGCGCACACCTGGCCAGCAGCAGCTTCCCCGGGACGCCAGCCGCGGCCATTGCCTCGTTTCGTCGTACCTTTTGGCTGCTGTATGCCATAGAAAAGATCATGAGCTTCCATCTTGGACGCAGCTCGACGTTCATTGACAGCGACATTGCCTGCCCCTTTCCTCTCGACTCGCGCGAGTCGGCCGGTGGCGGCAACGAGCCCGACTGGCTGCTGCTGTATGTCCAGCATGCGCGGCTGCTCTCGCGCACCTTTACGGCCCTCTTCTCTGTCGGGACGATGTGCAACTCGACTTCGTACAGCCTTGCGGCTATCAACCAGCTGCGCTCCGAAGTGGAGGAGTGGCGGCTGTCCATCCCAGATGTGCACGGTTATCGGCCCGCCGCGGCCAGTCTTCGACAAAAGAAGAGGAACCGATCTGGTATGGGTGGTGGTAGTGTTGGCAGCCCGCGCTACATGGGCTCCTTTGCGAGCTGCAACAACGCCTCGCCTGGGTTTTCACGGCGTACTATGGCCCTGGACGTCCACAACCTGTACCACAGTTACACTTTGATTCTCTCGCACGCCGAGCTGCACCACCTGTCTCGCCTTCCTGGAGACAACTCGCTCGAGCGCCAGCAGCGGCACGACTCGGCGCAACAAGCTGTCGTAGACTCGGCAAGGGCCATCCTGGAACTAACCCCGCTCCAAGAAGTTGAACCCTATGCATCTTTATGGTAAGACTGAGCTCTCACTCCTGTCGTCTTGCTCTGCACATCTTGCTCTGCACATCTTGTTCTGCACATGGCTGACAGTGCTGCCCTAGGTCTTTGGCCATCATCCCATTAACCGCACTTCTCACGCTGTTTGACCTTGTCATCCACAATCCCACCAGCTCCAAGGTACAGCGCGACTTGGCTCTCCTGGACATGGCCGCGGGATACTTTAGCCGCATAGAGTACAGCAGTGAAGGAACACTTCCAGGTTCCTTGATTTCTGAATTCTCGCACATTGCCCGGGATTATGTGAATAGTTGCCAACGCGAGCAAGAAGAAGGCACAGCTGTCTCCCCAGTGACACTGCATCCACTACCACACGCACCCTTTACTCCTTCTTCTTCCTGCCCGACCCCTCGCGTCGCCAGTCAGGCAACCACAGCAAGAGATGAGCCACCGCATGTGAGGTTGGAGAGCACAGCAGCTATCACTCAGAATCCGGATTGGACAGCATCTCAGAGCCCACTGCTTTCAACGTTATCAACAATCCAGCCTAGTAACAACGCTTCCAACAGCGGAATACCCCAAGTCGACGAGCCTGGCAGTTATGGACAATACCTTCCTGGATATGGAGCGTATGGTACTGGTGGCGACGTTGTCGGAACTGACATTATGGGACTCTTTAATTACTACTTGCCTGAGATGGATCCTTTCGCATTTTCAGGAGGCTACGAAGGATGAGACCAAGCTGCCGCCCCGCATGGAAGACACACATCCCTTGCTGTTCGAGTTGGACTTGTCAACAAACATGCAGGGTAACACAATATTGGCATCCATACATGAGGACAGCATCCTTATCAACGATATGAATTTCACTATAATTCAAGTCATAGGACAATTTTCCTTGCATAGTACGATGTAGGGAGGAGAGGAGCATCGCGGGCGTGCTTCACTTAGATGACAAGTGGTTGTTAGTTGGAACTTGCATGTATGAATTGGCATCAACATGCGATGGAGATGGCTGCCCGTAGTTTGAGGAACGAGAGTCTAAGCCCTTCCTTCTGTCTATATAAGTACAGTCGGTCTCTCCTGCTTTCTCTGTGGTAAAAACTTCAAAACAATCCCAAAAGACAAGCTCAAAAGAGAAAAAACCACACAATATCACAACACGGTTCTGAACAACAGGACCATATCATCTTCAAACAAACCCCCATTTTTTATTATTCCTCAACATGCATCCTCTCGCCATTCTTCTCGGCCTCGGCGCCCTCCTGCCAGCCGCTCTGGCTGCACCTGCGGCTGACATGTCACCGGCTTACACGAATCCGCTGCAAGCTCGTCAAAGCTGCCCGACCTGCTGTGCGGATGCCACGCCTTGCGCCGAATGCTCCTGCCTTTGCTGCATCATGATGAGTGCCTCAGATGCATGCGACGCAAAATGGACCCCTACTGGTTGTGGATGGTAAAGGAGCTCTTGCGGCTCATGGACTAAGTTGGATGTGACGGAAAGGCTCTGCCATATCAAGGTTTCCCACATGTGCTTTAGTTAGTCAAACCAGCTGCAGTTAAACAAATGTCCGGTGCCAGAGGCTACGCCTTTATCTTCCAACACCATTTATTTTCTCCAAATCAGCGATATGTCACAAAACAGAACTTGTAAGACTTGATGAAAACTTGTAAAATTAACTAATAGATTCCCGGTAAATAACACCCTTGCACGTCTTCTATCAAATATGAGTACAACAATTGAAATATAATTTAGCCCTGGATTTTTCTTCCTTTATGTGTAGAAGCAGCCTTTTCTTGTCCTTTTTCTTTTTTTTCCTTTCTTCCTTTTTTATGGGGGTTTTTATTTTTTTGCCGCATCGAATACTCCTCCCTCCGAACTGTCCTTCTAACCCACCCACTTCCGGGCACTGCGGAACATCCGGATCCAGGGGCCAAAATCGCCCCAGGCCTCCGGGGCATTGGGCGGCAGGTAGCTGCCGACACCCGCCAGGATGGACCGCTCCGGGTGCGGCATCATCGCCAGCACACGGCCGTCGCGGCTGCGCACACCGGCAATGCCGCCCGGGCTGCCGTTGGGGTTGAACGGATACTGCTCCGTGACCTTGAGGCGGTTGTCGACGTACCGGATGGGCGCCAGGCCGCCGCGCTCGACGGCCTCCTGGGCCGTGGTCGAGCTGAACTGGGCGCGGCCCTCGCCATGCGAGACGGCCACGGGCAGCGACGAGCCGGCCATGCCGTGCAGGAAGATGGACGGCAGCACGCCGTCCATGCGGTTCGGGTCCTCGGTGATCTGCACCATGCTGTAGCGCGCCTCGAACTGCTGGCTCTCGTTGTGGACAAAGCTCGGCCAGTGCTCGGCGCCCGGGATGAGCGACTGCAGCCGCGACAGCATCTGGCAGCCGTTGCAGACGCCCAGCGTAAACGTGTCGGGCCGCTGGAAAAACGCGGCAAACTCCTTGCGCGCGTTCTCCTCGTGCAGCAGCACCGACGCCGCCCAGCCCCAGCCGGCCGCCGGCACGTCGCCGTACGAGAAGCCGCCGCAGGCGGCCAGCCCGACAAAGTCGGCCAGCGACCGGCCCTCCAGAATGTCCGACATGTGCACGTCGACGGCGTCGAAGCCGGCCGCGCGGAAGGCAAAGGCCATCTCGGCGTGGCTGTTGACGCCCTGCTCGCGCAGGATGGCGACGCGGGGCGCCTTGCCGATCAGGCGCGAGAGGGGCGACATCAGCGGCGCCAGCGTGTCGGCGGGCGCGTACGTCAGCTTGTAGGCGATGCCCGGGTCGGCGTCGTCGGCGATGGCGGCGAACTCGGCGTCGGCGCAGGCCGGGTTGTCGCGCAGGCGCTGCATGGCGTGCGACGTCGTGGACCACCACTGCTGCATCTGTCTGCGCTCGAGCGCCAGCACCTTCTTGCCGCCGTAGTGCATGGACAGGGTCTGGCCGCCGGTGCGCGACTTGGCCCGCTTGACGACGCCGAACTTGCGGATCAGGCCCGGCGGCGGGCCGCACGTGGAGAAGCCCATCTTGAACAGCTGCTCGTCGCTCTTGCGGATCTGGAAGACGGCGCCCAGCTCCTCGTTGAACAGCGCCGCCAGAATGTCCTCGAGCGAGCCCGAGGTGGCAATGTCGTCCAGCATGACGTCGAGGCCGCAGCGGCCGGCAAACATCATCTCGGCCAGGGTGGTGATCAGGCCGCCGTCGGAGCGGTCGTGGTAGGCCAGCACGGCGCCCGTGTCGTGCAGCTGGGACAGCGCGTCAAAGTAGTCGGCAATGATGTTCTCGCCCTGGCCGTCGCGCAGGTCGGGCGCCTCGTGGCCGACGCGGCCGAGCGACTGGGCCAGCGCGGAGCCGCCCAGGGCCTGGTGGCCGTGGGCCAGGTCGACAAACATGAGAATGGTCTCGCCGACGTCCTCGACACGGCGCAGCTGGGGCGTCCAGGTGTTGGCAATGTCGCCGACGACCGAAAAGGCCGAAATGACGACGGACACCGGGGCCGTGACAGACTTGGTCCTGGAGGCGCCACTGCTCTTCTCCGTGTCCTTCCAGGTGGTCTTCATGGACGTGGAGTCCTTGCCGACGGGGATCTCGAGACCCAGACGCGGGCACAGGTCCTCGCCAATGGCCTTGACCGCCTCGTACAGAGCCGCACCCTCGCCGGGGTGGTTCACGGCGGCCATCCAGTTGGCGGACAGCTTGATCCGGCGCAGGCCGTCCTTGAGATCGGCGGCGCCCAGGTTCATCAGACTCTCGAGGACAGCCATGCGGGCCGAGGCGCCGGGGTTGATGAGCGCCAGCGTCGGCTTCTCGCCCATGGCCATGGCCTCGCCCGGGCGGACCTTGCCGTCCAGGGAGAAGCTGGCCGCCGTGACGGCCACGTCGGCCACGGGCGTCTGCCACGGGCCGACCATCTGGTCGCGGGCCGTCAGGCCGCCGACCGTGCGGTCACCAATGGTGATGAGGAAGGACTTGGAGCCGACGGAAGGCACGGTGAAGACGCGGCGGACGGTCTCGGTGAGGATCTCCTGGTCGGTGAGGCCCTTGCCGTAGGACGCGCGAATGTCGTCGGCCGGGTTGAAAACGGGCAGGTTGTGTTTCCGTGACTCGACAATGCGCTCGAGTCTGCGGTCCTTGGGGAAGAGCGTGGTCATGGGCAGGTCGATGGGGCGGGGGTACACTTGGCTGTCGCGGTCGGTCACGACCAGCTTGGACAGGCCGTTGGCATCTTTGGCGACGACGGTGCCCACGTTGGAGAAGCCACAGCGTTCGCGGTCTTGGAAGTGTCAGCATGCAAGAAGGGGGGGGGGGGAAGAGATACGGCCGAGCCAACAAGAAATCACACAATTGAGAACATCAACCAAAACTTACTGCAAATGCTCATAAACCGGTTGTAGCCTTCTGGGTTCACCAGCAGCACATACCGCTCCTGGGCTTCGTTGCACCAGATCTGCAGCGGGCTCATGCTGTGGTCGGCGCTCTCGACCTGGCGCAGCTCAAAGTTGCCGCCAAAGCCGGCGTCGTTGACGAGCTCGGGCAGCGCGTTGGACAGACCGCCGGCACCGACGTCGTGGATCATGGCAATGGGGTTCAGCTCGCCCAGGGACACGCACGTGTTGATGACCATCTGCGCGCGGCGCTCAATCTCGGGGTTGCCGCGCTGGACACTGTCAAAGTCCAGGTCCGCCGAGGCCTCGCCGCCGGTGTTGCTGGACGCGGCGCCGCCGCCCAGACCGATCAGCATGGCCGGGCCACCCAGGACAATCACGTGGGCGCCGTTCTGCACGTCCGCCGGGTTCTTGAGCGCGTGCTGGGGGCGCACGGTGCCGAGACCGCCGGCAATGAGGATGGGCTTGTGGTAGCCGCGCCAGTCGAGCTCCTGGTCGGCCGTGTCCTCGTTCGCCAGCAGCGTCCGGAACACGCCGGTCAGGGCCGGGCGGCCAAACTCGTTGTTGTAGCGCGCCGAGCCGATGGGCGCGTCCAGCATGATGTCGAGGCTGCTGGTGTAGTGGCCCGGCTTGCCAATGTCGTGCTCCCACGGCGCGGGCAGGCCGGGGATGTTCAGGTCCGAGACCCAGAAGCCGCTGAGGCCGGCCTTGGGCGTGGAGCCGCGGCCGACGGCGCCCTCGTCGCGGATCTCGCCGCCGGCGCCGGTGGCCGCGCCCTGGAAGGCGGAGATGGCGGTCGGGTGGTTGTGGGTCTCGACCTTGGCAAGGAAGCAGGCGGGCTGGGTCTCCTTGACGAGGCGCCACACGCGGGTCGAGTAGTCGGGCGCCCAGTACTGGGTGGCCTCGGAGCGGAACACGGCGGCGTTGTCGCTGTAGGCGGAGACGGTGAACTGCGGGTTGCGCTCGTGGGTGTTGCGGATCATCTGGAAGAGCGACTTGGGCTGCGTCTGGCCGTCAATGGTCCAGCGCGCGTTGAACTGCTTGTGGCGGCAGTGCTCCGAGTTGACCTGCGCAAAGCTGAACAGCTCGACGTCGTGCGGGTTGCGGCCGAGGCGCCGGAACTCCTCCACCAGATACTGCATCTCGTCGCCGTCGAGCGCCAGTCCGCGCTCGCGGTTGTACGCCTGCAGCACCGCCACCGGGTCGGACCCCGCGCCGCCGCCAAACAGGTCGACCACCTCCAGCGGCCGCCGCGCGTCGTGCGCAAACATGGCCGCCAGGTCGGGCTCGCTGCCCACGTGGATGGCCTCGGTCATGCGGTCGTAGATGATGTCGCGGAACGGGATGTCGGTGCCGTCGTACGGCTCGGTGAACTCGACCGTCACGGCGCGGCTGCGCTCGATGCGGTCCACGGTGTCCCGCAGGCCGCACACCTGCGCAATGCTCGTCGCCTTGGAGCTCCACGGCGAAATGTTGCGCGGCGCAATGGCGTAGGTCTGCGCAAAGCCGGTGTGCTGCACGGGCGCCGGCGCCGACGTCGGCGTGCTCGGCAGCGGCAGCAGCTGCACCAGCTGGTCGATCACATCGTTCGGCGACGCCCCGGACACCAGGTTGACGTGGTACGCCCAGTGGCCCTGGATCGACGAGACCTGCAGGCTGCCCGCGGCGTTGATGCGATCCTTGAGCTTCTGCGCCTCGGACGGCGTGAAGCAGGACTCGCCAGTCAGCGAGAAGAACACGGACTGCGACGCCATGGCCGGGGTTGCTGGGGGGGGTTTTTTTTTTACTCGTCGAAGGACGAAGTAGCGGACGAGAAGCGAAAAAGGGTGGGAGCAGGCAAGGTTTGCGTGTCGTTAATCGCTGTCGTCTATGCCCTCCCTCATCGTCTCCGTCTGCGAGAGAAGCCAAAACTTTTTTTCTTCTTTTGCCCACAGTGCTCGCGGGGTGATAAGTGAAAATTATTTGGGGCGGGGCTCTTTAGCGTGTGAACCCGATAGCGGCCGCTAAAGCCGTCCAGCCAGGACGCCTACTACAGTGGACTGTGCTGCAACTCGTACAACGATGGGCTGTGTACTTGACCTACATCTCTCAGCAATCCTTGCCTTGCTGAATGGGCATCCCATGCGCTCCAGTTCTTGGTCCGTTGGTCTCTGTCACTCCAAATCGCATCCGTGCTTGCCGGAGTGACGTGTGACTGTTTGCCATTCTGGCGGCCATCGAAATCCGCCAATAGCCTGTATGCAAATTCGAGCCCGTCCTAGACACCAATCCAGACTAGCGCAGTATCTAACACCGCACCTGCTTTCTGAGCAAGGCTCTGTTCGTCTGGCACGTACCTGCCCTGTTCAACAAGCAAAGCCTCACGCGCATATCAACTTTGCAGTGCAGCCATACGCAACGCTGCCACCTTGGCCTCCCAACTACTCGACCATGATGATTATACGGTGACATTGAACGAGTGCTTCTGAGCTCGCGAGACGCGCTCGTTTTTTTTTTTTTCTTCGTTTTGACAATGTCTTTTCCCGACCGCCCTGTCGCGCAGCTGTTGGGTTCGAATGGTGAGTTGAACAAAGCATGTTGTCTCTTTTTTTCTTCACATTTTCGTCCATCTAACCTTACTCCAGGCCCCGTCCATGCCGTCACATACTCGGCCGGCGCTGGTACCTACATCCTGACCGGCTCCGCCGACCGTGCCATCCGGCTGTACAATCCACAGCCGACTACTGGCACGGCTGGCACAAAGTCTGCTTCGGCAGGTGCTTCTGCCGGCGCTCTCCCCGAGGGTCGCCTCATCCAGACCTACTCTGAGCACGGCTACGAGGTCCTCGCCCTCGCCTGCGCCAAGGACAACGACCGCTTCGTCTCCGCCGGCGGCGACCGCACCGTCTTCCTCTGGGATGTCCGCACGGCCGAGACGTTGCGCCGCTTCAGCGGCCACGCCGGGCGTGTCAATTGCGTCACTTTTGCCGGCGACGGCGACGCGCTTGTTGTCAGCGGCGGGTTCGACACCACAGTGCGGGTGTGGGACACCCGAAGCACCATGTCCAAGCCCGTGCAAACGCTCTCCGAGAGCCGCGATGCCATCAGCGCCGTCGTCGTGCGCGGCCCCGAGATCATCGCCGGCAGCGTCGACGGGCGCGTGCGAACATACGACGCGCGCACCGGCAAGCTGACGACGGACGTGATCAGCGGCACGGCCGGCGTGACCAGCCTGTGTCTGACGCGCGACGGGCGGTCGCTGCTGGTCGGCGCGCTGGACAGCCGGCTGCGGCTGATGGACCGGGACCAGGGGACGTGTCTACAGACGTACTCGGCAGGCCTGGAAGATCAATCTGCGGTCAAGGGTCAACTAAAACCAAGGCCCGTGTGGCGCAATGAGGATCTGCGCGTGCAGTCGTTGCTGGGTGCGCGCGAGCGGTATGTGGTTGCTGGCGACGAGATGACGCCGGCCGCCGCGGCAGAAACGATGAATTTTGACAGAGGCAACAGCAGCAGCAACAACAGCGGTGGGTCGAAAGCCTTGCCGGACGGCCGTGTCTGGGCATGGGATCTGCTCACGGGCGATGTGGTCGCCACCGTGTCGGTACCCTGGGGCCCTCCCGGCGCCACAAGCAATAGCCGGGCCATTGGCCGCGACGGCCGCGAAAAAGAGCGGCGCAATGTGACCAACTGCCTTGCATGGCAGGACGGAGGTTGGGGAGAGCAGTTCTGTGTCGGCGGCACATCTGGCACCGTGACTGTCTTTGGGCCAAGATGATACCACCAGAGAAGGTATGCCCTAGTTACTCATGATACACGGTTTGTTTTATTCGCATACCTGTCCGTGTACATTGGGCCATTTAGACCACTCTGTATTATAGATTTTTTTTCCTTCAGAATAACGCCACTTAAGTAGGGTCAAAGAAGTACAGGAACACCACGTCCTGGATTTGGGGGGGTTTTTTTTTTTTTTTGGTAGTTATTTATGGTGATTTGATGCCCAATGCCCTTCAAAAATTGTCAAATCGTCTATAGTTATCTCCTCCCACATACAGATACACACGCGTCCTAGTAATTAGAAGTATCTCCTCCTTCTGTGCCAACACGGGTTATTTCAAGACGCCCGGAATAAAAAAAAACAATAGAGAGTAAGAAGAGGGACTGAGAAGAAAAGGGAAGAGAAGAATAAGAAAAACACCAAAGCAAGCCTTTCGCCATTTTTTTCATAATGCAAATCGTGCCATCCAACCGTAAAATGACCAAGCTATATAGATACAAAGGAATAAATGTGTCCGCCCGTTGTCTCTTGTTTGCTGCCTATTTTTGTCATCTTTCTCTAGCCCTGGCCGACAAATTGGAACCAGTTTGGCCGGCAGTCTTCCCGGTTGAGCCAGGCCTCGCCGTCGGTGAATCGTCCAGTCACGCAGCCCTTGCACTTGGGTGAGTTCGGGCAGTTGAAGAAGGGAATGTGTTGGTAGCCAATGTCGCGGAACCTAGAACCGGACAGTCAGTTAGAAAGGGGCATTCTTTGTCTGTGTGTGTATGTCCCTTTTGTGTCTTATTCTTCGTCGTCCGTTTTTTTATTCGCTCCTCTGTTTCATAATCAAACGTACCAGTGAACTTTGCTCTTGTCCTCAAACAAGCCAACGGCAATACTGTGAACAGGAGCGTCGCCCCACCGCTCGTAGAAGAAACCACCTGCACGGTCGAGGTGGTTGAAGTAGTCTTCGTATGCTTTGCTGCGCCAGAAACCAATATCGGCAATCTCAAAATTGGTCCAGAAATGGCACGTCGAATAGCCGTTGGCCTGGCTGTTGTGATCGGGCCGCCGCACGCGGTCTGTCAGCCAGTCCATGGCATTGTTCGGGTGGATATGTTCCGGATGCTCGGCGATGAACTTAATCGTCTCGGGCCACAGCGTGGGGATCGACTGCGGCGCGTCGTACAAGTTGATGGTAAACCCGTAAGTCTTGTTGTTGTCCTGCATGTACCGGAACACATCATAGTCAACGTCGCAGAAGAAGTGCACCTTGGGCTCCACGCGCCAGTAGAACTGCATATGCTCGAGGGCCGGGTGTCGGTAGAACATGCCGCTGTTCCAACGGCACATTTGGTGATAGGAAACCATGTCGGCATATTGGATTTCATTCTCCTTCAGAATCTTAACAGACTCCTGGTAGAGGTCGTTGTTGATCCATGACGGCGTTTCCCAGTGCTCGTTGGGAATAACCTCTGTGAAGAACGCGAAAGGGTTAGCGAATGGCCCACGAGGTGGTACCTTTTGAAGTTATGGCAAGTCAGCTTACCATAATGGCAGTCGGCCTTTGTCAGCGCCTTTGTCTTCCTCTTGAACTCCTCTGAAAAGGGAACGTCGTTGAAAAAGGTCCACGGGTAGTTGAACTTGTGGTTCCATGTTCGCTCCAGGTCTCTCATGGCCTGCAGCATGCCATCCAGCTCCTCGTTCCGCACCAGCGCCAGCAGTGTCGCATTGATTCGCTGCGTGCCAGCGGCGCCCGGCAGGTATCCTTCTGATGCTCGATGTAGTATGCCTTCCGGCTCGTCGGTAGCTGTGCAGAAGAAAGCGACCAGTTAGCATTCTTCCCATGACTGTTGGCAGGGGGCTTCAAGTGGCGCCTGGCAACACATACGATCTAGGTTTGGGTCCCTCTCGGTGGACTCGAGGGCCACGCCTTTGTGTGGGGAGCTTGATGGGGCGAGGAAGTGGAAGACAAGCAGACACCACACAAACGCAACGGCTACGATCAGTAACCGTACCGGTCGAGCGATCGTCATGTTTGAGAGTGGTATTGTAGGAAGGCGTTGAAGAAGTGTCGGATAATGAACGACGGCTCAGAGAACCGATGGGGGAGACGCTCAAGAAGAACGGATCGCCCGAGTTGGGTACCGGTGGTCGAGAGCGTGAAATGAAGGCTTGCGACTCAATCCGGGCACACGAGCTTTGAGAAGAAAAAGTCACAGCGTCAATTAAGCGTCGCGGTAGCGGTCGTTTGGGGTATCGTAAGAAGCAAGTGGAAAGTGGCCAAGAACAAGACAGAAGATCGAGGCCTCCTTAGCAGTTGACAGCCAGCACAAACCGAGGATGAAGCCGTAGAAGCTGATTCCACATGCCTCGATTGCCAACAGCTGCTTGTCAGGTCGCTATGTGGCTTCCAAAGGGTCTCGTAACCCGTTGTTTCGCTAGAATTCTGTGCCGCGTCCTCGTCCAGGATCGTCGTTAATGCGTGTAATTTCGCAACAGTCTCCTGGTTCGACAATGCAGTCCGACCCCAGTCCCGAGTATGGCAGGGCGACAATCGTTTCGTGCAGTGGGTGTCGTGGTCGGTTTTGTCTGATGCTTGGACGCCCTGGACCAGACTAAATCGAGAATACACGTAACTGCCCTCGAACCAAGCGTTTTGGTAGATTGGGTCTAGGGAGAAAGAGGCTAGCCTTCCTCCAATAACAAGAAAAGGCTCCCCTTTTCCCTGCCATCCTGCAAAAGGGGCTCCTGGAACTGGCGTTTCCCTGTGGCGCATGTGTGGCTAATGGCTGAGTAAGTCGGCACCTGTACGGTGAGGGTCCGGCACCCCACTAATTTACAGGTCCCCGACGCGTTTAGTGGTGACGGCCAGAATCGACCGCGTTTCTACTGGTCCGAATGGCATCACTGGCAAACCCCACGTTGACCACAATTGGGACCGAGGTGGCAGCCATACAGTCACCAGAAATGAACAGGAGGCAACTTGCTGGTGAAAGGCATCCAATACCGCCATGGCCTTTCTTGCCCAGCTGACAGCCCAGACTGAAGAGCTGGTAACGGCTGTCACATCCATATCTTTAAAGGTGATTTGACCCAAAATTGGTTGTTTTCGATGTGCCAATGGCTGGAGCTGACTGGCTTTGTCGCAGAGTGATCCCCAAAAATTTACTGACCTTCGGGATGCCACTTTGCGCTCCCTGAGGCACCACAACTATTTGCGGACGAATCAATTTGACGTGGAGAACCGACTGGATGGCTTCCAAGAGAGATTCGCTGTAGTTGGCCGGGACGAGCTGGCAGAGGCTTTGCACAAGCGCCGTGCCTTGCTTTCCAGCCATGCCGCCAAGTGGACACCAGACATTCTAGACTTCTTGCTCGAGTTGTCTGATCAGCCCATTGAAAAGGCAAGCCTGGACGAGCTTAACCAGTTGAGCGCCCCGGAAGAGTCACCACAGCTGCCCGTCCTTCGGTGGGAAGACATTGCCAAAGAAGATGGCTGGGCCAACGAAAGGCCCCTATGGCAGAAGTCCAGATACGGGGGAGATTCCGACTACGACGACGAGGATGATGACGGAGGCTTGACCGAGTCCGACTCCGACGACACAGCCCTGTCCAGTGTTGGGCCCCCAGACCCGCTGCAGAGAGCGGCAAGAGATCTCACAGCTGCCTCTTATTCAAAAGAAGACTTGTCGGCATTGCTACAGGCGGTCCGCGACAGCCAAGTATGGAGGAAGAAACAGCTTTTGGCGTCTCGCCCGTCTGGCGGCCCTGGTCACGACAAGGTTCTCATTTCCGAGCTGTACATGATACGCGAAACGTTGTTCATGCTCCAGGGCTTGGAGACGACTTTGTTTGGCGGCCAGTGTACTCCGGACAGCTCCTTTCGGCTGTCTGATGTCTCGCAAGAGATGCACGACTCCATGGTCGAGTCCGTGGCTGAGTGCGGCTATCGTCTGCTGCCACTGCGGACCCGCGTCTCTCGCAGCAGTCGGCCGGAGAAAGTCCCGTTGCTGCAGGTGTTTCAGGAGTGCGTCCGTCGACGTCTAAAGGACTTTGACAAAGAGTTGTCGGCGATTCAGGCGCGCTATGTCGACATCAAGGAAGACGTGTTGGTCAGCTTGGTAGCCGTCATGGAGGAGCTCCAGCCGTCCTTATCGTGTTTGTTTGCGCTTTCTGCGGTGGCCCAGCGGCTGTCGGTAGAGCGGAATGCTCGCGCTTTCTTCTACCTGGAACTCTTATTCGAAGCAACGGCAATCACGCAACTCGAAGGGAACCAATTGGTCTATGAGTTCCTTGGTACCATCTTCTTCGAGTGCTTCCAGGTCTACCTGCGGCCCATCCGGATGTGGATGGAGGATGGCCGACTAATGGAGGGAGACAAAATCTTCTTTGTCGCCGGAGCATCCACACATGTGCCTGTGAACCAGATCTGGCAGCGCCAATTCAAGCTGCTGCGGACCAGCAACGGTGTGCTTCATGCCCCGAAATTTCTGCAGCCAGCGGCGTCCAGAATCTTCACAACAGGCAAGAGCATCGTCGTCCTAAAGCAGCTGGGGAAATACGACAAGGCACGGCACATGTCTGCTGCTGCCGCATCTGAGCCCACACTGGACTTCCGGACAGTCTGTCCGCCTGGCTCCGAGTTTGCCCCATTCTCACAACTGTTTGAGGACGCCTTTGAGCTTTGGATTCAGAGTAAACACCACGCCGCGTCGAAGACCCTGCAGGCAACTCTGTTCGGCTCGTGCGGACTCTGGCAGTCTATGCAATCTCTTCATCGCTTGTACCTATCATCAGACGGCGCTATGGTGGACGCCTTCGCTTCAAGCGTGTTCCATGGCCTGGACACAACGAATCCCCGGTGGTTCGACAAGTACACGCTGACGGAAGTAGCCCGGGATGCCTTTGGAGCCGGCTTGGACGCGCCCCGTCTGTCTGCAGTTGTCGCCAAGACGCCCGGTGGTATCACGTCATCAAATCGGAAACAAGACGAGGACGGAAATGACCCAGCAGTGGCCCGTCAGTCCTTGCGAAAGGGTCTTGCCCGGGTCAAGCTCAGCTACCGGCTCCCTTGGTCGGTCCAGATCGTAGTCCCCACTGAGAGTATGGCCGGCTACCAAACACTGTTCACATTGTTGCTGCAGATCCGTCGTGCCAGCAGCATATTGAGCCGTCATCGACTCCTGAATGACAGCGACGCCGGCGAGACTAATTCTCGCTTGCCCACGGGCGAGCGGGCAATGTACTTCGCTCTTCGGACCAAGCTGCTGTGGTTCTGCAACTTACTACACTCCTACCTGACTACGCTAGTGATCGCGCCACGCATAGCTGCGTTGCGAGCTGACCTTGAAATGTCCGAAGACATTGATGCCATGATTGATGTGCATGCCAAGTTTGTCAAGTCTCTTGTGGAGGAGGCGTGTTTGGGGGCAAACCTGCAGCCCATTCGCGAGTGTATGCTGGATCTGCTAGACCTGTCTCTGCGGCTAGAAGATGCACGGCGGGCCCATTCTGCTCGAACGACAGACGAGCTGCAGGAGACCTGGCGGCTGTCCGTTCTCTCGTCGCCATTCACAACTCCGACAGGGAAATCCACAGCAGCCAAGTCCAACACTACCGGGTCTGTTCGCCGGCAGCTCTTCGCCAACCGAAAAACCAATGAACATGCCCGAGGAGGTGGTGGAGGTGGGGGCGAGGATTTTGACGGCAGCTACGACGACAGCGAAGATGACGGCGGTGACCTCCCTAGCACGCCGCTTCATGCGCGGCCGATGGGCAAAGCGTCCGGCCTCGGCCCCAAGCAGAGTTACAGCGATGTCCTGCAGGCCATGAGTACAGACTTCAGCAGCTACCTGCGGTTTATCGCGGGGGGCCTTCGTGGCGTGGCGCGGGCCAGCCACGACGCGGTGGCGGCGGCAAAATGGGACATGCTGGCGGAGATGTTAGAGGCGGGGACACGGTGAGCGGCACCTGGATATCAAATTGGTGGACAGCAATCGCGATATTCCGTATGACGAACACGTTGGCGCCAGTCTCCCCACTGGACCACTTCTAAATTAGGAACAATGCAAGGACGAATATCTGAAAATGTGTGCAGTCACGTATGGCCATCTCTCTGGCTTCGCAGTGAAAAGTTTTCTCTAATGAAGTCATGATTAGTCTCAACGGTCACATCAACAATGGAAGATGCAAAGTGGAAAAAGGCGAGTGCAGGCCCAGGTGAAGCGGTTTCAGCTCTAGGCCAGACCATTGTCAGCAACCAGACCAACCAAAAATTCAAACCGGCGTGGACAAGGCTCTTGCGGCTCCGGGCACAACAACGAACAAACACCCAGTGTTGCTGGACAGTCTAGCCTTGGTCGAAGGGGCACCCGCAAGTATTTGCCATACAAACCAATAATTGATACAGTTAAGGGAGAAAGCAATCAAGTCGACAAAACGCAGATGTCGGGCAGGGCAATTGGCTGATGTCATTGGCCACGCATACACATCCCTTAGCCCATACAGGCCTTGTCTTGTGTTTCAACGCATGGAGGTGCCTCGCCTCCACACAAATGCCGGGCCGCGATGGTGTTCCAGGTCGCTGTGCTGCCGTTGTGGGTGTACAACCAGAAAAACGGTCCTGGCCCAAGCAAATATTGAACGCCATGGCCTTGCATTGTGGCTTTCTGCCTAGGACTGCCAACCTCTGCCAACTTTGTCGCCCCTTATGACGGCCACAAAGCCCGGGCAACAGCGGAATGAGCTTGTGTGTCAAACGCTCTGAGGCGCTCCCCTTTCCCCTCTATGCAGCTCACCAAGTCGCGTGCATCCGGGCCCCCCGACTCGAGTTTTGTCGGGTTTCGTCTCCTGAATCACTAATTGTCTCTGTTTGGAACGAAATAGAGCGCGCAATGCATTGTACACATTCTGTACATTCTTCTTCGATTTCTTTCTCGCATTCTTGGCTGGGGCTCGCTGGCCATGTTTTAAGGGCCAGCCAATGAGATGACGTCATCGGAAATGCTTCGCGGCGCAAAAACGTGCAGGCTGTCCCGATCAACACGCATAGCCGCCCACTGTCTCTCTCTTTTTTTTGTTTTTGTTTTTTTGCCTCAATCTGTGTTTGTAATGTGTGTGTCCGGGGTTCATTAGTTTGTTTTTATTTCTTTGCAGGGGCCTTCCCAGTTTCGCAACGGCCTGGATGGACGGGACAAAGACAGCCCTCGCCTCCGGTGGTCACGTCCGCGTCCTGCGGACACACACGCGGCGTCGGAAACAAAACGTTAGAACGGCCCGGGACAAAGAGAAGACAGCCTGGAGCATTTCGCGGGGCCCCCATATGACAGATTCATCTTAAGGCTTGATGTGATTGTGCGGACCGTATTGCCACCATAGAGAGGCTCCTTCAAGCACGGTATTTGCTTGCGCAGAGGAGGACAGGAACGATAAACGTACATGGTACGCTGGTGCCCTTGCGTGATGCAGTGCTCCTAAAGAGGCGAAATAGATTCTTTGAAAGGCGCTTGGAGGACGTCATCTCATAGCTACAGGCACCATCCAGTGCATGCAGCGCCGTGTTGGAAATGCCAAAATAGAAGGGTGTCTCAGAACAAAAGGACTGGCCGAAAATGGGGAAAAGGATCAAGTCGTCCTTCACGTCGTCCCATGTCTGGTCTGCTCGTACATAGGTATGGCTTGTGGCTCTTTAAACCGCACTGTCCAGACGGCCACCGTAGGACACAGTGGTACAAGAACGGGCCATGGCGAGATATTCTTCTGTTTTCAGAAAGCCGAGAATGGCTTTCGGGGCCCACCCATCTCATCTCTATTAGCTCCCTTGCTGCAGAGAACGATGGCCGCAGGGTTCCCGTGTATTAGTACTACCGCCGGCCTTGTGGTTGTCGATCATTCACTGGGTCCGCCCCTAAGATCACCTTTATGGCCCTGTTCTGGTCCCTCTGTGCCTCTGGTTCTGTTTCTATCCCAATATTCTCCCTCTGCCCCGGCCACTTCTACCCCCACACACCCTTGTTTGCCCGTACTTTGGCACACAGGGAGTCAGTTGTGGACTGGTCGGACGCCAAGAATAAGGCGTTTTGGGGTCTGGTGTTTCTCTCTTTCGTCGCTCATGTCATGGCCATTATATATAGGAGGCCAGTCCCGCGGTAGCGAGCAACGGTTTTTGAATGTTACTGAACTTTTTTCATCTCGACTGATTTCTTGCCTCCCATCCTTTACCTCCTCCTGCTTTGCCTGCACCTGATCTACTCGTCTGTCTTCAGTGCCGGTCGATCATCCATCTTAAGCTTGAGATCATCCTCATCTTTTATTTGATATTCATCTACCCTTCTCATCGCAAGACTGTGGCAGCTTCTTTCTCTGGCTACAGCTACTACTATTGCCCTGCAATAATCATACGTTACATGTTGATGTACTTGTTGGAAGACGACTGCCTCTCGAACCAGCCACACCCTGCGACCCGATACCCATCCACCACGGACATGCCAGCTGCTACTACCGACTCCTCTGGGAAACCAGTCCAAGCAATGGAAGAGCCTGTGTCACAACGCACCGATCCACCCTTGTCATCCGCATCGACGTCTATAACTTCGTCGCTCCCATTCGACCGCTCTGCCTACACTCGATCCATGCTGCAGTACACAAAGAAGCAGCTCGATGCCACAGCACCAGCGCCGCCGCTTCCAGAATATCTTCATGTTGCTGGACCTGCCGGCCACATGAACAGAAAATCTAAACTAGACAACAGCACTGTGTCCAACGGGACAACGTCCACGGCATAATATTCGTTACAGTCGCCATGAGCAATACAACGGGAGGAAGCAGACGACACACCAAGGAGTGTATCAGCACATCGTGTTTGTGCTGCTCCTGGTCCTGAATGTCTCATTCCATTCTTTTTCCCACAACTGTATTCATTATTTATGCCAGTTTTCTTTCTTGGCCGGCCTTTCTCTTTCGCTTTTTTCTTCAAAAACACATTGTCTCATAATATTCTTTCTTTTGATTGTTTTGATTTCCAACTACGACACTGCAACATGCATCTTGGGCATGTAGGATACGATTTCTCTTTTTATTTCTCTTGGTCTCCTACGGATGGTTCACGGAAATCTGTCTTTTGATCAAAACATGTATCAATATACAACTTGGATGCGGGAGATTTTTGGGTACGGCTTGTTTGATTTTCACCTAGAACTGGGCCAGCAATCCAGCTTCTAGGATAGAAAGGTCACGAAATTGTAAGAACATTGAAAATGAATGGGTATTGTTTATCACAACCGGGCTCGTCCTATAGCACATGCAACCTAACTTGACGAATGACTATTACGAAAGAAAAAGAAATGAAGAAAAAAAAATTCAAAAACTCCCCCCCGCAAACCAAAAACGCCTCTGTTTTATTTGTCTTTTTTGGCCTTCCGTCGTTACGCTCATACCAGAGCCGGCTTCTTCTTGATCTTGATACCCAGCTTGGCCGAGTAATCCGTCTTTTTCTTTTTCTTCGTTGTGAAACTCGGAACGGGCGGTGCTGATTCGACTGGTGCTGCCCGGGTGAACGGGGCGGCCGTCGTCGCTGCTGCTGCTGCATGGATGTCGTCATCAAGCACTTCTTCCTCCTCTACGATCACGCCGTCACCACCGTCGACCCCCGACAACGGCGCGGCGAACGAAAACGCTTTCCGTGCCGCCTCGGCATCCTCCAGGTCCTGCTGCCGCAACCGCTCTTCTTCGTCGGCCGGCCGGGCCAGAGCCGCCGCTTCCAGCGCCTCCCGGTGGTCGGCTCGCGCGATGCGGGCGTTTCGCGTCCGAATTTCGTCCAGGGCATCGGCCACATCCATCTCGCGCTTCGCCTCCATCGTCTTGGCCTCCAGCTCTTCCATGCGGTTCTGCTCGACAACCGCCTCGCCAGCGGCCTCGGCCTCCTCGGCCTCGAGCCGGTCCAGCCGCTGCTCGTCGGTTTCCTCGGTGTGTTGGCGCCACGGCTCGACGTTGCGCTTGGCGCCCGACACGACGGCGTAGTCCATGTACTTGGGGTCGGTGCGGAAGATGATTTCGGCACTGCAGCGCGTGCAGCGAATGTAGAATCGGTAGATCTGGTTGCCGAGGTACTTTTCGTCGGGCGTCTCTTTCTGGGCACTGCGGGGGGGATTAGTACAGAAGAGCCAGAGAAGAAGAAGAACATTCGCAGGATACGGCAGATACGTACTTGAACTTGCGCCCCTTGTAGATGTACTCGCCGCAGCGGGTGCACTTCATGCTGAAGGGCGCCATCAACCGGACCTGCTGCATCGGCGGCCCCGCTTGCTTCTTCTTGTGCGTCCGCCGGACCCCATTCGGGTCGAAGTCCGGCGGGTAGTACTTGCTTGTGACTTTGCGCTCAGACATGGTGAATTTTGTTGGCCAGCGTTGGCAATGGCGACAGGGAAAGTGGTAAAGTCGATCTCCGGTTGCCTGCGAGAGGCAAAAAAACGATGGTACTGCTATGGCACATCAGGTCGTTGTATCACGTGATCAATCGGCCACTTTTATGGTCACGGGACTCCCGTGTAAGTCGGCCTTCCACATCTCGTCTGGGAAGGATGAGGCTTGACCACACTGGTAATTGCAGTCTGAAAGCTCATAAAGAATCACACTATGTAGTCGTGTGACAGACGTTGCTTACGCTCATGTTCTTTATCAAACGTGAAGCTTTTGTGTCGGTAGCATTGTAGCCTTGAATATTTACAGTCAGAATTTGCAATATTTTGAAAGCCGGCTCCTTCATAATCCAGCATTCATAATCCAGCTTAAAGTCTTTTCATTTCAACGCTTCGTTTTTTTTTCTTGTTTCCTTTCTTTTTCGCTTGATGATACTAGTGCAAGAGGAGTTTCACATATTAGTAAACATTCTATTTCGAGCGATGCCACTTGAGAAGCAACTTTTTCGCTAGTTGCAAGTCGATTTCTTGTTCTTCCACAATTATTCCAGTTCAATCTCATCTACCGATTTCTTTCAACTTGCATAAGATGAGAGTTCACTAACATGAAACCAACAAACTGGCACGCCCGGCTGGGATAGACGTCTGACTTCATGATATGGTTTACGCAACCAGTCTTGTCTTAGGCATAAATTGTACGTGGGCAGTGTGGGGAGATTTGAGAACATAAACATAGAATCATAATTAGAAATGAATTCACCCACACGAAGTTTGCGAGAATGAGCAAGCCAACATCACCATGTGAGTGACACGTTATTGTATCCGGACGAACGCAAGCAACATTCTTTCCTCTATGTTCCATACTTTCGAGCTCCTGTCCATCAGGAATTTCGTTTATCCTGCGACCAACCACGCATATTAGATTGATCTGCGGGAGACTACATCGCCTCATTTCGTATAATCCGGAATTGGTAAGCATCTAGAACAACCAGAAAACATACATTAAATTAGGACCTGCCATCACTACAATAAATAGGCTGCGGGAAGGGAGGCAAACCCTGGTTGCCTGTTTTTTGTGCAGGTTTACCCATCAGCCTCGTTGGTTGCTTTGCGTATCTTGTACCGATAACATATTTCACCCGGGACCAATAAGACTTTATTTGTGGCCAAGCCAAACCAAATTTTCTTTTCCGGCGTTATAACACTCTTTACTTCCTAATCTTCTCCCTTATACTCGCTGTTGTTGGAACTTAGAGCAACAGCACTGTTGGTTAGTATCAAATCAGCTGTAGCCGGCATGTACAGCCGAACACATGTTCACAGCGTTGTAACGTAAGGTTATGCGGCGCACTTCTGGAGACAATATTCTCTGTTTTGCGGGGTAGCTGAAGTACAGAATCAGCCCTACGTTTCGCTGGGACAGCTGTTCAGATGCTTCTTCCATTGCTTTCTGTCAGAACTAGGAAAGCCGAGTCGAAACATCTAGGCAAAGATTTGAAAGGGATTAAATAAAAATCTCCTGGGGAAACCCAAAAGTCCGGAAATGCAACCGCTCTTTGCACACGGCACGGCGTATCTTGGATGAAATGCAAAAAATTTGGCCGAAATGCTACGGCAAAAACACAATAGGTTACAATCGCCAAGAATGCCTAGGCGTTTTACCTGGAAAATCACCGGTCAATGCTTTGCTCGAGAGAGTGTGATACCTAGCATCGCAACGTCCTTCCGAGCGCTTCTTCAGCTGCTTGCGTCTTGTGTGGAACGAAAAACGTAAGATACTTGGTCGACTTCAGTTCACCTGATCTACAACCATGATTTTTTTTGCTAGTTGGAACAACAGCAAGCAATTAGAGTCACGACTTTTGTCCTCCAGGCACGGCATAGGAGAGGTCCTGGAGCATGTGGAAGACGATCAAGAACACAGATTGCCATGTCTAGGTCACCAGTTTAGAAAGTCGGGGGGAGCACACCCGCATGTATCAGGGTAAACTCTAAAATATCTTCCTTCTGTGCTTGCCACCGTCGTTCTGTGCCGTTCGTGTCTGTGACCAACAGCACGTCTCCCGCATCAAACCTCGTATTCCTAGAAGAAAACACTTCATTGGAGAAGCAGAAGGTGTTTTTTTTTCTCAGATGCACGGCAGCAAAAATCCCTTCATGAGAAACGCAAAGCTGGCTTTGAGTGCTGAGCAAAATGATTCGCGCAGCCTTCCCGCACCATGGCTACAGATTTTGCACAGGACAACGATGTCAAGTTGTCTCAGAATGACAAGGACAATACAGAAACCCCACTGCAGCTCTGCGAACGAGTACACCTTACATGCACAAACAAGAAGTAGATGTGGGTGACAAGCATTCCTTAAATCAGGCTAAATGCAAAACGGCAACCACAAAGAGCGGGGAGGATGTGCAGCTGCCCATGGCAAGGGCGCCTTGGCAGACAGGAATTTGGGGAGAAACCGTGAGGAGGCACACATGCTCTCGTCACATTGCGGGGCCGAAAAGGGAATGTGTAATATGGCAAGGGAAAGCAAGTGGCGACCGGCAACTGCAGTCCACTGCTCTGTCTCAGCCCTCCCTTTTGTTGTCAAATGCGGACCGAATGACCCTACATGCGTTTCAATATGAACCAGTAGGACCCTCATATTGTCTTTCAGACCCAGGAATTACACGATGGAGGACTTCAACAACTAAGGTATCTTGTCCTGGGGGTGTGAAGGGTCGGGGCAGAGGATCCTGCTCGACTGCGTGGGAAAGAGTGAGATGAGTCTTTAACCTTCTTTCTCGTCACACTTCTGTGCACCAACTCTCTCCGCTCTGACAGGATTAGCCGCGCTCATTTCTGTTCCGCTGTACCCACCTGGTTGGGAATATTGCTGCATTTTAACTACAACGGCAATATGATGTCCGCCAGTCTTGGCAGCTCCATGTCGTCCACTGACTCCCACCTGTCTCTTCCCCTTCCCGTGTCTGTCAGTGTCTGTTCCCTCCCATATTTCAAAGGTGGGCCTGGCTCATTTATGTGTAGTCACTCTGCCTATATGTACAGACCTTTCGTCGTGATGAGATTGTCGAGGCTCCTTATAATCTGCACAGATTCTCTGTTCTTTTTAAAGACCGAGGCTCCCGTCGCTGTTCAATATCTTGCCTGACTCCTATTCTTATATCTACACTTACTCGTTTGTCTTGTTGAAGGAAGCCAAATAGAAAGTCAGATTCTTTCTCTTGTTTTGTTTGAAAGCATTGTGCTTTTTTTGGCCCAGAAAGAAAGAACCAAATCTATCCCGCAGCAATCATGGGCGGAGGCGGAAGTGATAAGGGTTCGGACAATTTCCTCCATCGCATGGCGATGGAGGACCCCGTGCCCTGGTACAGAAAGAAACAGCTGCGGACTCTGTATCTTCTGCTGTTCCCTTGTGTCATCGGCATTGAAATGACCTCTGGATTTGACTCCCAGATTATCAATGCCGTGCAGATTGTGCCTGCTTGGGCAGCGTGTGAGTTTTCCAGTTTTGAGTACTGCCTCCAATGCAAGCAAAGACTAACACACAGAAAAAAGACTTTGGCCACCCGAAAGATGCCTACCTTGGTATCTTGGCTTCGTCCCTGCCTCTCGGTGCCTGCGTCGGTCTGCCGTTCATTCCGTTTGTCAACGATGGCTTTGGTCGTCGGTGGTGCATCATGTTTGGCTCGGTTCTCATGATCATCGGCTCTCTGATCCAAGGTTTTGCTATAAACGGGCCCATGTACATCATGGCACGATGCATCATTGGTTTTGGTCTTCCCTTCGCCATCGTAGCTGGATCTTGCTTGATTGGCGAGCTTGGATACCCCAAAGAGCGTCCTGTGTTGACCTCGCTTTTCAACGCCTGCTACTTCATCGGTGCTATTGTTGCGGCCGGTATCACATTCGGCACCCAGTCGATCACGAGCAACTGGTCGTGGCGGATTCCGTCACTTCTGCAAATGGGCCCGTCTTTGCTCCAGGTGGGGTTCGTTTTCTTCCTTCCAGAAAGCCCTCGTTGGCTCGTGAGCAAAGACAAGCACGACGAGGCCTTGCGTGTGCTGGTCCAATACCATGGCGAGGGCGACCCGAACTCGGAATTTGTGCTAGCGGAAATGGCCGAGATCAAGACAACCATTTCCATTGAGATGGAACATGCCAAGCAGTCCTGGATGGACATGGTCCGGACTGCTGGTGCCCGCCGGCGAGTGTGTATCGGATCTCTTCTTGGTCTGTTCACGCAGTTGTCTGGTAATGTGGTCATATCCTACTATCTCAACGACGCTCTCAACCTTCTGGGTTTCAAGGACCCGGACTTCAAGGCAAAGTACAACCTGGGGAACCAGTGCTGGAGTCTGGTCTGTGGTGTGGGTGCTGCTCTTGTTATCATGCGCTTCCGTCGGCGTACTATGTACATCACGGGCATTCTGTCCATTCTGGCAGTGTATATTGCCTGGACAGTTTGCTCGGCGGTGTTTGTCGCAACCAAATCGCCAATTACCGCCAAACTTTCGCTCTTCTGGATTTACGCCTACAGCCCGGCATACAATACTTGCTTCAACGCACTGACCTACACATACCTGGTCGAAATCTTCCCATACGCCCAGCGTGCTCGTGGTATCTCCATCTTCCAGTTCTTTGGCAAGGCCGCGCAGTTCTTTGGAACCAATGTCAACCCAATTGGTATGTTTTTTTTTTTCTTTTTTCTTTCTCGTCGCCTGTTAAAATTTGTCTACTAACATCAAACAGGTCTTGATAGAATTGGCTGGAAGTTCCTGCTTGTCTATTGCTGCTGGATTTTGGTCGAGGCTGTTCTTATCTTCTGGCTGTGGCCTGAAACATCTGGCCGAACTCTGGAAGAACTTGCTTTCCGTATGTTGTCGTCTCCGTATTCTGTGTTTCATAACTCTTTTCTTCCAGTTCTAACAGCCCGCCCACTGCAGTGTTCGAGGACGAGAAATACCAGCAACAGACAACCTCGGCTGCCGAGAAATCCATTCACGTCAACATCATCGAGAGACGTTCAACCGAGCGCGCGTAGGCCAACTGAAATATTCAAAGGAGAAATGAACCCTATCTCTACACTAGGGGTAGAGAAGGTAAGGTGGCAGACTCGAAGGAACAATAGGAAGGGGCCAGTTAAGAAGTTTGAAAACCCACCGAACAGCAACAGTAGGACCACGGGAACCGATCTTCTGATCCGGATCGCAGTCCGGCACATTTGTATTTACGCCCAAAGCAACATCTTTGCCTAAACACTCATTCTGTCGCTTGTACAGTTTAATTTTCTAGTCTTATTCAGTACTTTATTTGCGGGTTGTGACCCAAAGAAGGGGTGGGATCTCTTAGCATTCATTTAAGCGATCTTAACCATGCATGTAACCGATTCGCGTCATAGGCTCATTGTAGCACGCTCATTCGCCCATCGAAGCTTCTGGCACCTACGACGGCACCGGGAGGCCCCACTAGCACCACCCCTCCAAACAACTGGGCCGTCTGACTACAAAGAACGAAAGTCGGTTCATTTGCACCACCTTCCTCCGTCCAGTCGTCCAGTTTCGCGGTCGCTCTTTCCTTTCTTGCTCTTCTTTCAGTCCTCACTTCCATTCCATTCTTTGCATCATATTTATATCTCACGACCACGTATTTGAGGCCTGCCAAAAGCCAAAACGGCATCGGACCACACCCCCACGCTTCGAGCTGCTTCTAGCACGTTGGTCTGCCCCCTAGGCCTTTTATTGCTGTACACATCCGTTGCTCTTTCGTCTCTTAACCTTGGCCTCCCTCCCCTTCTCCTTCCTCTGTTTTCTAATCCTGTTGTCGAAGTGAACACTCTTCACAATCAATTTACTCCCAAACAAAAGAAAGACGAAGAAGAATTGGACACGACCATTGCATCAAACATCGATCTGGCTTTGTGTTCTTCTCTGTCGCACATAACACATCTTCTCAAGAGACCAAATTTGAAAGCCGGCTTCCCGTTTCCCACCCTCACCTGTCTCGACTGACTCTGGCATCAAGCCTCCTACTCAGTCGACCAACAGCACAAATTTCAACCCAGCCATTTTGCGCGCAATCCCTGGCTGCCGATTGGACACGACTCTTCCCGCTTTCGCCACATCTTGGGCGAAGCCTAACAACCTTAAAACCTCACAACCGCCACCTTCCGTCACTCTTCCAACGGCCTGACGATCCCAATCTCACGACCTTTTTTCTCGAAACCACATCTTTTTACTCCCACAAACAACCGCAATCATGGTCAAGGAGACCAAGCTCTACAAGCAGTTGGGCATCAGCCCAGATGCATCTCAAGATGACATCAAGAAAGCGTACCGGTAAGTTCGGCAAGCCCAATGCATCATACCCCTGTATAGTACTCATCATGAGAGACCGCTGTTGCTAACAATCATTTTCAGGAAAATGGCCTTGAAATGGCACCCAGACAAGAACAAGGACAATGCCGACGCTGCCGAAAAGTTCAAGGAATGCTCCCAAGCCTACGAGATCCTGTCCGACCCCGAGAAGCGCAAGACCTACGATACATATGGCCTTGAATTCCTGCTACGGGGCGGCGTACCCTACCCAGAAGATGCCGGCGGTGCCGGCGGCAACCCATTCGCTGGTGGCGCTGGAGGCATGCCTGGCGGCTTCCAGAGCTTCAGCTTTGGCGGCATGCCAGAAGGTGGTGGTGCACGCACATTCCACTTCTCGACCGGAGGTCCCGGCGGCGGTGGACGCGGCTTCGAGTTCAGCAACCCGGACTCGATCTTCTCTGAGTTTCTTCGGAATGGCGGCGGCGGCGGCGGCGATGACTTTGGCGGCCTCTTTGGCAACCTTGGCGGTGCCAGCGGCGGCAGGTCGCGCCAATCCCAGGCGTCGTCATCTCCCTTTGGCGCGGCCGGTATGGACTCCCGCATGAGACATGCTACTCCAGAGATCTCTACGGTGGAACGGCCACTGCCCGTGTCTCTGGAAGAGATGTTCCACGGCACGACCAAGAGAATGAAGATCAAGCGCAAGACGTTCGACGAGACCGGCAAGCGTGTACTAGACGACAAGATCCTCGAAGTGCCGATTAAGCCTGGTCTGAAGAAGGGCAGCAAAATCCGGTTCAAGGGCGTTGGTGACCAGGAAGAAGGTGGCCAGCAAGACCTTGTTTTTATTGTGGAAGAGGTAAGCATCCTTAGCAAGTCCAATGATACTTGTCAATGATTTGTTTACGAAGAACCATTACTAACTGTTTGATATAGAAAAAACATGCTCTCTACACACGCGACGGCGACGACATTGTCATGAATGTCGATCTTAGCCTGAAAGAGGCCCTGACGGGCTGGAGACGCACCGTTTCTACCATTGACGGCAAGCAGATCCCACTCGACAAGGCCGGACCAACCCAGCCAGGCTCAAACGACACCTACCCATCCCTGGGCATGCCGATCTCCAAGCTGCCAGGCCAGCGGGGCAACTTTGTCATCAAGTACAACGTCAAGTTCCCGTCGACATTGACAGCCCACCAGAAACAACAACTGCGCGAAATCCTATAAGGAGCACAAACATTTTTTGTCTTTCTAATTCGCCAGGTTCCTCTGCTTTTGTTTCTTTTATTTTTCATTGTTGTCTATGTTTCCAAATTACGTTTGTGCGCCCATACACGAATACATATGAAGAAGGCCCCCTGGGGAGGAGGTGCGGAGTTGTTATTATAGAACTACGGGGCAAAGATAGAATACCATAGGGGAAGGGGCTTGTTTGAGCGAGCAGATATGATGACGGGACGGGTCCTGCTGTTTGTTCTGGTTTTTTTTTGGGGGGTTTTTTTTTGCTTGCTGTTCTCTCTATTTGTCAATTTGTCTCATTCTTGTCTGGCATTTTTTGCATGGCAAAACAAATCACATCATCGGAAGACGGAGTTTCTGGGGTGCTAGCATTTGATAATTTTCTGGGTCTGGGGTCTTCATTTACCCTCAATACACTATTTTCATCTTTGACATTTTGATCATGCAGGTGCGTGCCAGTCGCCGCTCAAGCCTGGTTGGACCTCGGCCCATGTTTTCCGCACGAGGGATCTGGGCCACCGGCTTGATAAACAAATGCGTGGTGCATATACCATCATAATAGCTTCTTTTTAAATAGCTAGTTTTTCTAATAATGACAATTTAACACCAAAAAAAATCATAGAATTTAAAAGCAAAAACAAAAACATCAAGGTTTCCTATCCATATGCCTAATGCTCCAGTGATAAAACTTCATGTGCCCCAAAACACTTCTTTTGACAGCTCCTCGATTTCTGATTTTTGATTTCTGATTTGCTTACCTCGCGAAGCGCGGCGGTAACAACTTCTCCGTCTCACTCCGTGTCCGCCATAGCCACATCCTCGATCTCACCCGGTCCACCACCAGTCGGGTCCAGTGCGTCCATCTGTTGCAGCATCCAATCCAGTACGTAAGTCTCGTCGATCATCTGTTCCACGCGCCGGTAGTGACGCTCCGTGTATGCAATCAGCGAGTCTAGCAGGGCCCCGAGATTGTGGCCCCGGTGACGGTTCAGTCCGGTTATTCTCTTCATGGGGTACGATGCAATGATGACCTCCAGCACACGCTGGGCCGTCTCATATGTCCGGCCGTTCGTGTTCCAGTCGCGCACGCGGAGAAGCAGCGTCCAGAGCTGGTCGTCCGACAGCTGGCCCAGCGCCGCGTCGACCTCGGCATTCTCGCCCGCCTCCTGGAGCACAGACAACAGCCGGCCTGGGTGGTTTAGCTCCAGAGCCAGTGCCAGCGCCTCCCTGTACGAGCCCTGGCGCATATGGTTCTCCAGCTTCTGCTCCTGCTCAATGCGCACCTTGGCAGCCTCGGCAGCAGCAGCAACCGTGGCCGCCGTGGTATCGCGCCAGAATGCAATGGTTCCGTCGCCGGCACCCGACACAAGTGTCTGTGTGGTCTGGGGCGTCGGCCGGCGCAGAGCCAGGGCCCACGCACGGTCTTCGTGGTTGTTCAGTGTGCAAAGTGCGCCCCAGCCTGAGGCGTTCCACACCTTGACGAGGCCGTTTCCATCGGAGCTGGCAAACAGAACCGGGCCAGGTGCGCGCTGCAAGGTCCCTCCCGCTGCCCTTGTGGCCAACTGCTGTTGGTTTTCGCCTTCTGCGTCCTCGTCCACATCCATGTCCTCATCGTCGTCGGCATCGGTCACTCGGGGGCCGGCGACGTCCTCGGTCGGGCCCAGCCACAGCACCTTGTACACGTTGTTCGGGTGGCCTTCAAAGACACGCAGGCTGGTGTAGGTTTGAAGACTCCACAGGATGACTTTCTTGTCGCCACTGCCGGTCAGGACCAACCCACGGCGGCCGCTGGCAACCGACGCCCCATCCTCGCCCGTCACGGGCGGCGTGTTCAGCGGAGCAAATTTGACGGACCAGACACCCCGGCGGTGACCGCGAAGAATGCCCTGCACTTCGCCCTCGCGCGACGACCAGATCTTGACGGTGCGGTCCTGGGAGGCGGACGCAAAGAGCTGGCCCGTTGGGTCGACGTCGAGCGCGTTGATGTCCTTGTCGTGGGCCTTGCGTGTAAACAGGGCGTGCTGTTGCTGCTTGTGGCTGGACTTCTTCGACTTCGTAGAATCCTCCACGGGCAGTGCCTGCCGGGGAATGTCCCAGCGCTTGACCGTCATGTCTTGCGAACCCGTGAGGAGGTATGCTGGCGGATGGCCGAGCGGGTCCTTGAACGCAGGGCTATCCTCCGGAGGTGCGGTTTTCGGCAACGCAACGGCACCCACAGACTCGGCATGGCCAGCGAACACGGCGTAACACGTGAAACCTCCCGCTGGGTCGATGCGCCAGAGTCGGGCACTGTTGTCTTTGGAACCGGTGGCGATCCAGTTTCCAGACCAGTCCACATCCAGAGTAATGACAATATCGTCGTGGCCCTTTAAAAGGCCCACATCCTGACCAAAGTACCCTTCGCTCGTGTTGGCAGCAGATACAATGCGAACGTCTTCCGAGTTGGTGGCCAGAGCGAGGAGCGACTGGTCCGGCAGCAGAAAGGCGAGATCGATGACTTCGTCGTGCGTGCCAGAAATACGACGGGAGGCCTTGAGGGGTGGGAGCCGGCCGCCTTCAGAAGGCGAGGCAGAGGCCAGAATATCGCTAACGGGTGCAATGGGGTACATGACCAGTGTGTGGTCCATCTGGACGCAGACCAGCGTAGACTCGTCGGGGCGGTAGAGCGCAGAGATAATCGACTCCTCCTCGGAACGGGGGGCCTGCTCCGCTGTCAGTTCTCGTCCCGTGCGCGTATCCCAGAGCCGGACATTGCCATTGGCGCCAGCCGTGTATGTGATGGCGCCTGAGTCGCTCTTGTCGTCCTGTGCGGGTCCCAAGAAACCGGCTGCTTCGACCAGCTCGAGGGTCGGCACCACACGCTGCTGCTTCCACGACTTGGCATCCCACCAGGCAATGGTCTTGTCCCGGCCCGCGGTGACAAACGTGTTCTGTGCTGCCGAGTAGTCGATCGCCTGCACGTCCGAGACATGCGCGTCCAGGTTGGCGACAACAGAGCGCTTGTGCAAGTCCCACACGCGCACTTTGCCATCCTGGCTGCCAGAAGCAAGGCGAAACCCAACCGTGGATTGCGACGATTCGACGAGGTTTCCATTGGCCTGGCCCTCCTCGTTTTCCTGTTGGCGACCCTTCTTGTTCTTCTTCTTCTTCCCCGTCTCCGTCTCGCTGACGCCTGCCGCCGCCACTTCGAAGAAGTGCAGAGCCGACACCAGAACACTAGGTCCACGCAGGGTGTGTGTCGAATGTCCACGCCGGATGTCCCAAACTTTGATGTTGCCATCGGCGGCACCGGTGGCTAGGAGAGTGCCGGTACGATCGACTGCAAGAACAACGGCGGGGGTGCCGTGGGGCTTGAGCGTCCGAAGGAGAGATGTCTCTACCGTATCGAAGTCTTTGGAGATTGTGAGGGCATATATGCGCATGGAGAGGGATCGGGAGCAGACGATGAGGTGGGAAGCCGTTGGCGTTACTGAAAGAAGAGACTCGGTTAGCATCCAGGCGCACCAGCGTAGAGGTTGGAGGAGGGGCACGAACATATCAGAGAAGAAACCAGCTCGTCATCCTGCAGAAATACAACGTTAGTCACTTCGATAGCTCTGGTTACAAAAGAAAAAGCTGGCTACGAACTCCTTCAATCTGTGCGAGACGCTTGCCCGTGGACAGGTCCGTCAGAACGATATCCTCCTCGAGGGTGGTCGCAAGGATCCGCGCTCCATTGTCAAGAGCGACAGAGCCGCCCGTATAGAAGGGTCGGATTTCTTGGTCGATCTCAAAGGTCGGCTTGAAGGGCTGTTTCGTCGCCATGATTGCTGGTCCAGGAGATTGGACAAGATCGAGAGGGAAAGTCTCAAATCTTTCCAGCTATTTTCTTTCACCCAGAGTTTTTTTTTTTTGTTATCGTGATAGTCGCGACGATTTTTAGCGATAAGAATAAGGTTATCTTAGCGCTTTCATTTGCTACGCTGAGCCACAGTGTGGCGTCTGCACCAGGGACCAAAGCTTCAGCTCTGGTTCACCTGCACCCACGACGCCGCCGCCGCAAACAAGTACCAGTCTCACAAGGCATCTTTCTTCCTTTTCATGCCCCGCAGGATATGTTTATCTTGCAAGACCCAAAGACATGACCAAACTTGGTCCTTTGACGTCTCAGGCCTTGGTAAGTGTCCCTGTTTTGGCGAAAGCGTCGCAAAGCGCGCCATAACTCCCGACGCACCATAGAATGCTAACGTCGACTTCTCGTTCCCAGGGCCGGTCGCCGTACGATGAAGTCTTCGAGGGCGAGGGTGAAGCTGACTGGAGTGCTCTGGAACAGCAATACGATGGACGAGGCCGACCGATTAACCCCGTCACGAAACGGATCAACCGGGAAATTGTCCGGTCACACAATGAAGTCATGCACGTCATTGGCGTGGCCGAGCCCGATAACAACACCTTGGCAGCCGATGCTGAAGCGAAGCGGCGATTGATGCAGCAACAATATGAAGACCAGATCGGACATCAGTTGATGCACATGGGTAGGATCATGGGCATTGCGGGAGTCTGGGGTGTTAATGCCATGCGCCAGAGAATCCTGGTATGTTGTATATGTCGAGTCTTTCCTCGAACGGCCCGTCCGAACACAGACGACTAACATGCGCGTGGTCTCTCAGCTCTACCGCCAGTATTCCGAGATCCCTTTTAGCCAACTGTTGCAGCATGAAGTCAACGGACGGCCAGTATCAAGCGTCTTCACAACCGGACTACCTATCTTCATCACGAGCCACTCTCTGCGACAAGCTTCAATTTCCCTCGACCAAATCCGGGACAATTTCTGGTACTTGCCCGCACATCTTTCTTTGCTTTTCCATACAAGACGGGCCGGTCGGTTATACTAACATGGCTGCTTTGTACCAAGGACACGGTCTGTCATCCAGTTTGTGCGGCTCCATCTCCAAATCTTTCTGTGTCTGCAACGCATGGCCATTATCCCTGCATACCCGTGGTTTCCGAACCCGCTGTACTTTGTGCCCTTTTCCAGCCAATCGCCAATCGCCCGTCCCCCACCACTCCCATCCGCGCTTTCGGCCCGCAGCCTGGCATCGTGGGTGGCACAAACGGCCCTGAACTTTGCTCCCGTGGCCGCCTTCTACTGCTACACGAAATTGTGGACGACTGTCACACAATACATGTATGGCGTTGTCTACCCGTATATACCGAGGCCACCAAACTTCCGGTTCTCACGTGCCAGTATGCAGGAGCGCACGGTCAGTTCGAGGAGGCTGACCAACTCGACCCCGGTGGAGCACGCGAATTACATGGATGCTGATGCAGGAGAGGGCCCTCCTCTCCTCACCAATGGCCCCATCACGGACGCCGCGCAAGTCGAAGAACCAGCTATGATGACCGATGCCGAAATGGATGCCATGGAGCCACGTGAACCCCATCCGTCCCAGGTTGCCACACCAGCAGCCACACCAGCACCGCCCACGTCGCCCACGGCCGCTAGGCGGCGGAACACAGTGTCCAGCCGTGGCGGCGATGACGGGTACGGCAGTGAGGAGGAAGAGTTTGAGCTGAGTGCCACGCTCATCAGCTTTGACGTCGAGGCGGCTGACGCCAGCGACCTGCCCAACACATGGTCGGCCGAGTTGCGGCAGAGCAGCGTTGGCCCAGGGGCCGGCGGAATGGGTGGTGACGATGGCTACGGAGACCGCAGCTATCCAGACGAGTACTATGACGACGAATCCGAGCCTGTCTACGCGAACAACCTGGTGACACGGCTGCCGTCTCTCATTGCGACCGATGTTATGACGGTGGTGCTGTCTTCGACGCTGATTGCGCCGTACGAGGCGTTTGTCATCCGTCTGGTAGCGCGGGCGTATCGGCGGCGGAACGGCCTACCGCTGGACGACCTGTATGGGCTGAATCTGCTGCCGTACGCGGGCGGCAGTCTGAATTTGACCTCGTTTACCAACTTTGTCGGCGTGGGCCTGGTTCATCTGCTGATCGAGTCGGGGTGCTGGCTGGCTGCCACGTCGCTGGCGATGCTCTACCGTAACAGCAAGCCCGGAATGCCTTTTTGGCAGATTGTCCGGGCCAAATTCCGCAAATTTTGGTACAAGACGGAAGACGATGAGCAATACTGAAGAATGATCAGGTTTTGCTCAAGTCGCGGCGCTTTTTGGAGTTTGGAGGGCCATGGTTTGGGATTGGACGGCAAAATGGGGTTTCTTGGTTTTTTCTTCAAAACTCTCTCTTCAGCCTGCCGTATGTATGCATGTCCTTCAAATTGTAACACGAAAAAAATAAAGCAAAAAGGCGTATAGGTATCATGGGGCGTTATTTCATAGCATTTCCTTTTCATTTCCTTCCTTTCCTCTCTCGTATCAATGCCTCCTCTTTGGTCTTCCACTGGACACGTCGCAGCAGCAGAACGGTTCATGCCCTGGGCTTGCTCTTTTTGGTGCGCGCGGCTTTCAGCTCGTCGACTAGCTCCTTGAGGATCTCGTACAGGTCATCATTCCGTCGGGCTAGCAACAAGACGTCGTCGGTGGTCACGGTGGAACGACCAGCATGGCGGCTGAAGCTCTCGAGATCTAGAGCGACGGACTCTGGAAGGGGAGGTCAGATGAGGAGAGCCATGCCGATATGCAAGTGGAGAGCAAACGGGAACACGGGAGACCACGTACCAAGCTGGTTCCACACCATATCGGCCAATGCGCCGATAAACTGCGGCGTCGCATTGCGGTTGTGCTTGATGGACTCCTTGTCGACCATTTCGCCTACGGCCGTCCAGAGGGCGGCTTTGAGCTGTTGTTGTTAGCAGGAGAGCATTAGTAAATTTAGAGAAGAGGAAAAATGGCATGTGTGCGTGCGCGCGCGCGCGCGTGCACAGGCAACACACCTCTAGCTCATCCTGTTCTTTTTGGCGGGCAGCCATTGTTTCGTTGCTGGCATTGAGCGGTGATGCACTCGCGCTGGGAATGTCAATTGCGACAAAGACGCGCTTTGTCTACACGCGCCTGGGATTGGTTTGCGCCAAGTCCTCCCCCACCTTCCCAGTGTGTCAAACCGCTGTTCGGGTGCGGTTATGTCATGGCGGGTCTGCAACAATTGGTTCTGGGTCCAGGCATTGATTGCTAGGTGAGTTTAGTGCCGATCCAACCGTCCGGGCCACCCGAAGGCTGCTGGAAAGCCCAGCCAACCACAGCGGGGATAACGATAACACAGTTGGAATAAGAAAGCAAAGAAGAAAAAATTAAAAATTAAAAAAATAATTACTCAATTCAGCCATTTTTTTCTTTGCTTCTGTTTGTTTCCATCTTCATTTCCCATTTCCCACTTCCCATTTCCCATCTGCCATCCTGTCTTCCTCTGTTCCACCCATTGCGCTCTCACCGGAACTCGACAAGGTTCACCTTCGAAATTTCCCCTGTCTACATTCCCTTTTCTGTGGTTTGTAGGCTCTGCCTTCTTCTGCGGCGAACACCAAGCCTTCCAGCGCATTCGCTGCCTCACGCGCGCAAGCCCGAGCGACTTTCGTCATTTCTCTCGACTTTCAAGCGACTTTTTTTTTTTTTTTTCGCGCCGTCGCCCTCTCTCGCAGAGACATACCCTACCACTCTCGCGACTCTTTCTCTTGCGCGCCCTCGTTCACGCCTCTGAGGGACCTCGATTTCACCGACCCGAACCTCTACTCACTCGACCTCGCCCTCTGATCCCAAACCGCAACCATGCCGGGCTTCACCGACTACGTCAACTTGGTTGGCGAACGTCTCTCCAACAACCTGTCCTCCTCCTTCAGCAACCTCTCTGCCACGCAGTGGATTCGACTCATCGCCGTGACCGGCGCCTACCTGCTGCTCCGGCCGTACCTCATGAAGCTCGGCGCCCGTGCGCAGATGCGCCAGCACGAGGCCGATGAAAAGGCGGCCGAGGAAGAGGCCGCGGCCATTGCCGCCGGTCGGCAAGCCGCCCTCTCGCCCAATGCCCTCCGCGAGAGCGGCACGCGTGTCGCCCAAAAGGTAGCCGTCCCGGCCGATAGCGACAGTGAAGAGGACGACGATCTGATCGATGGCCGTCCGAAAGACGCGGCCACGTCGGCGGTCGACTGGGGCAAGAACGCGCGGCGGCGGCAGCGCAAGTTCATCCGGAAGATGCTGGAGGAGCACGAGCGGAAGTTGGCAGAGGAGCAGGCGGACGAGGAGGACAAGGACATTCAAGAGTTCCTGGTGGAGTAGACGAAAGAGGGGAACTTCTGGGCTGTGGTAGTGGAATTTTGAAACTACCATAGGCGGGAAGTGTGTTTGTATATTATCTGGGCAATTTGGGTTGCGCATGCAGAGGGGGCCCTACCGGGGGGTATTAGAAAATTGCAATAGAAAAAAAATGTAATAGAATTTGGGTCTTTTTTTTTCCCCTCTGTCTCTGCCTTTTAACCTTTTTGTATGACCTGCTCGACAAAATGGTTTGCTGGACGGAAGTGGTGAGATAGCTTCGAGACAGTAGGTTGTCTAAGCGTTGCCAGATTTGACACTCTGCTTGTCTTGGTAAACGCATGTCTACCTAACAACGGAGTGGAGAGAAGATGCCATGGTAGCAGAACTGTGATTCACGCAACCGGGGATTCTTCCCGTGACTAGGCAGCGTGGTCCGACTGCGTCATCCCGCCCATTATTTTTGATTTCTTTTCTTCTCGAAACAGTATCAGAGTTGCACTTTTGTTGAATGGTGGCGGAGCCTCACGGCTGACAACCAATGCAGAGCAACACGTTCTGGTCACTCATTTGACAACAGGCCGAGAATCGAGGCCCCGCGTCAGAACATATATTTCCTGCACACCAGCGATATCACGGAGGCATCCCCCGGAGGCAGCCTTCTTGTCACCTAAGGTCAATGCAACCAAGAAAATGGCAAGGCATGGCTGAAAACGAGGCTTACGCTCCCCGAAAGTGCGAACAGCCAGTCTGCCTTGTTGGAGAACGTCCGACGGAGCGTGTGTCGAGGGACTCAATCTGGGTGAGAACCATACCGGTAAGGCAGTTAAATCCCATATTGCCTATCACATGCAAGTATCGGCGAACTGCTGGCCGAAGTGGTTTACAACAGCATCTGTGTAGTTAGATTCTCGATCTGTCCCAAATAGGAAAGTCAGCACAGCCCGGTCAAGCCACCCTCAACCATGTCGAGGGCGCGGCCATGCCCTCCGAGACTTCCAAAGTCTCGTTGGTGAGCAGCCTGATTCTACAGATATATTGGTCACCGTGCCTCCATGGCGCATGTTCGTCAGCGACAGAGCGCCGGGCATTCTGCAAAGAAGTCTCACCGCCTAGAAAGTGGTCGTAAAGCGACCAAGCATCGAAAGTGCTTCTCTTGTCGCGTCTCCCTCGGCTTAGACTCTTAATTTGGGTCAGGTATATTGCCTGGAGGTTGATATTTTGCATTTTTTGAATTGTCAAGTTTTTGTCGTTCCACGATGTGTAGGCGATGCCGTAGTGCACTTTCTGATAGGCCTGGTTCACTTGCTGGCACACGAGACAAACAGCTCCATCCCATCTCTCTGGCTGGATAGTCCTTCTGCCATGTGTGACAGCACAATTGCATTTTCACCGCTCTTTTGTGCGGCCGCGAAGTCCCGAATGAAGTGTCCAGATACTGGTGCTTATCATGTCGTTGCCTTCCAATGGCCGCGCCTGTAAGACTGGTCGCAGTATCTCCTTGTGCTCTCGCGTCTCCTGCATTCAGATCTCCGGCCTCTTGCAGGTAGTCAATGGCAAGCGGGATATCCGCTTGCATCTCCGCGGCATCATGTGCTCTTCTGACAGGTTAAGGGGTCTTTTTTTTTCCTTTTTTTTGGGCGCTTTTGTGTGTTGAAGTGTATGCTGGTCTTTGGTTTGGGTCTGCCTCTTCATCGCTGCTCGCAAGGGCATGTTTAATCATCCAATCTCGATGCGGAATCGAGATCTGTTGGACATGCCAATACATCATGCTCACGTATGCCTCGTACAAATTCATGGCAGGCCTGGTGGATTGAAGCTCTTGGGCATCAATGTGATTTATAGCCCAGGCACACTATGATCCCAGAAGTAGACCAGGCTGTCAGCGAGGATCTGGTGCCGAAATTAGTTTCAACATGTTGCGAGGCCGCGTTGCCTAGGTATTCCCGCAACTTGGACCAGATCTGATGCAGAGTCAATAGTTGTCTCTTCCATAGGAAAATAACGGAGACAGCAAGCATGTCTTGACTGGGATTGAAATCTCCGAGGACTTGGACACCGGGCATTTTCGAGGTAGGATCGCTGAGCTGTTCCGCGCAACAGACATGCTGCAACACCACGAGCTCACTGTGCATCTGGTGGGCGGCCTTCGCCAGCTTTTCTCGCAACATGATTAAGCCAAGCTACTATGTAGGAAAGCGCCCTATCAAGACGCGTAGTACTGAAACAGCTGCACCGGGTTTGGTGGGCAAGGCTGAGAGTGGGTTCGACTGGGTCAGACATGTTCTTGCAGGGGTGCCTCGTAGAGAAACTAAGTAGCGAATGCCCAACACTTGGTGCATGCGGGTGGTTCAGCTGGGGTTTGAGCACGGGGTCTGTTTGAAGACCAGGCCCGAGGAAAGTGGAATAAAATATTTTGGAGCATAGGCGGTATTATTAGTTGGCTACTTGGGTATTTGCGCCCGGCCGCTCTTTCCGCATTGCCCGCCGCACCTTCCTGCTGTACCTCCTGCAGGGCAAGGTCACGTTCCGTAATGGAAGCAGCCTTTTTTTTTTTTTTTTTTTTTGGCCCTCGACCGACGTCTTCCTGGGGCAAGCGCTTCCTGGACCTGGAGACACACAGCAGAACAAAAATAGAGACGGGGCAGTCGACACTTGTCCAGATTTCAGCTCTGGCAGCACCGAACAGGGGAAAGCGCACCGAACGGTCGGCCCAGCAGAGACCGACAGCCCTGAATGGAAGAGAACACAGCATCAGGCCAGGAGGATGGCTGGAGCAGCCCTGCCCCCTAGGTCTGCTTCGGTAGCTCGACTGGCAGGGAGCTGTCCCGCATGAAACAGCAGTGCGAGCGAAGCTGCAGGTGCCGGCCGCTTCCCCAGGCCAGCCAGCGCATAAAAAGTCCGCCTCCTTCCCAACGCCAGAACGACAGGGCAACACCACCCAACCGACCACCCCCTCTGCAGGCAAGCGTCGTCGACAACCATAGCACACCCATCACACACCCTCTTTATGCAAGTCCGCGTGGAACTTGGCAGGCCGGACACGTCGGGGTTGGCCTGGGACAGGACAGCAACCTGACAGCTTGACAGGGTTCAAGTGCGCCGTCTTTGAAAGACACAATCAAAGTAAGTTGCACCTGCCCAGTGGCTATTTTTGCCATTGTCCTGCTTTTCGCGTTGTTGTTTCTTGTCATTTCAGCCCGTTTTTTTTGTCCCATTTCTCGCCTGCCCTTGTTGGCCTCCCTCGTCCGCAGCAGCTTCTTTGTCGGGGCCTCTTTCCTCTTTGGCGCGCTTTGGGTGGTGGTGGCGGCCTGGCCGACCGGCACGAGAGAGGATTGCCCGCATCCTGCGTTGGGCTGTACAAGGCTGGCTGCCCACTATGACACTACAAGGGGACCCCCCAGCTTCGTGGCCTCCTTCCCCCCCACTCCCCCTCCAACCCACCTCTGCGCCCACCCTGTTCTTCTAACGCGCTTCCACGGCGGTTCGACTTTCACTTTTCCAAGGCCCGTTTCTGTTTCTGGCCTTGTTCCTGGTCCTGTTGCGGTCCTTGTTTCTGGCCTCTGTGTTTCCAACCGTCGCGTGCCTGTCTGGTTGGCTCTTTCAAGGCCATATTTAGCCCTCCTTGTAGTCTGCGACTTTCCCTCCCTGCGCCCATTGCCTCCTGCTTCCTGCTTGCAGAACTGCTCCAGTCGTCTTGTTGTGCGCCACCGTTCTCGCCATTCTGGCGCTCTCCTCCCTTTCTTGCTTTCTTACTTTACTTTCTGACCCCGTTTACCCCTCTTCGCCCGTTTCTTGCGCCCTTGCTAAGTCGTTCCGCTCCGCATCCAGCACTAGGCAACATCCTCAGCGCTAGCCTACTGTGTCTGGCGATCCCTTCGCAAACCGCCTCGGTCAATGGGCGCCGCCGCTCAAACGATGTCCGTCTCGACGACCTTTTGAATCCGCCTGTGGAACCTCGGAGCAACCCAGCATGGCGGACTGGTACGACAACCGCCGCTACCCGCCACGGGGGTCCTATAGCAGCTCCAGGCCCTACAGCTCTCAGCCGTGAGTATATGACGCCGCCGCAGCTGGCAATGCGCCCCAGATCGTGGAGCAGGCTGCAGAGCAGACGATTTACTGACTTTCTGAGCAGGAGCTCGCACAGGAGCCGCCGTGACGACCCCGAATACGTATCCCGATACGAATATCGCCCTCCTCGCAGGGGGAGACAGCGGGGATTCTCCCTAAACGCATATGTCGAAGATGAAGCAGACGCTTTGAAGAGAGAGCACATCCCAGGCGGGACTCAAGCAAAAGCCGACCCTGAAGGCGCCCGGAATCGCGGTGTTGTCGACCAAATGCCCCTTCTGATACCCGTGCCCGAGAACAACCCCGAGCGACGCTTTGTGCTTTTGCCCAAGTCAGCCAGTGCGGCGAGCAGCGAGGTCGTGGCAGCAGACTCCGAGCCCAGTCTCGTCGGAAGCGGTGCTTATCCTACTGGCAGCAGCAATAGAGCCTCTGGAAGAGGCGGCGACTACGAGGCGAACACCTGTCGCAAGTTCACAGTCCCCAGAATAGACTCCGAGTCCAACACGGCGTCAGGCAGTGCTACCCCGTCTGGTGCGACAAAGGCGACAAAGGCTGCTGTGGCAGGCGCTGCTGGATTGGCAGCGGGAGCGGCTGCTGCTGCTGCGATTTCAGGGAACGCCAATGCGAGGAACCCACCACCGCTCGAGAGGCGCAAGAGCCGCAACGACCTTCCCCGGATCGAGACAGACGTGACCCACGAAAGGCGTTCGAGCACGCGGCCCCGGTCCGCGACACGCTCAGACAACCGGTCAACGAGCGGCCGCTCTCACCGCACGGACCGTGATCGGTCCGGATCCCGTGACAACGACTTTCTTTCCCCAGATATCATCAAACATTCTACCAAAGGGCGAGACCGTGCTTACTTCGACCTGAAGAAAGGATCGGGAGACTCGCCCTCTGCACGTTCAACGTCCGGTGGTCGCCGGGCGCCCTCAGAGGGCAGGAGATCACATGACCGCCCGGACAGGCATGCCCCTTCGGCCGAGTCGTACCACAGAAGACGCGCTTCGTCAGTCTACGAGACAGAGCAGCCCGCCAGACGGTCCTCTATCAGACAGTCGTCGCGAGACGAGACCAGCACCAGTACGCGCGGCAGCCGGAGCTCACTATCGCCGCCCGATAAGAGTCGCAAAAACCAGTCACCCACACGATCCGATAACCGGGACATTTCCCCGCGAGATCGCGACAGTCGCGATCGCCAGAGGCCCATAAGAAGGGAGTCTGTGCATGGGAAGCGCCGTGACTCTCCCCCGAAAACCGACGATGGCCATTTCTCCGATGAGCGGGCGAAGTCCAGCATCTCTTCTACGCCCCTCCGGAGACAGATGAGCGACCAGCGGAGGCCAGTCTACAGAGACGACGACACCTTCAGCAGTGTCAGCGCCGGGAATGCCGACACCCGCCAACCATTTGTCTCTGGCAGCTACAGTGGCGGCGGTGGTGGACGGTACAATACGGTTACTGGCGCCACGGTAGTTCCCAACGCCAGACAGTCACAAGCCCACATCCCGCTGGTGGTTGGCTCTGTCCCTGCCGATGTACTCAGCTCGAACACCTCTTCGACAGCCAGAACACTGCCCGAGCGGCGCAGGAGGCGTGACTCCTCGTCGTCTTCATCCTCCGAGAGCCATGTGCGAGCCTCTGACACAGAGCGCCCACGAGGTCCGAGGTCTCGCTCCCGTGCCCCTAGCATCGTCCACAATGCAGCGGCCGACCTCAATTCGAGAGCCGCGCCACTGCAGCCGCCCTTGCAGTCCAGAGCGGCAACACTGCCCATGCCGATACCCGTTTCCCACACAGCTCCGATCTCCATTCCGGCTCGCGGCTCTGGCTCCTTGAGAAGTCGCGACGGGAGCCTTTACGAGCCACGAGGGTCAGCAGTCGGCATGCAGCGTGTGCATTCTTCGCAGTCTGCTCTCCCACGCTCATCTGGATTCTTCGACGACAACAGCAGCTACGCCAATGCTCCGACATCCCACTCCTATCAGCCACCTGCCTTCTTCGTCAATATTCCAGGTGCACGTCAAGAGGAAAGACAATTCCCAGAGGAAAGGCGACCGCCAGAGGAGACACCACAAGCCGGGCCACCAGCTGATCGGCTAACAGCAGCACCAGAGCGAGCGCCTGACAGAATGCCAGACCTGTCTCTCATACCGTCGTACCGCCATTATTGCGAAGACGTCTACAACAAGCGCATCCCAGGACTTCCAGAGTGCCCTCGACAGGACTTCAGCGCCAAGTACAACGACTGGAGGACACTCACCCCATTTTTGGATTTCTACATCTGTCCCACTTGCTACGAAGCTGCATTTGCCAGATCGCCCTACCGATACGAGTTTGTCCCATCGTCCGTCTTCAACCGGCACGAGAGGGTGCGATGCATGTTTGGCTCCATGCATTGGTACCAGGTTGCCTACTTTGTCAGCAGGAAGCTCCAGCTCCCGAGTCTGAACCTGCTGCGGACGATGTTTGACCGGGATGAAAAGCTCGAGGTTCCCTGTCTTAAAGCAAAGCGATGGACTACGGATTGGTTCAACATCATCGACCCGGTCACGCGCTTGCCGGTACCCAATTTCGCCGTGTGCGAGCAGTGTGTCACTGCTATCGAGGTTCTGTTTCCCAGGCTCAAGGGAATCTTCCAGCGAACCGAGTATGGCCGCAACGTCTACGAGCACTGTGCTATGTATTTTGACCCTGACCGAAAACGGCTCTGGAGATACATTGGTGTTCTTGAATCCGCCAATGAAGCGGCTATCGCTGCCAACTCGTATGCGGACGCGAAGCCTGTCGTCGACAAGCTCCTGAGCATCAACGAGATCCCCGAGTGCTTCCGCGACATACCCAGACGAAATCGGAGGTGGTACTACATGCGCTCGCTGCCCGACTTTATCGTCTGCGAGGAGTGCTTTGAAGAGGTTGTCCTGCCGAACGTCAACACCTACCGCACGGTCGCTGGCGACTTTTTCAAGGAGTCCAAGGAGCTCCCCATCGCCCAGTGCTACCTGTACTCGCCTCGCATGAGAGACATTTTTGTGCGAGCTTGCCAGCAGAACGATAAGCTTTTCTTGCAGCAGAAGCTCGAAGAACGCATGCGGGTTGCCGACGACATCACGGACAGACTCGACCGTCTGCCGCGGGACTCGCCCACCACCGAGGCAGAATCGAAGAAGTTGATAGATGAGTGGAAGAAATGGGAGTGAGCGGAGCCTTGCTCCTGGTTGCCGTCCCATTTGTATGGTTCTTTTTTTCTTCGGTTAAGTAATGATAGATGAACGTGAACATGTTGATACCACAGAGATAGTTTTTATTATACAAAAGATTGCCTCTGCCATCCAATGTCGTACTTAGAGCGAGCACAGGTGCTGAGCACCTCTGCAGAGGACAGCACAGTTTTTGTGTTATAACTCTGTGCTGGCTACGCCACAACCGTAAAAGGCATCATATTATGATTGGGTCTATCCTTTCTGTTCTTTCTTTTCATTCTATTCATTCTTTCTTTCTTGGGCTATTTCGTAAATAAGAATGCTTCTATCATAACACATGAAGACGTATCTACACCTGATAGGCAGCTATCTCACTGCAGACATACAACCTTTGCTTGCCGGGGCAGTGATACCCAAACCTTGAGTGGTATCAGAGCAACTCCGACGCGGTAGGAACAGCCTGCTTGTCCGTGCGTAATAAGCAATAGAACACTTACCTCGGCACCAGATAGCAGGTCTTCGCCTATAGGCGTAGAGTACGCGTCGGAATGGCTGTATGAACCGGTCCCGTAAATGGAGATGGCCATGGCGTCCAGGGGGATGTCAAAGGAGAACTCCCGCGAGAGTGCGTCTATGCTGGCACTGGCGATCTTGGTGTCACCGTGGAAAAGATTGGGCGCATCCGTGGCATGGCTTTGAAGCCGGAGTCGGGCGATCTGCGCGCGCGCTGCCAGCACGCCGGGCCGCATGTGCGATGCCATCTGCCCCGGCAGATCGGCCAGCTGGAGCGGCGGCAGCGAGCCGAGAGCTCGCTCCCAGTAGTCGCTGTAGGTAGGCCAGCGCCGACGGCATGCGTCCTGCAGATCCTCGGCCGCGCCAATGTCCCAGAAGTGCGGGCGGGTCCCCAGGTCGGCGCCCGCCTTCTCGAGACAGCCCTCCGCCGCGGCCACCGCCAGAGCCACTTGCCAGTTCTCGTGCATCCTGGCCGTCGGACTCGCGTGCGTGATGAGCGGCACGAGCGGGCCGCTGCCACCACCCCCCTCCTCCTCCTCCTCCATCACGCGTGCCCAGGCCACCAGCGCGCCGCACCATTTGTTTTCATGCTTGTACAGGGCCGGGCCGTGGACGTGGGACCACGACCACGAGGGAAACAGGATGGCGGCCTTGCTGCTGCTGCTGTTGTTGTTGTTGTTGTTGCTGTTGTTGTTGTTGCTGTTGTTGCTGTCGCTGCGGGGGACGCGCGGGGTGGCTTGCCGCTGCGGCGTCTGCCAGAACAGGGCACAGTCAAAGTCGCGCGCCGGGAGGCTGCACAGCACGGCCTGTGGGTGGTCGCCGTAGAGCGCCACGCAGACGCCGGCAAAGGCGCGGTGGATGTCCATGTCGAACGTCAGCGCGCGCTGGGTGTAGCTCTCTACGTGCCGGCTGTAGGAGCCGAACAGCGAGGACTGCGGATCGAGGCGGTACGCCAGCGGCAGCTCGTAGGCCGTGCCGTGGTAGTCCCGCACGACGCCGCAGCGCCCGCTGTCCTCGTACACGGCGCCCTCCTTGCAGTCAAAGACGGCTTGCAGCGGCGTGAGGAAGAGGCGCCGTCGCGCCAGCACGGCCTCCTGGTACGTCCAGCCGCGGGACGACCACGGGCTGTGCCGAAGAAGGTACTGGATGGTCGGCAGCCGGGACGTCAGGGTCAGCGGGCCCATGGTGATTCTCTGCGTGTGTCCGAGCGGCCACGGCCGTGGTTGCCGCACGCCGGGGCTGCTCGTGTCGGCATTGGCGCTCGCGGTCATCAGCAGCACGAGGACGGCGCGTGTGTAGATGCCGGCCATGGCCTGGATGTTGGCGTCCCGGATGGCGTCGTCGTCCTGCACGATGCACAGCCGATCCACCCACAGGAAGCGCTCGCCCAGGCGGGTGCAGGCCTGGATGGCATCCTCGATGGCCTCGGGCAGCCGGGACGCGCAGAGGCTGCCCGGGCGCATGAGCGCGGCGCCGTTGCCCTTGGCCGAAAAGAGCTTCGTCGGGTCGGGCTGCTGACCCCATACATAGCTGAGGGCCACAAAGCGGCAGTCGTCGTCGTCGTCGTCGTCGCTGTTGCTGCTGTCGACGCGGACCAGACACCGCTGCTCGACGTCGATGACGCAGAACCCGGGCGGCAGGGCCGCCGGCGACGCGTCGAGACGGCACCCGTCGTGCCCCGACTCGCACTGCTGCAGCATGCTGCGTAGGCGCTGCCACGAGATGTGCGGACCCATGGCGCCCCCTGAGATCTCGTCCGTCCGGGCCTGGGGCGAATGGACAATGAGCGCGTTGTCCAGAGAAAAATGGTGTCTGTGGGTGCCAGCATTGGATTTGATGATGAGAAGGATGGAAAACATCGACGAAGGGACGTCGGTTTTGGACTCCATCCAGTCCAGCGAGATCCGGGCATCGGTCATGTCCGTGCCCCGGGGAACGGCAACGTGTGTAAAGTTGACCACAATCGTGTCGACAAGGCCGCAAAAGACGCAGCCTGTTTGGTCCCGACGTGTGCGGATGTCTTTCCATGTGCCCAGCTCGATCTCGGTGTGCATTGCCAGCACGTTCTCGCAGACGAGCATATGGAACAGCCGCATGTGCTTGCAGAAGCCGCAGACATGGACGGCGGCCGACGCGGCCGACGAGCAGGTCGAGCATGGTTCATGGAAAGCCCAATACTGCATGTGCTTGTGCAAACTATCTCCACGGCTGTACGATCCCGCCATTGGTGAAAGGCAAGCACAGAGTTCACACGTCTTTTTTTTTGGAGAGACTTTGTTAATACTACGCGCTCGTGACAGGAGACTGGTGTGGCACATGGCTTGCCTCTATCTTGGTTGGCGGTTTGGGTGCCGGTGTTGCCTGCACGTTGGTCGACAGCTTGCTTGACGGGGCCGCCTCATCTCTGCTCTTGGTCCTATGCCTACGACGGCGTAGGAAGGAGAGTTTCGATAGCATGACAAGGAATGGATGCGGGACTCAAAAGGCCTGCTGCAGGTGTGGCGTGTGGTGCGTGTATATCTACAAAGGCGAAAGAAGGCTCCGCTGTTGTAATTCTCTATCCCGGAGTCCATACAGTATATATCGTCAAATTCCTGCGCCGTCTGAAGCTCACAACTCCTGCGAGATGTGAGCAAAACGTGGGGGGGGCCACAGCCTCATTCAGCCTAACCCCCCACCTTTATTGTGGTCATAGTTACGATGGGCTTACCTTTCTCAGGGCAGCCTGTTAGAATCGGTATCCGTACACCGCTGCAGCGGAGAACCTGTCAGTAGGATACCAGTAAGACAGGCCAATAAACAAACAAGATCACCACTTTCAGCAAAAATCGCGGGCTCACAAGGCTTATGTGTACACGCCCACGGTAAGTTGCATCCCACCAACAAAGGCCACTCAACTGCCTCACACTCCCTTCTGACAATGCTCCTGGTTGGTTACACCGTAGTTTCCGGATGTTCTTGTTGAGTTGCATAAAAGTGAGTTGCAGGTTTCCCGTATTAATGCTAGTGCTGAAATAGGTAACCCGTTGTAAACTGTGTTGGGCCCATTTCGCACAGTCCCGTAGTACTGCAAACACTGGACCAGGGCCTCATTGCAGTTACCAAAACTGCCGGTTGGTGTCTGAATCCTTTCCTTTGTATTGCCCGATTCGCCTATGCTTCCCCGGATTTTTGTATATTTGCGAATTTAAAGCAAATCCGTTGCAATTTATTTCTCGCATACGAGAGGTCGGATCTCGCCTCCGTAACGAAAACAGCCGAGAGGGAACCACGAGCATTTTCCCAAATGCCCTGCGGACTGGTTTGGGCGCAATTCAGCCACCAAGGAAGGCACTATGTCTTGAGATATATTGCGTGCATAATGCGGCTTCTTCAACAATACTACTATGAAGCCTCTCTCCTATTCTGGCTCTTATTCTACAAATCGCCGGGGAGTTGAACGTGAACTCTGATTTTCAGGCCGGAATTTGAAGCAGAGCAAAAGCAGCCAAGGACAACCCCAGACAATGCATCCACCGAAAGCTGCTTGCCTTTTTGGCCTCCTCTTGGGCCCAGCGGCCTTGGCCGCGGTTCATCGGGTGGGAAGTACTTGCACAGTGACACCCCTGAGTGCCACAGCGGCTGCGAAGCGACGGTCGCCGGCGCCGGCTGCGGAACCAGAGCAGTTGATTGTGGACACGGCATCCCATATTCTTCCCGAGGCCACTCCGCTGGTTCTCGAGGTCTACCCACGGCCAGAGCCTGGCTCCAACGCCGCGCTTCATTACGACCGCAAGGCGGCCGCAGCCTCGGCCTCGGCAGCATCCATATCGGTCGCCCAAGCCTCGGCCTCGGCGGCCGCAGCCCGAGCCAAGGCCAAGGCCCATCATGCCCGGGATGTGGATGGCAACGGCTCTACGTACGGACAAGACATGGAGTTGGCCACCCTGGACGACACGCCCCAGATCCTGGATGCGTTCAAGCAGTGCGGCCACGACGGGCACATCGTCTTTACGGAGGGCACGTACAGCATCCGCCAGGTGATGAACACGACGGACCTGCGCAACTGCGACATTGACATCCTGGGCACGTTTGTGTGGAGCGGCGACAACATCCAGTACTGGCTCTCGCACAGCTTCCCGGTGACGTACGCGGGCCGCTCGACGGCGTGGCTGCTGGGCGGAACCAACATCTCGCTGCGCGGCCACGGCAAGGCGCTCTTCAACGGCAACGGGCAGATCTGGATCGACCAGAACCGCAACCAGGGCAACCAGAACGGGCGGCCGATCAGCCTGACCATCTGGCACGCCAGCAACGTGTTTGTGGACGGCATCACCTGGCGGATGGCGCAGTTCTGGCACACGTTTGTGGCGCACAGCCAGAACGTGACCATGACCAACCTGGACATGGACACCTGGAGCACGTCGCAGTACAAGCCCGTCAACACAGACGGCACCGACACGTGGAACTCGCGCGACATTGTGATTGCCAACTGGACCGTGCGATGTGGTGATGTAAGTGGTGGTGGTGGTGATGGTGGCGGGAGCGCCCCAACGAAACACAAGAAAAAAAAAAGAAGAAAAAGAAAAGAATCCAACTCGTGTCAACACAGGCAGAGCCCACTAACTCCTTCCTCCCCAGGACTGCATCTCGATCAAGGGAAACAGCACCAATGTGTTTGTCTCCAACGTGACCTGCTACGAGTCCGGCTGTGCCTGCATCGGCTCCATCGGCTCCAATGCCGGCCAGCCCGACTACGTCGACAACATCTGGTTCGAAAACATTGCCTGCCACCACTCGTCCAACGCCGCCTGGATCAAGACCTATGCCGGCACCGGCCACGTCCGCAACGTCACGTTCAAAAACTTCGTCGTCGACCACGTCGACCAGCCCATCTATGTCACCCCCTGCATCTACTCCGGCAACGGCTGCGACTCGTCCCGCCTCGCCATCTCCGACGTCACCTGGCAGAACATCACCGGCACCAGTCGCTACAACGTCGCGGCGGGCATCCACTGCTCGTCTGCCGCGCCCTGCACGGGCTTCCACTTTGAGGGCATCGACATCCAGCCGGCGGCAGGCGGGACGGCCAAAGTGCTGTGCTCCAACATTCAGAACCAGGCAGACTCGGGGCTGCAGTGCACGGGGACGTGTCCGGCAAACTGGCCGCAGCAGCTGAAAGGGAACCGGTGAAAAGACAGAAAGCTAGACATTGCGATCGGGATTGGCAGAAGTTTGTCCAGAACAATACACCGTATTATTATGCATTCGTCCACATCTTGTATGCACTGTTGTGGTGTTTCCACGTGACCAAGCCATCCGCTTAAACTTCGGGATGGCGGATGTTTATCCCGTCCATGACTTAACCCTTGGTCACGTGAGTCATGTTGGGGCTACCATGCTTTCCTGTCTGGGATTAGTGTGTTTTTCAATTTTCCCACTGTTTGCTAGGGCTCCACCGCACGAAATGTTCTTTGGTGGGAGAAACCAACCCCGGCCGAAATTTACAGGCTATCCAGCCAAATTCGTCTGGGTCGAAATTTATTTTGAAGCCTCTTTTTTTTCTCTTCCCTCCTAGTATCGACAACTTTTCACCCAATGCCAATCGCCCCCCCGGAGTCGCCATTCTTTAGGTGAGTTCTTGCGAAACGAACGATATTTTGAGGGAGGATCAATTTCCTTCTTTCTGGGTTTCTTACAGGCCTTCTCACGGTTTCTTCGACTCGTCAATTCGTTGCAAAAAAAAAAAAAAATACTCATTCGTTCCCATCCTGATCCAGATCTCGACACCAAAAACACATTCGAAATGGCCTCCCGTCCGACAGTCACGATCCACGGCGCTGATGGCAAGGCCAGCAGCGCCTCGCACCCGATCCCGGCGGTGTTCCTGAGCCCGATCCGCCCCGACATTGTCCAGCAGGTGCACACCGGCATGGCCAAGAACAAGCGCCAGCCGTACGCCGTCAGCGAGAAGGCCGGCCACCAGACCTCTGCCGAGTCCTGGGGTACCGGTCGTGCCGTGGCCCGTATTCCGCGTGTCTCGGGTGGCGGTACCCACCGTGCCGGCCAGGCTGCGTTCGGCAACATGTGCCGTTCCGGTCGCATGTTCGCCCCCACCAAGGTCTGGCGCAAGTGGCACATCAAGGTCAACCAGGGCCAGAAGCGCTTCGCTACGGCCTCTGCTGTTGCTGCCTCGGCCGCCGCTCCCCTGCTGCTGGCCCGCGGCCACAAGATCTCGCAGGTCCCCGAGGTGCCACTGGTCATCGACTCGGCTGCCTTTTCGGTCGCCAGCAAGACGGCCGGTGCCGTCAGCCTGCTCGAGGCGGTTGGTGCCGGTCCGGAGCTGAGCAAGGTCAAGAACACCAAGAAGCTGCGCGCCGGCAAGGGCAAGCTCCGTGGCCGCCGCTACCGCCAGCGCCGTGGCCCGCTTGTCATCTACGACCCCGAGGTCGACGGCAAGGAGCTCGTCCGCGGCTTCCGCAACATTCCCGGCGTTGAGGCCACCTCGGTCTACGCCCTGAACCTGCTGCAGCTGGCCCCCGGTGGCCACCTGGGCCGCTTCATCATCTGGACCTCGTCCGCGTTCGCCGCCCTCGACAAGATCTACGGCTCCACCACCGAGCCGTCCGCCCTCAAGAAGGACTTCCTCCTGCCGTCCAACCTGGTGGCCAACGCCGACCTGACCCGCCTGATCAACAGCTCCGAAATCCAGAGCGTCCTCAACGGCCCCAAGGGCTCGGCCCGCACCAAGCGCGGCGCCGTCCTCAAGAAGAACCCGCTCAAGAACAAGCAGGTCCTGCTGCGGATGAACCCCTACGCTGCTACCTTTATCAAGGAGCAGATCGGCGGCCAGAAGCTCAACACCGAGAAGCCGGTCCGCGTTCCTTCCAAGTTCACCACCATCCTGCACGAGGTTGTGTAAGGGAAGGGATGACCTGGCAAAATGAAAATTTATGGGGGAAGAGGGAAAGAAAGAAAAATTTCACTCTGCGGATCTTCGTCCCGGTGAGGGAGGGGAGATTTCGCGCGTAAGGCATGGTGAAACCCTCGCGGTAGAACACAGACTGGGGAGGGAAGACGGGGCGTGTTCAACTTGTTGTGTGTTTTCTTGTTAACTCATATACTCTTTATTCCAAAGGAAGGAGGGCGCCATCTCGGGGAGAGATTCTTACACACACGTTCTCGTCCAAGGCTGTTACGTGTGTGGGCCTGGGGAAAAAAAAAGTAGGATTGCTACAACCCTAAAATACCAAAAAATGGGAAACTGTCAACTACAAATCTGGCTGTGTCCATGTGAAGTGGTCTTTGCGAGGTGGTTTTGTGAAGAGAAAGGGGCAATGGGTGTGGTATGTGTGTAGTATGTGTGTGTCCCTGTGTTCTATGTCTCTGTATGATTTGTGACTGCTTCCTCTCGTTGTGCTTGTCTGCCGCAGAATGCGCGTGTGCTGTGACGATGCAGACAACCAATCTAGGGCAAGCCTTGTCTCTTGTAAACTCGCATCACAGCCCCCGATACGCAGGCCGCTATGAAAAAGGCTTGCCCTACCGCGCTCCAAGTCCTTTGGACCGTAAGCCGGGCAATAATACCCCGTTCCAGGGCTAGAGCATGGGTATCTCCCCGTGTCAGTGATCTGATCCGTATATAAAAAAGCATGTCCACGCGCATCCCATTATTATGCCCACCCTCCTCTTCTTTCTTCTTCTCCTTGCTATTCCCAATTCCGCTGCGGGCTCGTGAGAATCTGTAGGCCGTTCTATTTTGTTTTCATTTTTTTTTTTTTTTGCACCAGACCAATCGAACACTCGTCACCATGGCCTGGCATATCAAAGAACGCTTTGAATTTTACATAGGCCCATGGCAGCCCGTCGCCTTTGGTCTTTGGAGTGAGTATCCCGGGAATTTCCCCCCCATCGAACTACGGAGAAATCGATTCGCTGACTACCTCTTCTTTTTTTTACTCTGTTGTCAACGTCCTGTAGCACTCTTGCAAAGTGCCAGGGAAGCAGTCCGCACTGGTGGCATCCGGGCTCTCCTGGACTTTCGTGGACTCCAAGATGCAGAGTTCTATAGATGGCTCAAAGCGCTAAGTTCGCACCAAAGCCATCCCGACCAATATTCCATGTCCTTTGTATTGTGACTATCTTTCCTGACCATGCCATGTTCCATCAACGTCCACAACAGGTGTCAATTTTGTGGCGTTTGAGGCAACCAGCGCCGTCCCCCGACTTGTGTCTCTCGCCAGCGGCGTGGTCCTCGAGCTTGGCCCCGGCTTGGGCAACCAGCTTTCGCATTTCGACCACGCCAAGGTGACCCGCATCGTCGGCGTCGAGAGCAATCCTCTGTTCACGGCCGACATTGAGAAGCAGATGCACGCATCGGGCCTGGATGACGTGTACGAGCCGGTCATCGGCTCTGTGGCCGATGCTGGCGTACTGGAGCGCCACGGCATCGTCGCCGAGAGCGTGGACACCATTGTGAGCATCCAGGTGCTCTGCTCGGTGCCGGACGCGGCGGCCACGGCAAAGATGTTGTACCAGCTGCTCCAGCCAGGTGGACGGCTGATCTTTTGGGAGCACCACCGGAACGAGGATACATTGACGGCCATCGTGCAGTGTGCGTGAAGTATCCCTTCTTTGGGGGTGTATTTTTGCATAGAGTCTCTTTTTTTTTTCCCTCTCATTTCACTACTCTCACTAACACATCCAGACCTTTGGAATCCTCTCTGGTATCGCCTGGTCGGAGGCTGCCTGCTGACAAAGGATATCCGGTCGATTATCGCGAACGCCGGAGAATGGGAGAACATTGACGATCTGGGGGAAGACCAGCAGCCGTGGAATGTGCTTCCCCATGTGTGGGGAGAGCTGCGCAAGCCATTGAAGGCTTAAAGATAAAAATTCGGGGGTCCTCAACTTGTGGTATCACACTTTTCTTTGCTGCCTTTTATTTTTCTTGCATTGGACAAGTTTTGTCTTCATTTTCATTTTCATGTTACATCTCTCCTTTTTCAGTAAACAGAAACATTGTTCCTGTTGTTAGAATATGTACCAAGGCAACGTCTAAAAACACCACAACACTAACATGCATTTGTCAAGTTGTGTGTCTGGACTTTGGAGCAGGCTTCCTTTTGATGTGGTCCAGTTTTCGTCATTTCGTCATTTCGTCCGAAAATGGTGGCATCAGACGAGCCCCTCACTGGCAACCAAGATATTTCAAAAGCCTTACAGTTTGCCATAACGGTCCCCCTCACAGGCCAAACTCCCAAGCCAAAAATTGATAATAACGGGGCACCATAACGGTTTACCATGACAGGCGAGCAAGGCAGCAGCTACAAAAGATACTAAACATGCAGAGGATTTCGTTATATGCTGGGACAAATGACTGGCAAAAAAAAAAACTTAAGCACACACAAAAGAAACAAAATAGCAGCCAGATCGCACGATTTAAAGATCAGACAATCCCCCCTTCCCACACTATTTCTCTTTTCTCTTTGGTCATAATATACCTCACCTTCTCACTATTTGCCCCCCCTTCTCGTCTTCTTTTGCCTTCATAACTTCGTATGTCGCCATCTTCCCTCATGCGCCATTCTCTCACTCCAGTGGACATCGCCATGTCTTGGTCGTCTCCATTAGGGAAAGTGTGCGCCGTTCAGTCTAGACCACCCTGCCTCAACCCCCTCAAAAGAACACCAGTGCAAACGCCCCTATCTAAACCCGACGCTTTTCGCACCATTGGTCTAGGGAGACGTCTAGCAACCGAGCCACGGACCCAGGTTGCCAAGCTCGCCAGCCTCCTGGGCTGCGGTTGCATCAGCCATGGCAGCCGGCTCGCTCTCCAGGACCCCCTCGAGTTCCTCGGGTTTCCTGAACTTCCAGAATCTCTGGATGCCCGCCACCAGCCGCTTGGAGCACAGGTCAATGTTCTCGTCCGACTCGGCGGCAAAGCACAGCCGGAAGTACGCCCAGCCGAACTTGCTGCGGATCTCGTCGGTCGCGCTGAACATGGTTCCAGGGCTGATCAGGACCAGATATGGCTTGCTGGTCAGATGAATCATCATCGCCAGGTTGAACGTCGGGCCGTCAAATACGGCACCCTCCTTGCCGGCCTTGCCCGGACGGGGCGCCTGCCACAGCGGGTGCGCCTCGAAGTGCACGCGCATCCAGATGAACATGCCGCCACGCGGCCAGTCAAACGAGAACAGCTTCGTCTTGGTGATGACACCCCAGTCGGCGTCTGACGGCCGCACGGGTGTGCCCTGCTTGAGCTGGAAGGAGCCCTCGTCGAGGACGGTGCACATGTGGACCATGCGCCGCTCGTACTCGCCGCGCAGACCCTCGAGCCAGCGCACCCAGCCGTCGGTCTGCCAGCCGTCAAAGGAGCCAGCGGTCTTCTTGTTCTTGTTGGAGGTCCGGGACGCATAGGTCAGCTGGCCCAGCTGAGCCAGACGGGATATCGGAGTAGCAGCAGCAGCACCCTCCTCCTTGTCCACTGCCGGCAGAGGCCCCTTGAGCAGCTCGACAATGAGCGACTGCACAAAGCCAGACGGCTGCTGCGTGCTGGTCTCGGTAATGCGGGTGAAGCGCTCAATGAGGGCGGGCTGGGCCGTGATCCAGCCGAGACGGCAGCCAGGCGCGACCGTCTTGGAAAAGGTGTCGAGGCGGACGACACGGCCGTCGGTGTCAAACTGCAAAAAGGACGGCACGAGCGAGTCGAGGAAGGCATAGCCGGAGGAATGCACAGGCGGCTCGACGTCCAGGGCGGTCTCTGTGGGTGGTGGCTGGTTGCGCGACTCGGCCTCGGCATACGCGGCCGAGGGGAATTGCAGGTACCAGTACGGGTCGTCTTCAACGATGATGACGTCGAAGCGGCTGCACACGGCGTAGATCTCCTTGCGGCGCTTGACGCCGAGGACGATGCCAGTCGGGTTGTGGCCCATCCTAGGTCGCAGGGTGTCAGACAAGAGCAACAAGGGACAAGTGTCAGGCATGGAAAACGAGAAATTCGGACTCTTGAAACCCGAGCAAAAAAAAAAAAAAAAGTGAAAACTCACGTCACGGTGTACATCAGATGCGGCCGGAGACCCTTGCTGGGATCCCAGTTGGCCAGCACGTCCTCGAGACCGCCGGGTCCGTAGGCAAACATACCGGCCTCATCGGCGGCGACGGGCACCGGCTGGACGCCGCGTGGCGCGGCCTGGCTCAGGACGTTGCCGTAGACAAAGGTCTCGCACAGAATGCCGGGCCGCTCGGTGATGTCGTTGCGAGCCGGGCTCCAGTTGTTGACAAACAGCTCGAGCGTCTTGGAGAAGCCGTCGGTGGAGCCGACGGTGAGGATGACCTCGGGGCCGCCCTTGTAGGGCACCCCGGTGTGCAGATGCTCGCGGACAAACTCACGGATGAAGGCAACCAGCGGTGGGTAGCCCTCGGCGGTGCCGTACTGCAGGGCGGTGGCAAGGTCAATCTTCTTGTCCGGGGTGGCGGCCAGCTCGGCCGACTTGGGGACGAGGAGGTGGGCCGGAGCCATGCGGTCGGCCGGACCCTTGTCTGACGAGGACACCTTGAGGGCCGACAGACTGCCGGTGACGGCATCGACGGTCTCGGCACTCGGATCGGCAGCGGCCGACGGCGTCCAGCGCTCGGGCTTGGCGATCTGGGCCTCGAGGGTATCGTAGGGGAAGAACTGGACGTTTGGCAGGCCTAGGAGTGTGCATTAGAGGGAGAGGAAAGGGAAGTTTTGATGAGTGAACAGAGGACGGCTACGCACCGCCGGCCAGGTTGCCGATACCCGGGATCAGGAAGAACTTGTAGGCCTCCTTCATCTTGCTGGGAATGCGCTGCTTGGTGGCCTCGGAGTAGAGGTGAGACAGATCGAGCGGCTCGGGCTTGTCAAAGGCGGCCGGCACCGACTCGCACGGCGGCGGCTCCATGACGTCGCTGGTGACGGAGCCGACGAGAGAGTCGACAGAGAAATCCATGGCGGGCAGAGTTGAAGACGTGATCGGGTTGTGAATTGTGTGTGTGTGTGCGTATGTGTGTGCGGAAGCAGTTGTGATAAGGTTGTGCGGACGGAGTTGATATTAGAAATCAACCTTTGCTGAAACAGGCAAGCGCAACCGTGGAAGAAGGCAAGTAACCACGCGCGCTGAGTACGCAGTGTGCAAGACAATGAACGGCCCTGTTTAAAAAAAAAAATCAAGGGAAAAGCAAAGAAGCAGATCCAGATCTAGAAAAGATAAAGAAAGACGAGTCTTGGCCAGGATACTGGGGAAAACAAAACTGAACCCCAGACGAAGCACAGCAAGGATTGCGGAATCGGGGCCTAAGCAAGTCCAAAGGGGCCCGGGGGTGCCAGCGCTGCGTCCTATGCCTGACGACCAGCGAAAGATACTACACCGTAAGTACTAACACAGCTGCAAGAATTGGACATTGTGGACGAGGAGGAAAGTGGTCCTCTGACCAAGCGGCGCTGCCGGTGGCTCCAAAAACCCCAACTGATAACGACAGGCGGCGACGAAACGACGAAATGCCGTGGCCGAGCCAATAGGGACCACCGCCTAGCCGGAACCGGTGGGGGCCCACCCACACAGCGACCTGCCCGCAGCGATGGATCCCTGAAGTGGGTGGCGCCTTCCGTTTCCTTCTTGGACCGCCTTCTTCGTTTGTTTCCCTGGGCCATTGTTAGCTTGCGGTGCTTGCCTGCCCTCATGGTACTATGTATGTTATGGACTTACATACGAGTCAAACTAACTGCGAGCCCACACACTAACTAGCATTCGTCCCCCCCTATGCTATCGCATCCCATTGCTATCTGGGAGAATCGGTCGAGCATCGGCTGTGGGCTTGTTGCGAAATTCCGTGCCGTGTTTGGTCGCCCACGCCCATGTGCACAGGACCCTGTGCGGTCTGGCTGATAGGGTGCCAGCGTGCGTGTCCGTGCAGCAGGCGGTATTTGCCGCCACGCAGATGCGGTAAGTAGCGGGCTAGTTTTACGTGCATCTCTTACGAGCTCGCGAATGTGGCTTGTCTATCCTGCAGATCGACTATCTTGCCGGTCTTCTATGCCAGATCCAGTTCCAGTTCAATCTATGTCCACAGTATATATCCCAAAGATGTGTCTACTCTATGCTTTCTATCCCGTAACTTCACGCTACCACATGCTCGCCCATTCCATCGTGAGGGGGGGGGGGGGGGGGGGGGGGGGGGAATACAATTAAAAAAAGAATAGATCGTCGTCTTTTCCATGGATGGTCAAGTCTTCATAACCAGGGCACCTTGATTGCTTCGGGCTCCTTGCCGTCCCAGACGTATCCCAGCTCCTTCAGCGTCGTCGCCGTCTTGCCCGTGTCCTCGAACGTGCCGCGCGCATCCGCCGAGATGATTCGCTCCCACAGCCGCTCCGCATTCCACAGCGGCGGCTCCTTGCCTGGGCGTGCCGTCTCGCTTTCCATAATCTCCTTGTAGGTGTCGTTGATGTACGTGCCCTCGGCGCGGAACGGCCAGACGTGGAAAGCCGCGCCGCGCTCCTTCTCGGCGTCCGTCTCCCACTGGTGCATCGCGGCCGGTGAGGGCAGCGGCAGCGTGTTGGCCCACACCCGCGCCACGATGGCGCTCTGGGTCTCGGCCAGCGGGAAGGGCACGACCTTGACGGGCAGGCCGACGAAGGCCAGCGTCGGATGGTCGATCAGGAACAGGTCCTTGTAGAGACCAAAGACACGCCGGCCGTCGGTCAGGAGCGAGTCGAGGGCGTCGCCCCCGGCCGTGGCCGCGGCGGCCCCCACGTTGGCCACCTTGATGAAGTGCTTCTCCCTTTCGAGGAAGGGCAGGCTGAACAGAAACCCCGTGCAGAAGACAATCGCGTCCAGGTCCTTGATGAGCCGGCCGTCGAGCAGCCGCACGCCCCGCTTCTCTGGCACAAACTCCTTGATCTCGCCCACCTCCTCGCACTCCTTGATACGGTCCAGGTATTCCGGCGGCGTCGGCGACCGCACCGACAAGTACAGGGACCGCCGGCACGTGCTGTTGATCTGCAGTGCAATGTCGACGCCCGACGCCGAATTGCCCACCACCATGACCCGCTTGTTGGTAAACGGCTCCGGGTTGCGGTACCGCTTCGAGTGCATGATGATCCCCGGGTGGGCCTTGTCAAACTCGCCAATGTGTGGAATGCCGGGCACGAACGCCGTGTCGTAGTGGCCCGAGGCCACGATGAGCGCATCGAACGTCTCGACCGTCGTGCCCTGGTCGCGGGTGTCCGTCACACGCACCTCCCAGCGGTCCTTGGGCTCACCGCCAGCACCCGTGCTGCTACGCAACAGGCGCACGTCGTCGACCTTAGTGCTGAAACGGATCAGGCTGCGGATGTCTTGCGAGTAGAGCTCGAGGTACTCTTGGACGAGCTGCCGCCGCGGGAAGATGGTGAGAGGCCCCTCTTTCCGCTCCCGGGCGCCGTCGCTATCGTAGAGGGAGGTAAAGGACAGGTCGGAGTATCCCATGAGGTGGTGGGGGATGTTGGTGAACATGGAATCGTACATGGGCGTCGGGAAGACGGGGGCATCGCCGTCACCACGGATGGGCGGGTCGGGCGGGCAGAACGGGCTCTCCTGCGGAATGTGGTCGGTGGGCGTCGGCTCTGCGCTGTGGTTCCAGACACCGCCGACCTCCGACTTCTGCTCGTAAACGACAATGCGCTCGAAGGTGCCCTGGGCCTTGAGGTACTTGGCCGCCGCAAGGCCGCAGGGCCCGCCGCCAATGATGGCGACACTGCGAACGGCAAACTTGGGGGAAGCCATGGTGAGAAGGAGGACTCGGGGGGGGGGGGGGGGACTTCGAGGGGTAGGACGCGAGCAGGAAATCGGGGGGGTTTTATTTTCGTCGTGTGTGTGGATCAACCGAGAACCAGCCGAGAATGATACTAAGACAGCAGCAGTCAAAGAAACAAAGAGGCACAGAGAGTCGAGACTACTATCAAAAAACACACGAAATTGAGGCAGTGCCTAGACTCTTCAACGGCCAGCGGTCCCCGTCGTGCCCATAAACCGGCTCCTAATGCTCCTGGGTGTCGAGGAAACAGACAGACAGGAAGGTGGCCTCGTACGACGTGGCTTGCGCCGGAAGAGTCCGTCTTTAGTACCCATGGCAGTGGAAAAACTGGTCTTATCACCGTTTGGCCCGATCCCGATGAGGTGATTCCCGCGAAGTGAGGGACCCATTTTCTGCCGCACCGGCTGTTTCACCGCCTTCCCATGTTGGACTAGCGCTGTAGAACAGCACAGAGAGCTTCATCGCGAAGCAGAGCTGTCACTGGGTACATAGTAGCTAATTAGTGGTTCGCACTGGCACCACTCAGATTGGCTGGTCCCGTGAATTTGGCTTGACGCCCGGCAAACAAACATTCACAGTCGCAAACAGCAGCGTGCAACACCACCACCAACGGCGCACGGCGAGCCCCAGCCGACCTGGACAACAGGCGAAACCCCTCCGACGATACTACGCTCCAAAAAACAGCAACAAACAGCTCCTCTCTTGCCTGCAGACGATGCGGCGCGTCGACCGCCTTGTTTGTTTCTCAGCTTCACTTTGACTTTGGCATTCTTTCGCACCGACATCCCGACGACACACTGCGCGCTTTCTTGCCCCCTCCACCTATACGACAACGACGCCATGGTGACCACCATTGGTGGCGACCGCAGCAATGGCGACTCTGGTGCCGCTGCCGTTGCGGCCGACTCGGCCAATACTATCCCGTCTCTTGCCTCGGCGGCTACCATCACACCCATCGCGCAGCTCCGCCCCGACATGGCCGACCAGCCAACACGTGCCGTCCGCGGCGAGGTCACCATCGTCTGGCCGTACAATTCCGTGAAGCGGTCGCTGGCGTTTCTGCTGGCCGAACCCGACACCCGTCTGCGCCGCGCCAAGGGCCAAATCCGCGTGCAGCTGCACGGGCCCAGCGCGGCGGCTGTGGCTGACGCTGGCTTGGGCGGTGGCGACGAGCTGCTGCTGGGCCTCGACGGTGCCCTCTGGACGACAGACGAGTCGGCGCTGCGCACACCGGGCACGCGCGTCGAGTGGCAGCTGGAATACAAGGGAAAGCTGGTGCTGGAGGCCAAGATTGGCGAGACGCAGGAGACACGCAACATTCGCGTGGACCAGGCAGAGGTCGAAGAGACGACAGCAGCGGCAGCGGAGAATGGCCATGGCGATGGTGATGGTGATGGCAGCGACGCGCAGAACGGCATCGTCGGCACTCCGGCGGGTGCCGGCATGGCCCCCCGGCCGCTGTCACCTCTGCTCGCCGACCGGCTGCTCCCCTCCTCTCCAGCGTCGCAATTCCTCAGCAAGACGTACCCGGAAGAATACGCGTCCCCGGCATTCATCAAGAGGGCGCGCATCTCGCTCGGCTCGCTGTTTGAGCCCGGCTTTGACATCTTCGAAGACGACGGCGGCATCCGCGGGCGCGGGCGCAAGAGGACGCGCTTCGGCCGGGCAAGCAACGCTTGGCGATACAGCAGCCAATCTGTCAGCCCCGAGCCCGACAAGCGGCCGTCCGACAATGAGGACGACGAGGCCAACGACGAGGCCCATGATGAGGCCAACGGCAAGGCCGACAACAAAGCCGGCGAAAACGGAGACAAGGACCCGGCCACGGCGACCCCAGCAGCCTCGACGCCGGTAGCGAGACCGCCCATGACGGACGAGGCCTGCCAGACCGTGGATGTCCCCGTGAACGAAGCGCCCGCGGCAGCGCCGGCACCACCAACAACGGCCGAAGCGCAGACAGAGACAGAGGCACCGCCGTCGTCGCCACCGACAGCGCCCTTTGCTACGCCCACACCCGCACCGAGGCAGCCTCCTGCGCCGCAGGCACCCACAGCAGCCATGTCTGTATCCGAGCCCGACGAGACGCCCAAGCCACCGAGCAACATCTTCTCATCCGCACTGTTTGGGTCGGCCCCGGTCACTACGACGGCACCCGTCGACCCGTTCATGGCACCGCCTACATCGGCACCGGGCGCCGATGACATGGGCTTCGTCCCCGACGACTCGCTGTTCAACGACCAGGTGCGCTTCACCTTTGGCCACGACAGCCATGCCATCATCCATGGGGAGCACAGCGATCACCACAGTCACCATCCATTTGGGCACCCAGCAGCTCCAGAGACTGCCCATGTCGAAGAAGACGCACCTTTCGGCTCGCAATACCACTACCCCGACCCTCCGTCGCACCACACGGCCACTCCAACTCACGACGCAGCCGCTGTGGAAGATGCACACACGCTTCTCCACGCCACAAACTACGGCATGCCCGTTCCGCCAGAGGCCCACAATGCGCATGCGGATGCTGCCCATGGTCAGGCACGCCATGGCGACCATCATTCAGAGCACGTCCTGGTATGGCCCATCGAGGCACAGGCCATGGACCGCCACCATGCTCGCGGACATGTCGAAGCCGAAGCTGTGGCCGTGCGTGGCACGTCCGATGTCGACGACGGCGTCTTTGAAGAGCAGTCCACCGATCTTCCCCGCGAGGCAGACACGTACGGATACAACGACCGGCGCTACCAGAACGAGGAGGAGGAAGACATGGTCGACATGGTCGACATGGAGAACAGTCCGGTCGACCTTGTCTCCGACGACGATGCGGAGGGCGAGGACGAAGGTGGAGACGAAGATGCCGATGGCGAACAGGAGTTTAGCCCGAATGCACGCGGCGAGGAGGGCGAGGAAGACGAGGGAGAAGGAGAAGACGAAGAAGGAAGCGAGCTGGTGGAAGACGACGAAGATGCGGGCGCTGTCGGCGAGAGTGGTGTCGCTAGCGATGCCGGGGATGATTACGACATGCGAAACTACGCCGATGTGGACGACGATATGGAAGGAAACGAGACCCCAGAGCAGCAGCAGGCTGGTGCAGTTGCCTTTGGCGACGAAGACGAGGAGGACGAGGAAGATGAGGACGAGCTAGGCGACGAAGAAGAAGAAGAGGAGGAGGAGGAAGAGGAGGAGGAGGGGGAGGGGGAGGATCGAGATGAAGCGGGCGTGGAGCACGCAGACGTAGAAGGAGACGACGGCGAAGGGGACGAAGAAGACTATGGGTCCGAGGACGAAGAAGGGGAATTCGAATACGACGAAGGCACACGCTACAGGGGCCAAAACAGCATGTCGCAGCACTGGAACGCGACCTATGATGGCGATCCCCGAGCCGCCTACAATCAAGGGGGTGCCTACGACAGCGGCCAGGATGAAGAGGAGGACGAGGACGAGGACGAGCTAGATGAAGATGACGAGGACATGGAGGACGAAGACGACGAGGCCTACGCCGGCTCGGCTCGTCGGCCAACCATGCAGCCAGCACAGCCCAAGCAGGCAGTCGTCATTGATCTTCTATCGGACTCGGATGACGATGATGATGCCGCCCCGGCACCACCACCACCGGCACCGCCACAGCCACCAGCATCATCAGCAGCTTCTCTTCCTCCTCCTTCTGCTGCTGCTGCTGCTGCCGAGACCTCTTCGCCTCTTTCTACTTCTTCTCCTGCGCACGCGAGAACCAAGTCTGTCGAGACGCCCATTCCTCCGCCCAGCGTTCCAGGGTTCCCGGCCCGACCTCCTCCGTACCCTGCCTCCCAGTCTGCACCAAAGCGCGAGACGCCCATTCCTCCACCGGCTTTGCCTGCGTCCGCAGAACAGGCTCTGCAGGCCGCCTCCTTGGCGCGCAAGCTCATGCCGCCTCCACCGGCGGGCGCTTCTGCAGACGAAGCAAATGAAGACGAGCTGGAGGAGGCGTACGAAGAAGACGACGACGACGACGAGGAGGAGGAGGAGGAGGAGGATGCACGAGGCGATGACGCCGATGACGAGGACGACTACGACGATGACGATGTTGGATCGCAAGAAGACTTTGATCGACCCCAAGGCGACGGCTTCCGGCCAATCCATCCTGGGGAGAGGGATTCGGAAGAGTCTGGAGACGAAAGCGACGACGCGGCCGATGGCGGCGACGATGAAAAGGAAAACCAGCCACCGCCAACTGCTGCTATTCCGCCCGCTCCCGTGCACGAGCTGCACGGGCTGCATGAGCACCAGACACAGACCACGGAGGCAGCCACCGAGAACGAAGAGCCCGAGGAGCAGGACGAGCTGGAGAAGGCGCTGGAGGCCGAACTCGACGCAGAGCTGGCAGCCGAAGCTGAAGCCGAAGCCGAAGCCGAGGCCGAGGCCGAGGCTGCAGCTGGGTCGGCCAAGGCGAAAGAGCAAGAGAAGATGGAACCGGAGCCAGAAATGGAACAAATGGAACGGACCCAGTCGTCTGCAGCCCGCGACGAGCCTCCGGCCGAGAAAGCCTCGGAACAGGTGCTGCCAACGGTAGAAACTCAGGAGGAGGAGGAGCCGCCCGAGGACACGTCTATTGTCGTCGAAACAGTCGAGGCCGACGGCTATGTCATGGTCGACAGAGTGGAAGAGGACGTGGCTGTGGCAGCAAAAGAAGGGACAACACCAGCAGCAGCAGAAACCACGGAGATTGCCGAGACGGCGGATGCGCCAAAAGGAGACGATGCCAGCATCCTTCCGCCGCCGCCGCTGCCGCCGCTGCCACCACCACAGCACGTCGACCCCGCACGCCAACTGGCCGCCCAGGCTCTCCTTGCCGGCGGCGTGTCCTTTGGCAACGACGGGACAACACCGCCGGCGACGCAGTCGTTTGCCCACTCGCACATGCCGTCGCAGTCGTTTTTGGCCACCGAGAGCCGGCCCGAGCCCAACATCCATGGGTCCTCGTCGCCGCCGACATCGCCAATATCCGCCGTGTTCCATCCTCAGCAAGCAGCAGACGAGGACGTGCCCGACACCCAGGAGGCTCCGAGTGCGACAGTCTTGCCGACAATTGAGCTCCCGGACGAAGACGAGATTGTTGTGGAGACCAGAGAAGCAGCAGTAGCAGTGGCGGCAGACAACATCGAGATCGAAATCGAGGACGTGGACGACCTGATCCAGAGCCAGCTGATGTCGGAGATGGAAATGAGCTTCGAGTTTGAGCAGCGCTCCCAGGACGACTACGGCCAGGACGGCGCGGACGGGGACCACGACGTGGAGATGGACATGGCCCCTCCCGCTATTGTTGTTGCTGCTGCGGCTGAACAGCAGGAGCAGCAGGAACAGCAGCAGCAGCGGCAGCCAGAAGCGGTGGACGAGATGGAGGACGATACCATGATTGTGGAGGACTCCGTCGTGGTCGTGGCTCTTCCAGAGACGGCGGCTGCAGAGACGGCGGCTGCAGAGACGGCGGCAGCTCAGCCAGAAGGGGCCCCAGAACAGCAGCAACCAGCCGCCGGGGAGCCGCAGGCTTTTCTGGATATCGGCGACGCCATGGAGGTCGACGCTGCTGTTGCCACAGACGTCGATATGCACAGCGTCGTGTCGGAGCAGCCGGCTGCCGAGGAGGAGGCCGGCGCAACACAGGTGATGGAGGACGTCATGGAAGACGCGGTGGTGGGGAGACGTGGACAAGGGTCGCCTGCCGCTGCTGCCGCTGCTGCTCCTGTGCTGCACGCGCCCGCAACCGAGCCTCCTGCGGCCACCAAGACGCCCGACACCGCGCTGCCGAGACAGGCGACACCGCCACAGCCACAGCAGCCCGCCGACGACGACGCGCTCGAGGACACCACCGAAGGCAACACCACCAGCCCCGAGACGAAGAAAAGCAGCCACACCCACTCCCACACCCACGCCCACACCACCAGCAGTCGCCAGCACAGAATGTCGCTGCGGTCGACCTCCATCCGCGCCAGCACGAGCCCTCGCGCGGCCGACCGGATGATCACCGACTCGCAGGAGGACATCACCGCCCCCTCGGCGCCCGGCAGCCAGGATGCTAGCATTCTCTTGGCCCGGTCGTCGCGCCGGGGCAAGCAGGCCGCGGCTGGGTCGACGGGCTCGACCGCGTCTTCCCAGCCGCACCACCACAGCCAGGACGCGCGGCGGCAGCGGTCTCCAGACCGGGCGGCCGTCTCGACATCCCCACGCGCCACGCACGGCACGACGCCCAAGACGCGCTCGGCCGCCGCCGCCGCCGCCGCCGCCGCCGCCATTGGTCGCCTGACCGAAGACGCCGAACGAGAGGCCCAGTCCCAGTCCCAGTCCCAGTCCCAGTCTCAGCAGCCGCAGCAGGAGCCACGGGAAGACCACCCACACGACATCAGCGTGACGCTCGCCCGCGCGGCCGCCGGCAAGCGGGCGGCCCCGGCGGCGCATCCGCCTCGTCTGCCCGAGGTGGCGGCGGCGGCGGCGGCGGCGGCAGCGGAGAAAGAGGCGCCCCCGGAGAAGAAGCGGAGCACGGCATCGAAGAAGCCGAAAACCAAGGGCAAAGGCAAAGAGAAGGAGACTCTGTCGGCGGCCGGCCCCCCCCTGGCGGTGGCCCGCGCGGCCCTTCCCGACTGCGTCCCGCTGCACGGCCTGCGGTCGCGGCTGCACCGCGCCGTCGACGCCGTCGCCATTGCCGTGCAGGACGCGCCCACGCCGCAGCGCACCAAGACGCGGCAGTATGCCATGACGTTTGCCGTGACGGACCCGTCGGTGGCGCTGGCGGACACCACCACCACTGCCGCCGCCGTCGTCGAGGTGCACCTCTTCCGCGCACACAAGAGCTCGCTGCCGGCGTTCCGCGCGGGCGACGGCCTGCTGCTGCGCCAGTTTGACGTGGTGGCGCTGCCGGGCAAGGGCTTTGGGCTGGCATCGACGGACGAGTCGTCGTATGTCGTGGTGGGGGGGGCGGCGGCGGCGACCACTGGCAACGACGATGACGACAACAACGGCAACAACAACAACAACGGGACCACCACGGGAGTCGGAGCCGGCGGCGAGACGCAGGTGCCGGGTCCGCCCGTCGAGGACACGGAGAACGAGCAGGCGTACCTGGCCCTGCTGCGCGGGTGGTATCTCGGCGTTGGTGGTGGTGCGCTGGACGATGCGGCGCGGGCTAGGCTGGTGGCCGCGGCGGAAGAGTTTGCTGCCATGGAGGCCCATGGTAGCCAGGCGGCGTGAACGAAGCGACGGGGGACGGATACCAGCCAGTCTACAAGGGGGGGGGTGGGAGGAAGACGAGAATATGAGACTCGCTATTCGAGCGGAACGTGCATTGTAACAACCTGGCCATGTATGGATATACCCTCTAGGATGAGATGTGTGTGTGTATTTTTGTTTGTATTTTTTTTTTCACAGGGGAGAGACATGGTTTGAGAAGTTCTTTGAAAATCTCTCTTCACAGGTGTTGGGAACACAGAGAAATCCTGACAGGGAAAATCGAGTCACAAATGGAAAGAGGCACGGCTGCCGAATTCTGTAATGCAATTCTTAAAAAGCGTAAAAAGAACAGGGTTCTCAAAAGTACAAAAACAAAACCGCTTCTCCAGGGATAGTACCCGTTTAGGGGGGGTATTAATAACTATTCTCGCCAAAAGTAATGATCTCTTCCCGTCCCAGCATCTTTTGATATTCCCAGTAGCACCGCCAGCATTCCCGGCCTTCCCAGCGTTCCCAGCAACACAAAAAAAAAACATACTTGTACAAGCAATTCTAACAAAAGCAAACTTCTCCTTTCCGCCTTTACTGGATATCCATCCACGAATTCAGCAGATCCATATCGCCAAACATACTCTGGTCGCCCAGGTCCAGCGCCCCCGACACAGATCCGCTGGCCGAACCGTTGCCGCCGGCGCCCGTGCCGCCTCCGCCTCCGGCACCGCCACTGCCTCCGCCCAGCCCGTCCAGTCCGTCCAGCCCATCCAGCCCGTCCAGACCCTCGAGTCCGTCCATGCCGTCGAGACCGCCCAGGCTGCCCAGATCCCCCAGATCGCCCAAGTCGCCCAAGTCGCCGACTGTGCCCGCGCCGTCCGTCCCGGTCGGGTCCCCCGCGGCCGACGTCACGGCCACACCGCCTCCGCCCACCGAACCATCGCCGGCTGCTCCGCCAGCGCCACCACCGCCAGCACCATCACCCAGACTAGCCAGGTCCACCAGGCTGCCGTCCAGCTGCATAGCATCGCCCGCGCCCGACCTGGCGGCCGCCGCTGCCGCGACCATGTCCATTGTGGCGTCGTCCAGACTCACGGCCGCGGCCGCTGCAGCGGCATCCAGCCCGCTCAGATCACCCGCGTGCATCACCACAGCAGCCGGCGGCGGCGGCGGCGGCGGCGGCGTCATCTGCGCCTCGACCTGGCGGTACAGCCGCACGGCCGTCTCGGCCAGGGCCACCTCGGCGGGCGACCGTGAGCGCTGCATCTTCTTCCACGTCTCGGCCTTGTACGCGAGGGCCTGACGCAGAGAGAGGCGGCGCTGCACGGCAGACTGGCGGCCGGTTTTGTTTTCGTTTTCGGTTTTGCTGTTGCTGCTGTCGTTGTCACCGCTGTCTTGGGCCGCAGCACCACCATTCTTGTCGGCCCCCTCTCCTCCTCCTCCTGCTCCACGCAAGTCGTGCAGCGTCTCCGGCGGCGGCTCGTTGGTCACGTCCGGCGCGCAGATGAGCGCACAGGCAACATCGTACGCCACGGCCACGGCGGTGCTGGCGCTTCCGTCCCCGCCGGCTCCAGCGCCGCCGTTGGCGGCCGGGTTGCCACCGGCTGCATCGCTCTGCTGGTGCTGCACCTGGATCTCCTCCAGCAGCAGCTGCAGCAGACGCGGCGCGCCCAGCAGGCTCAGGCCGGCCAAGAACTGGCGGTGCGTGTACGACGTGGGCATAATGTTGACGCCGCCCGTGTGGTGCAAGCTCCACTGGATGAAGCCCTGCACAGTCTGGCGCAGCGCCGCCGTGAGGCCACCATTGCTCGTGCTGGCCCAGTTGACGAGCTCGTTATGCTCGGCCGCGGCCGTGCGCCGCGAGCGCGGGATGTTGGACTTGAGCTTCTGCAGCAGCGGGTCGATGTCCTGGGACTTGGGATCCTGGCGCTGGTACGAGCGCAGAGCGTGCTCCAGCGGCTTGGCCACAATGTTGAGAAGCGACGAGAGCCGGACGGTGGCCTCGCTGGAGATGGAGCCCGGGTGCAGGATCATCTGCAGCACGCGGATGGTGGCCTTCTGCTCCGACGGGCGCTCGACATGCAGGGCGGAGGACAGGTAGAGCAGCGGCATCACCAGAGACGGAAGAAGGAACGTATCGACGAGGTCTATGGGTGTTGGTCAGTATGGCCAGAAAAGAAATGGGGCAGAGCCCCAGACACGGAGAATCAACACAAAAAACAACGTACATTCAATGCCACACTTGAGCACCTCCTCCGGCAGAGCACCCGTGCTGACCGCCTGGACAACCTGCTGGAACAGCGTCGGCGTGAGCATGTAGAACTGCTGCGGCGGACACGACGACATCAGGTCGTCGCTCAGCCCGCCGGCGTCGGTGTCAAAGAGCCCGCGGATCCAGTTGCCCAGGTTCTCGCGCTCGGCCTCGGCTATCTCGGCCAGGGTGCGGCCCAGGTGGCCGGTGCTCAGCAGCCGCGCCACAAACGAGTCGGCCGCGTACTGGATGCCCAGGTCGGCCACGGACAGGTCGTAGCGGTGCACAAAGGCCAGCAGCAGAAACACGACGGAGCCAAACTCCTCATACACCGGCTGGTACTCGCCGCCCTGGTCGTCGTCGTACGTCCACGCATCCAGCAGCTGGCACAGCGGGAACAGCAGCGCCGACGGCTTCTCGAACAGCAGGATCACGTCAAAGGCCAGCGGCTTCGTCACCAGCTCGCTGCACAGCACCCGGAGCGTCGACGTCTCCTTTGTGCGGCACAGGTGGCCCAGCATCGCCACCAGCGCCTGGCACACCGCCCCCACGTTGCCGTCCATGCTGTCGAGCTGGCCCACCAGCGCCACCATCTTGTCCGTGTCGCCCATGCACTGCTGCACGAGCCGCTCCTTGGTGTAGCGGCCGCCCGCGGGCAGCGTCTGGTACGTGATCTCGCCGAGCAGGCCCTCGATGCTCGACTCGGCCAGCAGCCCGTGCAGACAGCACGAGAAGCAGAAGTCCTGGCGCACGCTGTCGGTGAAGGGCGTCGTGTTCTGGCTGTCGTCGAACATGGACGACATGCTGGGGAAGGCGTTGGTGTCGACGCGGCCGAGCGCTTGCGAGATGACAAACTGCGAATCGAACGGGTACAGGGGCGACGTGGCCAGCGAGGCCAGGAGAAGGGGCACCTTGTTGATGAGGTAGGAGCGCAGCAGATGCGCCGACGTCTGGCCTTCGGAGCGGAAGACGGCATTTGCCAGCACGTCAAACGACGCCAGGATGAGGTCCATGGCCGTGCTCTGCACGTCGCCGTGGTATCGGTTGTGCAGGTAGCTGAAGATGGCCGTGTCGTCGATGAGGGGCCGCCCAACAAGCTAGACGGGGTCAGCGAAGAACAACGAACAACGGAGAACAACGAACAACGGAGAACAACAAACAACAAAGAACAACAAACACTGGGGAACACGTACACAAGCATTGAGGTAGATGTACAGCCCGGCACGCGAGTTCTCCGTGGGAATCTCGGGGATGACCAGGTTCTGCAGCCCGACTGTCGAGTCCAGGAGGTCGTGGATGTCGCTGGCATCGGCCTCCTGTTTCTTTGTGGCCGGCTCGAAGCTGGCCAGCGTCTCTGTCCGGAAGTGCTCCAGCCGCGCCGTGATTGGCGACGAGCTGAGCGAGATGGACGGGATAAAGTTGGCCAGGCTCTCAGAGAGTCCTTTGCGTATGCCTGTAGAGTCAGTCAGTCCATGTCTGCCAACAGTGGCTTCCTATCTTTTTCTTCGTCTTTTGTTATTTCCCCATTCGCATCCCCCTCTTCTCGCTTTACTTTGTTTTCTCCTCTCTTCCTCGTTTTTCTCTTTTTTCTCGTTCTTCTTTCTTCTCTTCGCCCCCGCCCTTCTGCACTCACTTTTGGCTCTCCGCTCTGCCAGCGCCCCCAGAACTTCCTGGTTCTCGCACACGGCCAGCAGCAGCATCACAAACGCCGCCCGCGCCTGCTCCATCTCGGCCTGCGTCTGCGACTCGGACGCCATGGCGGCTACGCTCGTGTGCCCCGCACCCACGGCCGCAGCCGCTGCGGACGCCGCAAACGCCTGCGATGCCGCCGCAAAGAGATCCATCCACCGCGCCATGCACCGGGCAATGGTCAGCGCCTCCGCCCGACCCTTAATGGCGGTGCCCTGGCTGACCACCCGGCCGAGCCGGTAGAATGTCGTCTCCTCGTTGCCGTACGAGCTCGCCCAGAGCGTCACGGGAGCCGATGGTGGTTTGTGGAAGAGGCCGCCACCGTTACCAGATCGAGCACGGTTGTTGGCCGCGAAGCCATTCGTGTCCATGCCGATCATGGTGATGTCGTCGTTGTCGTTGTCGTCGTCGTCTCCCAGAAGTACCCCATCCCCAGCTTCCGGCTTGATCTGGGCCATCCCGTGCCCTTGCCCGTCTGTTGCCGGCCCGTTCCCAGACTCCTTGCTGCGCGCACTCTGCGACGTCGAGTACCGGTAGAGCGCCTGCAGCACCGAGGCCACGTTGACGAGGCGCTGCTCCAGCAGCACCTGCAAGTAGGCCGGGATGCGCGGATCGATGAAGGCGTCGGCGATAGGCAGGGATGTCGACGAGGCAGAAAACGGCACCGGCGGACCATTCCCGTGGGCCGCCGCGGCCAGGGCCCGCTTGCGCCTCGCCGCAGCCGCCAGCGCCTGTTTCTGTGCCCACGGCCGCGGCCGCAGGAACAGGTCGGCCACGGCATTGGGCGGCAGCGGGTATTTGCGCTGCTGGATGGGCACGAACTGGGCGAAGCGTTCGACGTCGAGGCGCGTGGCCAGGCAGCGGTCGACAAAGTGCGCCCACTTCTGCGCATTGTAGATGGCCGGCACGAAGGGTCGGCGGGAAAGAGAAGGCTTCTGTGGACCTGTAGAGGCCCCTGACTCGGTGGCATTGTGCAGGGCTCCTCCGTTCTGTGCTGCAGCTAGCTTGGTGGCCGTCGTCATCGTCGTGTCGGCGCCCATGTCGGGCTCAATCGCCATCGGCATGATCACAAAAGGTATTATCGGTGGTGCGTATGTGCGTGTGTGCGTGACGTCGGGTATGGTAGAGATCGATGATTTGGCGCAACGAGCAAGGCTGTTGGAAGAAAGGGGACGAAGGCGTCAAGACGTCGTAAAGGAAAGCCAGAGGGCAACCGGGGGAGAGAAACAAAGAGGAAAAGACGCTCCTGGAAACCCCCAAACAGACAAGGTGGTACAATTAACAAGACACACAGCAATCCTCCAATGAGAAAAAGCCCCTCATGGCGCAACCATGTCTGCTTGTCGACGAGTGAACGAGGTTGTGAGGGGAGAGAGGGGAGGGGATTCGCAAGGAAGAACGAGGTCGCCCAAAAAAAAGCTTCGAGGAGCTTCGTCGGGAAAGGGTGGTTGCAAGGCCAGGGAAGGCGCCAGGGAAAGCGCGCCTCGGACGCTACTACCCACGCAGGCACGAGATGGGGCGGCACTAGACCACATCCCCCGTCATCCAGGGTGTGGTTTGGCTGGCTTGTGGTGGAGGGTGTGGCTGAAACTGTGGCTCGCCCTCCCACCCAACTGCATGTCCTTTGGAGTACTTCATGTATACAAAGTATTTGTGTATCCAGACCGCCACACTTCATGTACCCCAATGTCACCTGGGCTAAGTCGCACCCATTTACAAGACCACATTTGATTATTCTACTTTGCCCTGCTCAATAGATGGTGATCCCGGTTCCGGTACAAGGTAAGAGGGAATTCGTGGCACCATTGTTTGCTGCATCATTCTTCATCGCACACAGTCGCTATCCTGACCAAGATCGGTCCCAGTCCACAGATCGCCGGCCGCGGGTCGCCGAGAATGCCATGCCGCAGCTCGGGCAGCGAGGGAGCCACTAACTACCTGTCAGCCCGCACACATGGTCGCAGAGTTTCGAGTCGGGGCGGAAAATGCCAACACTGGGTTGCGGTTGAAAAATCGACCCGCAGAGAAAATCCAATACACAATCGCTCGATCCGTGCCGAAAAAAAAGTAAGGAGACAAGCCAAACAAACACACAAATATGGCTGCCCAACACACGAGATCCTTAGCCACACAAGGTCACGCCAGCCTATAAATGCTTTCTCTGCTTGCCTATTTCTATGAGATTTGGCCAGCGATCAATGTTGTGCCGGCCGGTATGCTTGTACGCAGCACGAATAGAGCAGAGAGTGGAAGTGGACGAATGACAGACAGCAGCAGCTCATGCTGTGTCTGGCTGTATGATTTGTAGATTGATCTACCTGGGAAAGAAACCATAAGAAGAACACCGTAGATAACGCCTGACAGAGACAGTAGGAAATAGACAACAGGAAAAAGGAAAGAGAAAACTCCAAGAAAATGAGAAAAGCGTTCGGCCCTCCGGTTGATAAAAGAGACAGTAAAGTTCGACATGAAAACAGCCCCTTGGTACCGCATTACCAGCCAATGAAACGTGGAAGAGTGCTAGAGGTTAGGAGGGGTGGAAGAAAAGAAAAACAGAAAGAAATAGAAAAAAAAGAAACAGAGAAACAAAGAAACAAATACGGGTAGAAGATGCCTGCTCTCACAAAGATCCCATTATCTGCAGTCCATGGCACGCGGCCAAATCCGTCGCCTTCGGTGTGATTCTCCCATTAGAACCTATACACGCTGAACGCCTTATAAAGGAAAAATATACCGGGCAGGGGGGTCAAACTTGGACCTGTCCACAGTCCCAACTCGGTCGCCCGCTTCGTGTGCGTTACCATGTTGGTTTGTCTATGTTGTGTGATGTCAAATATCACAATGCGTCAAAGTCGTCGTCGAACGCGTGGAGTGTGTCGAGTTGCTAGAAGCATGTCGACTTTTCAATGTCGTAGTTGGGTAGAGTGGTTCGTTGATTTTGACTGTGTTGTCAGGAACGTCGAGCATATCGAACCGTTCTTTTTTTCTTTTCTTTTTTTCGATTGTGATGCATGTTTCGAGCATCCCGCGGTCAGAACCAGCAGTCAGTCACCGCCTTAATCCTCCTCACGCTTCACATTCATCCGACCATGTGTGCCGTCCTGAACGCCGACAGGAGCACGTGGCCCAAGCATCCAGTCTTGCATAGCCAGCCACTCGCTCCAGCTCGTTTCGGCGTTCACAATCTCCTTCTCGGATACGTTTGCCAACGGGCGCAAGAAGGGCACGGTCTGCTCGGGATCCATGTCGTAGTCGGTCTTGACTTTGAGCCAGTTGTCGCTCTTGGCAGCAAACAGGTAGTTGCGGCGCTCTGCATCGTGAATGGGGCCGATGCCCGCCATCCAGTCGTCGCCGAAGAATCCGTGGAGAACAGCGGGAAAATCAAAGGCTGTGGCAATGAGGCGACGAATATAAGGAATCAGAGTTACATACGGCAGCGGCTGAGCTGCCTGCGCGCCCAAAGGCACCTGGACCCCGGCAGCCGCCGCCGCCGCCGCCGCAGCCGCCGCGCGTGAGGTACCTGCGGCTGGCCCGCCCATAGCCACGGGTTTTGACGACAGTATAGGGTGCACAGTTCTCTGGAATGGCAGCTGAATGTTGATAAACGCGGCAACCGCTTGGACAGGTCCAGAGTACTGCGCATAGTCGAGAAAGTAGCGCACGCAGGACTGGTACTGAATGTGCCACTCAAAGATGTCGAATTGGGCGTCGATGAACGGCTGAGAAGAAGGGCTAGAGTTAATTCTCGTATCAAAGGCGGAGTGAGTGGGATATCGAGAAGACGACTGTGGAAAGAACGAGGGAGCAGAATTTGGAGACTGTGAAGAGCGCGGGCAGGAACAGGAAGAGTAGGGAGAAGATCGCGTTGTATAGGGGTCAGTCTCAGAAAACGGTGAATATGCTACCTGTTCTTGTTGAAAAGAGGAGCCGCCTCCGGGACGATTGAACGCCATTTTTTTTCCAGGAATTCCGAGAGAGAGAACAGCTCGGATATACCTCAAGGAGTAAGAAATGAGGAAGGAGGGGGGAGAGAATACGTTAATAATGTGGAAAAAAAAAATAGAGAGATAGCTGCTAAGCGAGCAAACAAAGCGAGACCGGATTTCGGTCTCGAGAAAAGGAATGGCAGACTGAAACGAGCGGAAGAAGTATGAAAACGGGACCAGAGAACTCGTGGCCCCCGAAATAGGAGAAGTTATGGCGAGAAAGATTGCTTAATACGGCAAGTACAAGGGAGGGAACACGCAGAATTACGCAGAATTATGGGCTGCGTAAGGGGTCCAGAATGGTGGAGAAGTCGGTGGGGGAGTAATATATGAACAGACAATAGGGATCGCGTCCGACCAGTTCAAAACCAAGTTCCTGGTATCCGGGAAGGCAAATTTGTGGCAGGTAATATTACGCATAGAACGAATGCCCTAAGCGTAGTTCTGCAACCTGGCTGTCGATTTTCCTGCTGGGACCGGGGTGCTGAGGCGTTTGGCGTCGTTTTTCGGCGCTTGTTGCAAGCTGGAGGCGATCCCGGGAGGCCGTAGTTTTTTTTTTACTTTCCTCGAATGCTTTTTCGAATGCTTCCAGCCTGTGTTGGAAACAAATGACGATAGTGATCTGGCAGCATGGAACGGCACAGTCCGGACGATGAATTGCGTTTGCGGCGAACTTGTTGGGTATGCTGGATATTCAGAGTGTGCTGGCTGTTCTCGGGGCGTGGAGGGTGTTTGGGAAGCCGGGAAGCTGAATGCGTGTTTTGGACGTTTTGAACAACACAGAGTCAGTTGATGGGGCTTTCAGCCGGCTGATTGGGTCCAGAACTGAAGCATTAATGGTGTATTCCGGAGGCAACGTCCATAAGCAGGGCGGCAATCTGACTAGCCAGGGCAAAAACAACAGGGGTGGCGATGATCAAGTGGCCAACAATGGTCCCTTTTTTGGATTTGGTTGGTTCACCGGAACAAAGTGCTGCGAGAGAAGGTAGACATGAGGTTCTAGCAAGGCTAGTAGACGAACTTGAAGGAAAGCGGGCAACGTTCTTTATATTCCTGTAAACGTGAGTGACCTTGCCGAGAGCCAATGTTGGCACGTGTAGAAGAGAGGTAGTGTGGCAGCGAACATGGATGTTAGTTATATGCAAAAGGCGGCGGCATGGAGGGGGGGTGAGGCTGCGTGTGAGAGATTGTGTGTCTATGTCCTGTGTACGGTGTGCACGGTGTGTGTCCGAGTAAGACGCAAAGAGGGAGGGCGTCGTGAGGTGGTAGCTGGGACGGGGAGGGAGGGAGAGGTGAAGTTGGTAAAGTCCCACCACCGTTCGGCATGGGTCCTTTGGATGGGTCGTTGGATGAGTGGGGAGGCTTAGTGTGTCTTGACCGGGAGGAATAAGGTTTGTTTTGGCATGGGCGGCCGTAGCATGCCATCAAAGCACACGCACCACAAGCAGGGACTTCGGCACAGACAAGAAGACCCATAGACACCCACCGTCCAGCGGTCCCCGTTCTTAGGGCAGGACGGGAGGGCTAGGCAGGGGAAAGTGCAAGCAGGAGCTGAACTTCGTCACCAGGGAGGGTCGAAGGAACGAAAGGGGGGAAAAGCAAAAAGGAAATAACACAATGCCAGAGTGGGTTTGTGTCTTTTGCAATATGGATCGTCGTCGTGGCTGCTTGCTTGTCTGGTCTGGCCTGCTCAAGCACTATGTACCTGGTTCCGCTGCCACACTCGGCGAGCACGCGTTCTAGTCGGCCTCGTGGTAGTTTCCCCTGGTTCTCTGTACTTGCAGCAGATCAGAGGTAGCTACAGAGCGTGTGTTCGTGTATGTGCGTTCGTGTATGTGCGTGCGTTCGTGCGTGTGTGTGTGTGTGTGTATAGATAGTGCGTGTTGGAGGGTAGTGGTTTGTGGGGGACGAACTTGAGAAGCTGGAAGGGAGGGGGGGGGGGGGGGGGGGGGGTTGGGTTGTGTATGTGGGTGTGCAGGGACAGGAGGGAAGGGGGTGCGGGAAGAAGAACAAAGTGGCATAATGGCTTACGAGGCAGCAACTAGCTCCGCATCCACGGAAGGCTGTCCGACCCATGAGTTGCTGAGCCGCGAGAAGACGGCGGCGGCGGGCAAACGTGAGCCAGCCAGGGGCAGCAGGGGGGGAGGCTCAGTGGCAGCGGCACGTCAAAGACGAAAGAGGGATGGGCGGACTGACGCCCAGCAGGGCGAGCAGGCCGTGAAGAAGGGATGAGCCAGCGCAAACACCAAGACGCTGCGTATCTGCAGCGGCTGTCCGGAGGGTGTAAGAGAGCCAGATAATACGGTAGACGCAAGCTGGCTGCTGCAGGCGGCCAGAAGAAGAAGAAGTCGACAGCCGGCAGGACGTATCAGCAGGCACGTCCAGACAACTCTCAGGGTGTTCAGGAAATGCAGGAAAATTCAGACGCTTCCAAATAGACGAAGGAGAGCGCCGGCACAGATGACCAGGGGGGGTAGGTGTAAAAGCACAGCTGGGAAAGAGGAAAGATCCGGATGTCCTTGGATATAACTGGCTCACCACACCCCCCCCCTCAACCTTGTACTTTCTCCCAGCTCGCTCGGGTCCTGTCTCTCATTCCCGCCCTGCTCGACAGGCCTGGTAGACAAAGCTAGTTACTACCCACGTTCCACTCTGTCGGACCCACGAGAAAAAGATGTTCGCAGAAGGTGGAGACCGCGGGCGCCCGCCCAGCAGTCACCCACCCGCATCGCTGTCCACTGGTGGCCCTGGTTCCGGACGGGTCGCCTATGTGTCAGTGCTGCGTCGACCCCATGTGATGGGAAAGCCCCATAATATGCGCTAGAAAAACGAAAGAAAGAAGGAGTGGAAGGCTGGTAGAAGGAGGGATTGTGATTGCCCGACGTCCCAAACACAGGCTGCAGGGGGCTGAGAGGCGAAATCAGGCACACTTTGCAGAATAGGAGGAGAAAGAGGAGAATACCGGCACCCATTCATCACACACTCGCTCGCGCACACACGCACGTAAAAGAGGAGACCGGACCCAAGACACATACGAGGATTACTACGCACTTGCACAACACCACCGCACAAAGACAGGGCACAAGACCAGGGATTGTTGGGACTGGGGCGTGGCGACAGGCTTGGTGTTCAACGACTAGACAGGAATGGGCAAGAACAGGAAGCTGGAGACGACGGGCGTCCAAGGTGAACGAGCAATCAATTCTAAGTCTGGCCAGATACGCGAACTGCCGGAAAGGCTGAGGCGGAAGTACCGTGACGACGGTAGCTCTGTCCTTTCCCCACGTGAGGCAGGTAGCTGTACTTGGGTCGCTCCTTCCCTTGTATGCAGTCGCAGGGAGCTGGCGCGCGGATCCTCCTTATCGAGATCGCACCGATAGTTACAGCCAGGAGTAATAATACATAGTACAGCAAGAACAGGGGAGAGAAATCGCGCTGGGGTCGGGTTGTGCTTTCCTCCAGTGGGCTGCCCCCATCCCGTGCTCTCCGATCGCCGGTACCAGGAATCCGCGCAGGCAGCCCAGGGCCAAGCATGGGTGCGGAGCTAGAGCCGAAGGTTTTCAGCTAAGAACTGCAGGCAGGTGCCAGCGGGGGGCAAAAAAGTTTGGGAACTTTACGCCACCCAACAAAAGCCAACCAAACAAACAAGCAGGGTAAAAAAAAAAGAAAAAAAAAAGGAAAAAAAAAAATCCCACCAGAAAGGATCACCAAAAAAGGCCACCACAATCAGACCCACTCCAGTTCTCTCCTCGCCCGGTCCAACAGACTGTGGACAATACTTTTGGCCAACATCCTCCGCAGGTGAGGCGACTGGCAGAAATGGCATCTCACCACGTATTTGCGCGGGCCATCTTGGAAGGGAGGGCGGATGAGACCCTTGCACTCGGCGGAATGCGTACCAGATCCACGACCGAGACAAACACGTTTCAATACCACAGGGACATATAGATTGCCGGGTGGTCGCTGCTGAAGAACCGCCAGATATCAGCAGACAGCCGCGGGCTGATCGCGGGTTGACGAGCCCTCCCTCCGATTTCCGTCGCTTTTTTTTTTTGTCACAACTGTTGCTTTCGTCACATTTTCCACCAAATCGGCGGGCTTCAGACGGGGATCTGCAGGAGAACAGAGTCGCAGAGGCCTCAGAAAATGCAGAAACCGCAGAAACATAGGGGAGGGTTGCAGGGGAGGAGGATGAGACGAGGGAGGGTTGCGTTCGGATCCATGGAACTCCAGAGTGGAGAGATGAGGGCAGGCGCTAGCTGAACCTGTACAGAGTATGTACAGAAGCAACGCAGGTGAGCAATCAAAGTATCTGCCCGTATCTTACACAGACAAACACAAACACACACAAGCATACGCAGCCATGCCGACCACCGCAGGCTCGCAGCCGAGACACAGTGATACGCACGCTCGTCACACCGACACAGGGTGGACAAGTCGAGCATCCAGCCACCCCTGCATCCTGGGAGTTTCTTCCAATGCACAATGTGAGACGCAAGGTAATGTGGTGTACGAGTACGTCTCTTGCGTACCCGGCATGCGTGCACCCTACCCAAAGCTACGTACTAGAACACCGACTAGAAGCCGCCCAACACACCGCGGGCGCGTCGATCGACGGGTACCGAACGGCTGGTTCAGCCAAATCCTTCATAGCTCAACAAATTCCAGAGCCAGGCAGGGGGCCAATGAGCAGGCAGGCAATGCGGCAATAACTTCGGACGAGAAATAAAGAATGCTGGCAGGCCATGGCTGCTCTGTGCTCGCCTGCTCGCGGTCTGTGGCTGGTGCGATGTGCGCCTCACGCCCGGGGTCCAAGCTCGACGAATGCTGCTTTCAAACTCACCTCGGGCAAGACTGCGCTATCTTGCGTTCACGACACGCCAGGTGCATACGCACAATGCTGGCGCCTGCCACATCAAGCGGGGCCAAGCGATCTTCTTCGCAGCTCTGCAGGACCCTCAAGCAGCTGAGGACTGGGGGCAGACCCGGGAGAAAAAAGAAACGAACAAAGAGAGCGAAAACTGGGCACAGAGCAAAAGTGGACTCGCGGGAAGACTGATGCATACGAACACACAGGTCCCCGGAGAACACACAAAGAGAGCAAACGCCCGTTCTAGCTATCTTACTGTGCACACCGTACAGTAGCATTCCCCTCTCTTCACCCCCTTCTTCGTTTTCTCCCCCACTATCAGCACCCACCAACTCGGGTCCCAGCCAAAATATACCCGACCAGACACGAGTGCCATGGCAGCGGGTTCGAGAGGGTGGCGGCCAGGGTGGGTGGGCGGCCGTGGAAAGGGTGTGAACAATTGGTGCCGGCAGCAGAATCGACGCCGTCTGTTGTACACAGTAGCTGCCCGCCACTCACTCCTTCACGGCAACATCAACGAGACCAGTCCCAAGACATATCCGTCCCGTGTCGTTGCCATGCACCATACACGCATGACTGGCTCGCCAGTTGGAACGGTTCTGCCATGTGTGCCGGGAAGACTTCACCGGACAGCCAAGATGGTGCACCTCATCAAAGCCTACGACAGTGCGACAGTAAAGTGCCCAGAGTTTAGAAGACGTGCGGGATAAGAGCCAGACAAACACACACAAAATAAGGGCCGGGCAAAGAGTCACGGGGATCGACAAGGATAAGAAAATATCCACGACAGGGTTCTTCATAGTGCAGAGTGGCTTGCTCGCAGCGGAGACTCCAGTGGGATCTACTGGAGTGATGTCGTGCATCACTTACGACAGAGAGACGAAGCAACCCATTTGCACTTTGTCTCTCTGCACGGTACTCGTACATTGCACAACCCACCCAGTCGCGCTACTGCAGTCGGAGACCATGACAGCTGAACAAATCCTAAAGCCACAAAATCCAAGGGCACACTCGGGGTTTAGTGCCTGCCGGGTGGGTTGCATTGGCACACTAAGAACGGAGGACGCCGATAGCTCCAAGCCACCGTTTGATCGGTTGCCTCGCTGCCCTGCTACCACCGTGCCCTGATGTTATCCTGGCACTGACTCCGTACGGTGTCCGCAAGCGGGTGTACATTGCCATGCCAGTTGCTTGTCACGGTCCCGGCGCTACGCATGTCCACTACTGCTGGGAGAACACTGGAGCACAGGGAGTGCTTCTGAATCACAGCAGACCGGGAACGTCAAAAGTTCCCAATCGGGATTTTTTACCAGGGCAACAACAGACGGGGGAGGGTAGGCGGCGTGTGCGTCTGCATACAACATGCCGTCCAATGCAGAGCACTCGGACGGCCAAAATGGACCATGGCAACAGAAAAAAGAAGAAGAAAGCTGCCCAAGAGGCTGGCCATGCAAGCACCCTTTTCTTCTTTAGCAGTTCAGAAAATACGCAGGAGAAGAAACGAAGCAAGTGGCAGCGGGCTCGGCTTCTCTAGCTCAGGCCCGGTAGGCCTGCATGAGACAAGGCAGGCACAGTTGTCTTCTCATTCGGCGAAATGCCCGTTCTTGGTTGGGTCCCGGGAACCCGGTACCCTCTGTCATTCGCTCTCGTATAAATTAGGGCGCTGTCTATCTACCTGCGTTTGGGCCCTGGGGGGGAGGGGGAGGGCCTGTGCAGCGCGCCTCCAGCGTTTATTTGCTATTAGAGGCTCAGGCCCAAGCACATCACATGCACCCTGAAACCCCGAGTGAGGCGACGGAGGATCATGGAGCAAAAGGGCAAAAAAGAACACGCGGAGCGAAGCGAAGCGGACGGAGTAATTGTAAGAAAGAGGCAGCCTACAGCATAAGCGAAAGAATCCTTCCGAATACAATTGTCCAACCCGGGGCAGGAGGCGTCCGGCCAAGCTTGCCCGAAAGGGACATCTACGGGGCCTCGAGGCAAGAGAAAACAAGAGCAGATCCGCCAGGAACGAACGAACCCCTGGGAAGGTATTCCGGAGACACATCTTGAACCGGCCAAGCGGCTCACACTAACATCCCGCGGCCTCGTCGCTTCTCTGTGCATGTGTGTCCGGCAGCTTGGAGAGGCAAAGAAGCAAAAATAAAAAGAGGCCAGAAAAGAAAAGAAACCAAGCAAACGAGCAAAGAAAAAGAACCCGCCACGCAACGGGTAACGAGCAAACTACTGCGTAAGTGTGCGCAAGTGCAGCACGCTAATGTAAAGTTCCTCAAACGGAAAACTGTTGAGAAATATTTTTGTTCTTTTTGCGAAATGCGGCTCTTGCCTTTCTGCCAAAGGGCAAGCGAGGCGGCAAGCGGTGAAAAAGAAACAAGCGAAAGACAACGAGCGTCGCGGACAAGCTGAAAAGGATCACGACTCCGGTGAGTATGGCTGCCAACTGCAGCATCAGAAACAAGAACGCAATGCACGCAAACACACGCACAAAATTGGGTTGTCCCTAACGGTCCCCAATTCCGCGAATTAGATATGCAGATTGCCCTACTACGACGCTGTCTGAAACGATATGATACCCTGCATTTGCCTCTCTCTTGCGATGTTTTCGCCACAGCAATTTAGCACAAGAACTCGCAGGAACAAACGTGTAAACGTTTCTTGCTTCATTTGCCACTGGGCGACGATCATGCGGGTATCAGCCCTCTGGGGGAGGCAAAAGTTCTTGAAGCAATGGGGGGTAATGGCTGTTATATTGGGGGGGTTTTTTGTAAATAAAAAATATCAATTTAATTTAAGAAAAAAAAAAAAACACCCTGCTTGAAATGCCAGCAACGCCATAAACGAACCCACGGCTTCAACAGCCGTATGTTGTTTCCATTGACCGACACGCCGGCGCACGGCACCGGCATCGGCACCGGCACACCAGCCCACCGGTACTTTTGTACGTCTTCTTTCTGCTTGGACAGGCCGCCCGACGCTGGCGAGCAAGCGATGATATCAGACTTCTATGGAGCTCGAATCTGCGTTTCGTTTGGTGCGGCATACAAAGTAGGTAGCTCGAGCCAGGGCGGAACCGACGAGCTCAAACGCAGGTATCCTACGAAATTGCTGTACTTTTATCCTCTCTGCCCCTGCCATACCACCCTCCAAAACAAAAAGGCGCCGACGGAGGACTTTTTTTTTTTTTTCAGGCGAGTGCTGCCGGCGTCCTTTACCATTAATTCTCGCACCTTGCACACCTCATCACCGCGAAGAAGGATCGGATCCGCATGTTTGCTTTCCTTCTTCTTCTGGAGTTTTTCCACTTGCACTTTTACCTTTGCATGTGGCCAATTCCCCGTGATCCAAGATCTGGAGAATGGAAGCCAACCCCAGTTGTTGTTGGCTTGGGCGGCTAGGAGAATAACCACGGGTGACGCGGGAAGCAAAATAGTGCGCGAGTGTGTGTGAATGCACATGTTTGTGTGTATGCATGTAGTTACATTTTGTGTGAGGCCGTGACGGCAGAAGCGCCGAGAGATACACCACTCCCACAGTCCAGCTGAAAGGGAGGGGGGGCAAGAGTGGTAGTCCAAGGATCCTGGATTGCTACCAAAGCCAAACTCAATTCCTTCAGCGTGACGAGGACGAGGAACGGGTGTCTCTCTTGCCGACATGGCTCGCTGCTCGCTCGCACACACACACGCACACACACACACACACACACACACAAAGCACGCACACATCCGCCTTCGTGGAATGAAGAGTCCTTGGAAGGCCCGAAGAAGCCTCGCGTCTTTCGCCTTCGGCTGGCCGGCATCCAACCTTGTCTCCCCAAGCTCCCTCCTCTGCCCAGTTCGATCTCGATATGGTTGCCAGCATTGTGGCCAGCCGAGGCCAGCCCGCCAGGATTGCAACCCTCCTGTTGAAAGCTCGTCGTTTTCACTGGTTGGGACTGAGAGAAGGCAGGAGGATGGGTGAGAGAAGTGAGAGGCGCGTATGATACGTGGTCGTATTGCTGGACGCCTTCCAGCGACGTCACTCTGCTCTGAGAGACAGACATTGCCGTCTGCATCATGCATGCATGCAAGATGTATCTCCCCTTTTTTTTTGCCTCCTTTGCATATCGCTCTGCAGGTTCTCGTATCTCGCGCAAGTGCGATTGGACTAAACGTGGCGCGTGGTCGTGCAGGCAAGAGCAAGGTGCAGGCAAGAGCAAGGTAGGAAGGAGCAGAGGACTTCCTTACCCAGTCACACCTTTAGTCCTGCAGAGCTGCAGGACATGGAAGGCCGATGAAACTGCGCGGAAAGACGGAAAGAGCGACTGGCGGCAATTGCCATGGAAGCTCTCGTCTCTTCGTTTTTGACCATTGGGTTTATTTAATACTTCTTTTTCTCAACTCACATACAACACACGATTCTTTTTTACGAGCACACGAATTTCGAATTGCTTAAATTAAAATTCAGCCAAGCATATTCAATCAAAAAAAAAACCCCCGACCGAAAACCAATCACCAAACTTCGTATCTTCCCGTCCCTTTCTGTCTCTCTTCCGTTTTTTTTTTTTTAATTTTATTTTTCATCATCATCTTCCTCTATCCTTCCTTCCAACTGGTCCAACTGGTCCAACTGGTCCAGCTGCCCTTCGCTGTGACCCTACCTTTCAGCTTGCCATGTTTCAACTTCTTCCGTCTTCTCGTTTGTTCCTAAACATGCCGACACCAACGGCAGGAAAATGAACCGACATGCTCTGATTTCCAGGCCATGCCACGGCTGTCCGCCTTTCTGTCATTTTCACTCGTTGTTGGTCTAGATAGATCTGCCCAACTTCTCTCAATTGCCACCGTCTTGTGCCCCCGCCCCCTGCCGCTGCCCCCCCCTTTCTCTCGCACAATCCCTTTCTTTGTGTTCTTCTGATGGGCCTCCTGCCGTGGAGTGACATTCGATTCTTCTTTGTTTCCTCTCTTTGGCTGAAAGAGGACCGCTCGATTTCACAGGCTGCTTCTTCTTCCTTTGGACCCGGTTACTTCCCCAATTTTTGCTTTCTCTCAATCCTTTGTGATAGCCGGGGTTTCCGCGTCTGGTGATCGTTTTCTATTCGCCGCGGCGAAGGAGCAGAACACGAGACGCGTCCCGCTAGGACCGGATTCTGTTCTGTTTGTTTGTCTCATTCAGATCGCACAGGCTGAGACGTCTTCTATTTTGATAACCGAAATCGAGCCGCGAAGACTCCTCTGGCGAGGCTGCCAGCATGGCCGGGCGCGAGGCTGATCAGAACAGCGCTGGCTTGTTCGAAGACACAGTATTTGCCACGGGATCCTAGTTAACGACGACACAACAAGTGTTAAATCGCAAGTTATACCAGCTTTTCCCCGGCTGTCGAAAAAAATGGTTCACGGGGAAAGGAGATACGAACATGCATACGTCTAATGTATCGCAATGCATTCGTTTAGAACGACAAATCTAATTCAAGTGCAGTTGTTGACCGAATCTCTCCCACCGCGCAGACAAATATCACCACTCCAGCAGAAGCTTCTTCAAGTTACTGCCATTCGACAGTTGACATGAAAAAGTTGGCTCCTCGCTGTCTCTTTATTGCCTATCATCATGTTTGATTTTTTACTGCCACGTTGTTTTGCTATCGACACACTTGCCAACATTGCAGCAGAATTCGCAGGCCGGTCTGCTAACATATCCTAGGGAACATGCATCATGTCTTGAGACTCGCGATTCGCGTAGTTGCTCCCGCTGCACTGCTTCGGCAATGTGTAGCATCGATTCCAGATGTTGCGAATGCGAGCCCCTGAGAGATTTGATTCGAGAACATCTAAAATCAAACAATCGACGACAGGGCTGTCAGTCGAAGGGGAGAAAAAACAGTTGACGACCAGCGTCTAGAAGTTTGACCATCAGTGTGGTCGACTGTGTTTGCAGAATATCGGCTAGAGAACACTGCCCGGGGATGAAATCCATTCCAGAGCATTGTCCAACTCGACCAACCGAAAGACGGCTATCGACGGCCATGCCAGCGTCGACATTGTTTCCACCCGCCACCGTGTCGCCGTCCGTCGTCACCTCAGTCATGGCCGATCCCAGAATTTAACTCGGTGCTTGTGGCGAGTCGCCAAGTACATTCGAGAAGATGGTGGGTCTCCCTTGGTTGGAGCACTGTCTTGGCTGCAAGAAGAACTACGGTACAGGCAAGCCATCAACGATGGATCGGAATGATGAACAAAGTTGGCAAGGCAATATTCTGCCAAGGATGGCACTTCCTCGACGTGCGTGGAGAGTGAGAGGTTGCTACTGGCTGTCGCCAGTCCGCCACATGGCTGCTGGTGGAAAAGAAAGTGTCGCTTTCATCATGCAAATCTGTGCGGCAATTCCTAAGCACTGGAAGCAGCATTCTGACACAGGACAGCATCCAGGGACCCAGATATATATACTCATATATGTATGTATCTGGATACTACTACTGTTGGTAGTAGCTGCCATGGATCACTTCCACCTGTTTCGCAGAGCACACTAATATTCCTCGTGCGGAAACGCCACTTTCAAGGCATGGCTGCGCTCTTTGTCACGAGCTTTGCGGCTCGTGCCTTCACGCCGGAAGCTGCCACTTGCTACCTACAAGCTGAAGTTCAGCAAGGATGTGTGAAGCTGTATGGCATTGCAGTCATCAATGCCCACATGCATACTAGCCCCCTGTGCGTCTCGCCCGCGGCTGCTAGCGCAAGCCTCGGCGGTCTTGATATGGACTGCTGTTACACACAGCGAAGCCCGACGGCCATGATAGACTACATCGACCGAGCAGGTGCTTTGATCCATAACAAGTCTTCCGTCAGTGCCTGCTTTTCCTTCTCGCCAATCTTTCCCTTGAAGATGACTTGACGAAGCAAAGGAGAACCCCTGTTTCTGGAGTACATCCTGTATTGGAAATTCAGAGATCCGCCAAAATGGACTAGGCTCATAAAGTACGTGGGCCAGTCTGGCTATTTTCTTTTGGTTATTCGTTGGCGTTCATTGCCAGAGGGCTGCCCACAGAACGGAGTCGTGTACAAAGTTGCTGCCGGGGTATTGCAGGGCTACAAAGTACTACATATGCACACGGAGTACATCTTGAGGCATATATACTAAAACACATGCCAAAGCTTCTGGGTGCATAATTCCAGGGCATCCAATGGACGGGGAAGGAATGGGGAGCGTTGTGCGGGCAAAAAAGTACCGCACTTGGCCATGGAGGGGATGGGGTCGATAGATTTCAGTGGATTTCGATGGGGTCGATGGCCGGGTATCAATGCTGATTGCACGCGACTGGAGAAGGAGGGCGGAATATAGTCGGCTGCATGTGCGCTCGTCCTCATATGCCTCCAGCATTGCCCGACTATAAATGTCGAGTCGGAAACAAAGGGGGTGCCAGCATTCCCTCCTCTTGCGAGGGCCATGCCGCGAGGCGGGCCTGGCAAGACGGCTGACGGACAAACGGGACATTGGGGCGTCTGAGGGGGTGAAACATCCGATTCGGCCAGAAATGGTAACGGCCAGTGGGATTTTGATAGAAGGAGCGTGAAACGAAGCGAAAGGGGTGGAGGTAAAAAAGGCGGAGGGAGGATGGATGCCATGCTGGGCCTCGGGTCGGTTTGTGGTATGATGTAACTACATGGCAACTAGTCAATACCCAAGCCAGGCTGTTGGTACTTTCGGTGTGACTGCGACCGGTAATGGCCGATTTAAAGCCTGACGAGTGCGAGTGTGCGCCATACCATGGACCTGGGAACGAAGGCCCGGGACGGGAATAATGAACCCCATACAAAGGAAGTGTGGTTGGTCCGTGTTGCGGCGACGACTGTTAAAATGCAACCACGTCAAAGCAAACAAGAGAAGAAAGTGACAGAGGAACTCTTTGTGCTCGGAACCAATACCCTGTAATTATGCCACTCGGACCGGTGAGGAAATCGCAGTGGTGTTGAAGACCGGGTGCCCAGCCGGCTGGGCGCACAAGAAAATCAGTGAGATGGGGCCGGTGCTGCTGGAAAAGGAAGAGAGATACTATCCGTAAGCAGCCAGAATCGAGAGAAGTCTTCAGTGCAGGTTACCTTTGCGCGTGGGAAAGCGCGTTGCGGGACCTTGACAACGTGAACAAGCCACAGTGGCGGCCTTGCCCAAGCCACAGTGGGCGGTAGTGCTGGTGGTGGATCATTGAGAGGCCGCACCCTGTCAGATGCTCGTTCGACTCTTTGCGTCAGAAAGTCTGCCTGCTCCGGGAATGGACAAAGACAAATGGGAAGAGGTGGGGAGAGATTTGTCGACACGGAAGAGCCGGTCCTGGGCAGACAGGCTTCTGGGCTGTGCACGCGGCAGATGACTCTGGTTGAAGTATCTTGCGAGGAAAAACATGACGTGGTGAGGCAAGAGAGAAAGAAGACTGAACAAATGCAGGAACCGTTTACGCGCTAGGAATCCCAGTCCCAGAACATGGGGTGTGAGCATTCGCCAGGCGCATTTGCCAGACACTGTCAGGTATGCTGGTCCGGATTAACGGCCGGGACTCCCCGCGGGCGTTCCCCTCTCCCTAACTACAAGGCTTGGATTGGTCAACCGCGAAAACAAAAAAGAAAGCCAGCAGCAACGATGCTGTGGTAACTCTGCTCCCCTCTGTTTGCCTTGTTTGCCTGGTTTGCAGGTACTAGAGCGCCGCTAAATGGCCCCTAACTAGTGGCGCACCGTATGGACATGCTTAAAGAGGGGACCCCATCTAGAGCCTGGCCGGCTTTCTCCACTCCACCAAGACTCCGCAAGGCACATTTTGGTCAGTTTACACCGTAACTAATACGTAGTAACTGGTAGTACGGCACCCATCTTTGTCGGTGGTTCTCGCAGTGCTTCTGAATTCCGCACTCGAGGCGGAGAAACCCCGTTAGACTGTTTTGGACAAGTTCGGTCGAGGTCCTTTTACGAGTAGTCCCCAAAACAGGCTGGGCTGAATCAAGTTAACGTCATCTGGCTTTTTGCTCTAACTTGAGTTCAAGATACTTTGAACATGGCATCCAACGCAACGACCTGTTTCTTTTGTTATGCTTGCACCGACCTCGTCGTCGGATTTCATGTTCAGACGAGCTCGGCCTGGTCGTCGTCGACCTGTGGCCACCGACCTCGACTAACTAAACCACATTGTATTACCGACTCCCAAAGAGAGAGGCTTTTGCCTTTAGTCCCCCATCCTTGCCAGTTTGCCAACCCACACTAACCCATTTCTGTCAACGCCTAGACGATGCCAAGACCACCTCTATTTCGCACCTCCCACATCTGTACGAGTAAGTACTTCGTGCGTGACGGTACTCGTACTGCCTGGAGCCATTGGCAGCACCTTCTTAGGGCCATGCCTCTCGACGCCTCTGTCTTGGTGACACACCCCCGTTCAACTTGTCAGTCCTGCCTTGGGGTTGCTCTCTCTCGCCCTCGCGGCATGGCTACACCAGGCTAGACAGCTCATCCCAACAGGCCCCTGCCTCTTCCACCATGTCACCGTCCGCAGGTTCATCCAATCCCGGCCGGCAAGTGCTGATCACTGGTCCTAGCATGCATGTAGCTACCAAGTATCTTCACCAGTAGACACTGCCTGATGGGGACCGGATGGCTTACTGCGGAATGCCTAGACCCTCCACATTTTGCCCCCCCCCCCCCCATCCAACTGTTTGCTCGCATTTTGTTAGCCGGTCCTGCGAGTGCGAGTCCTCGTAGGTGTCTTACTATTCTGCTCAGGTGCTGAGGCTGAAAACAATCGACACGAACCAAACAGCAGCGTAGCAATTCCGCCTTTCGCCTTTTTTTTTTTACCTACGGTGGTACACTTACCCACACCTCTTCCCATGCGCCTCTCATGCGGCTGAAGGACATATACAAAGTAGTTAGATACTCGTCCATACTCGTCCATAACTACATAACAGTCTTGTACACACGCAAGCCATGCCCAGGTCCCATATTTTCCTTTGATTTCCTTGCCCCCCTCCCCAACAACTCCTCTTTTCCTCCTGTGAGCTGTTGGTCATTTTCTGTTGCTCCCCCCTACTTCCTCCTCTTCCCTTCCTCTTTCCTCCTTCCCTTCTCGTGAATCATTGACGACACGCGCGCCCAACAACGCAAACACACTGGAGCATCGTCAGCCTTCATTTGTTGCTCTTGTTGGTTAGCTCACTGGTGTGTGAAAAGTGAACATATATATATCATATAAACACACCCATCTTCTCGCCTTTTTAAGCTTATCCCGGCACCGCGCGTGTTTGTGTCTGGCTCCACCTTCTCTGTTCTATTTCCCCAGAGTTTTCCAGCAAACAAACAACAAACGACGATCGCGAAATAGCCGAACCCCAGGCCTTTCTCTCTCTTTCTTCAGCCCCTTGCCCGATTTCGACGATTGCCGAAACCCAACGGCCGCCCGCATATTTCGGCTCCCGCACCAGGCTTTTTTTTCTTTTCTTTCTCTTGGCAATCTAATCCTGTTTCATTTGGCTTTAGGAGAGAGGCTCCAGAAGGGAATCGGACCCTTTTCAGCCTCTTCTTCGTTAAGTGGGACTCTTCTTTTGCTTCAGCCCAATTTTTGCTCGGGGGGAGGATTTTGGAAACTCGGGAGGAAGAAATCACTCGAGCCACGCAAGGATATCGTCAGGCCTTTTCCCACCCCCCGCCGCCAAGATGAAGACCTCTCTTCTCTCTCAACAGCGGTGGGCCGCCCTCGCCGCCCTCGTCCTCTCGGCCTCGACCGCCCAAGCTAGCCTCAACCCCTTCCATGCTGCCCGCCGCCATGACCTCGCCAGCTCTTGGAAACCAGCCCGCCAGACGGGCGAGCCTCTGCCTCTTGCTGGCGAATACATCAGCGGCGACTACGCCCAGGGACTCCTTTCTGGTGCCCACAACTTTGAGGAAGACCATGTCGAACTGTACGAGGCGTTGACGACGGCGCCAGCACCGACGGCACCACCCACGCCTGTTCCGGCTCTCGTGGACCGCCATGAGCTACAGAAGCGCAACTCGACGGACAACACCTGTGGGTACCTAAGCGGGTGGTCTAGTAAGTGAATCCATGAGAATGGAACAGGGAAAAAACTGCTTGACTGGAGGCAGTGAATGAGAACAAAGGATGCTTCACTTGAAGCAGTGGAGAGAGAGAGATTGAAGGAGGGAGAAGGCTTGGCGAAGCAAGCGCTGTGAATGAGAAAACCACCCACTAACACCCACCTGCCAGCATATCCCTTTAGCTGCAGTGTCACGGATGCCTGCGTCATCAACTCGTACCGCTCCATCGTCGGCTGCTGTCCCGATACCTCGTTGTCCTGCCCGCTGTTTACCACCTGCATGGCTCAGTCGCAGAGCGCCATCTGGTCTGCCAACAACGACACGAGCGCGAGCAACACGCTTCTCTGGTAAGCCCCGAAGCCCCCGGTTTGTTCTTTTTTTTTTGGTTCTTTCATTCAGCCAGACTTCTAACACCCCCCATAGCAGCAGCGATGCCTACCCAGAGTGTGTCACCCACATCTATGAAGACTCTGTCTTCTCGGGCTACATCCTGTATGGCTGCGGCCGCACCAAGGCCATCGACTCGGTTTACTACACGACCACCATCCTCACCTCCTCGGCGTCTTCTCTGGCTTCCAGCTCGTCGCCGCCCTCGTCCTCATCCTCCTCTGAACGCCCCTCCAAAAGCTCCTCCATCACGAACCCCAGTGTTGTCACCACCACGGTCGTGCCTTCGCCCTCTCCCGAGCCGAAAAAGAAGTCGACCAACGTCGGCGCCATTGTCGGCGGTGTCGTCGGTGGTGTCGGCGGTCTCGCGGTCATCGCCCTCGCTGGCTTCCTCATCATGCGCCACAAGCGCAACGAAGCCAAGACCATGGGGGGTGCCGCCGCTGGTGTTGGTGGCGGCGCTCCTGGTGCCGGCCAGCCGCCCATGCAGCAGCAGTACTATACCGGCGGCTCTCCCTCGCCCGGCGCTGCCGGCAGCTATGGCGCACCCCTGGCTGCGGGTGCGGCTGGCGGTGCCGTGGCCGGCTATGCGGTCGGCCAGCAGCAGCAGCCGCAGCAGCAGGGTACGAACGGCCAATACAACCCGCATCACAGCCTGGCTGCCGGCGCTGTGTCGCCCACGACGACTGTGATGGCAGGCAGCGATGTGGGCTCGCCGTATTCTGCGTCAGCGTCGCCGAAGCCTGGCATGGGCTACCAGAGCGGGCCCGTTCCGAATTACGATGCTGCAGAGCTGCCGGTAGAGCGGGCAGACGGTGAGCTGCGTGAGCTTGCGTAAATGTAGAGAAAGGGAGGTGGAAAGGGGGAGAGGGGATTGGGAAATAGTTGCATGATAGAGATGTCGCGGGTGAGAGAGAGAGAGAGAGAGAACAAAGCTTTTGCTCGTCCATTTTTTTGTTATTTCTTTTTTTTTTTAATTTTTTGGGGGGTTTTTTTTTCGTTCAGTTACCCAGTCGCTCGTTTCTTTCCTTCCCCTCCTTAAAGTAATGTTTTGTATATTGCCATACTGGGGTGTTTTGGTTGCATCTTGATATCTGATCTTCTTTCCTGTGATTTATCAGTCGATTGTTGAATCCTTGCATGGTCGGCCTATTTTTGTGTGCCAATGTGTCTTGTGAGGAAACATGCTGTTCTTGGGTCAAGAATTGCGCCGTTAAATTTTGTGATGGAGACTGTTGTATGCTGAAAGCTAGAAAAAAGAAATGTATGGACAAGGTTGGAGACACGAGTCTTTTTACTCGTACATGTATAGTTTTTTTCACGCACCCAACGGATACATCCCTTTTAGCCATCTGTATTAATACTACAGATTCCTCCCTGTTGGTGTAACTATAGCGTGGGTGACAAAGCAGAAGAGGGATGAGAAAAATATCAAGATATCGAAAGAAAAACAGAAGATTACACGCCGTAGAACTAGAATCTCTGAGTAATAAACGTATTTCCTGTAACCGTCTTGCGAACAAAAGTACACCATTGTCACAGAATACAATCGATGGAACGCATCGATGTTGATATATCGAGAGCCTCGATAATCGCATAGACGGGGCGCTAAATTGCTCCCTCATCCCTGGCTGTCAGGAAGTGCCCAGATCCCTTACCCAAAAGCCCGAGCTCCACTTCGTGGCGCAACCCGCACCGAAAAAAAAAACGACCACACACATACAATCTCCACAGATACACAAGAAGGCCAGATTGCGAATTGTGGCTCAATTCCGAGAGAAGGACAGGAGAGAAGCTTCCCGTTTTTAACTTTCGCATTGTGTGTCCACACCTTGAGTTGTCACCTCCCCGCCCCTTTTTTCGCGAACACGTTTGTTGGAACAACACAACAAAGAGCAAAAGGGTTCCCTTTTTTTGTTGCGAGTTCCCCTCTTCCCCCCCTTTTTCTTGCTCCCTTTCTTTTTTTTTGTTTCTTTCCTTCTTCTCCTTCTCATCCCACCCAATTGCTTCTCCCCGGTCAATCTCTCTTTATCACATTGTCACCATGGTTGCTATGCGTTCTGCTCTGGCGCTCCTTGCGCTGCAGTTCCTCGGCGTGTTTGCCAAGGCAGAGGTATGAGGACTTTTCCGAAGACCTCCTTCTCCCATCTTCTGAAGACCTCCTCCACTAACGTACCCAGGATGCTACCCCCGAGCTCAAGATCGAAATCGAGACCCAGTTTCCCGAAGCCGACATCTTTGGCCTCAAGCTGATCAACAGCAAGCCGACCAACGCCATTGTCAAGCTTGTCAACCACGAAGAGGGCCCCGTGGGCATCTCCTTTATCGGCGGCGCCATCTCCACCACCGACCCGCTGCCCGAGGGCGCGCCCCCGACCGCCGGCATCATCACCAACCTGACGGCCGTCAACTACGAGGGCAACAAGGACGCCATTGTTCCCCCCGGCGAGTCCAAGGGCTTCCCCTACAGCTTTGTGCTGGACCTGCAGCCGCGCGATGTCCAGCTGGACCTCCTGGCCGTCATCACCACCTCCGAGGGCCAGGTCTTCCAGGTGCCCGCCCACTCAGGCGCCGCGTCCATTGTCGATCCCCCGATCAACATCTTTGATCCCCAAATGTAGGTCCAGGTAGTTTTGATGAGGAGTTGCCTTTGTTATCTGGCATAGTGTGTGTGCGCGCGTGTGCGCGTGTGTTGTACTCGTCGCTAACCCCTTTCTCAAAAGTATCTTCCTTTATGTCTTCCTCACCGGCCTCGCTGGCGCTGTCCTCTACTTTGTCTACAAGACCTGGATCGAGACCCTCTTCCCCCAGGCCAAGCGCCCCAGCCGCAAGACCGCTCGCAAGGTTGTGACCGAGTCCTCTTCGGCCGACGTCCAGTCCGGCAACGAGTCCACCGGCGCCGCCACGGGCATTGACGATTTCGACCCTGCCTTGATCCAGGCTCACCACATCAACCGACCGGTGGCGAAGCGCGTGAAGAGCGGCGCCAGCAAGAAGAAGAACACAGAGTAAAAAAAAAATTAAGGAAAAAAACTCTATTTCTTTTTACTTTCATATATGAATGATCTAGTTGGGGGAGCAACACACATTCGCGGGGAACAAAGGAAGAACACCGCCGCTTTGGATGTAGCCATGGCTCTATACCTTGTTCGTACGCTGTTTTGCTCAGGAGAAATGAAGGAGGGAGAGGGCGGTCGGGATATTCAAGGATGTGTGCTGTAAAAGGCACGATCTTTTTTTTTTTTTTTTTGGATGGGAACCACTGCTGGGACCATATTTGGAGAGACATTTCCGATCGGAACACGATATTGACGAGACGGGGTAAATAAGGAGTTGTCTCTGTCGACACATGTCGTTGTTCTTTATAGCGATTTATTTTGGTCTTTTGACTGTCATGGACGAGGGCGGCCTACAGAAAAGTATGATACTGTTTTCACTGAAAAGAGAAACCCACAAAAAAGAGAAAGCAAAAAGGTTGGTATGTCATGTACACGTTTTTCTGAGAACGTGCGTGTGCTCATCATTCAAACAATGCGCTCAGTTGTAAGTCGCGAGAAGTTTCTGGGAAAAAACTTTACAGGTGATGAACAGTGGACGTTGGCGAAAGAGCCAAGAGAAACATACAAGTAATAAGTCGAGATATTTCAAACATGCCTAACACTGACAGTCCGTAGTCCATAGGTACCCTCTGTCCCCTCATTTTGACGCGTCGGACTTCTCCGTGTCTCGCTGTCCCTCCAGCTTTCCCTCCATTTCCCATTAAAACACGCAGGTGACATTAGAGTCCCAGTGTTCTCGCAGTACATTGACTGGTTGGGGTCTCGGTGTGTTACTTTGCGTTGACAAATCGGGTTGGAATGCTGTGATACTACAGGCGCCGTTGGAGTTGGTGCAGGGGAATGGGGCGTGGTTTCTTTAGTCTCACGTTCCCCGACTACGGAAAATGGAAAGCTCTCCGTCATTTCGGACTAGAACGGAAGGTCCTTCTTTTTTCCTGGATCGCCGTCCTTCTCGAACAGGGGCAGGATGTGGAGGTTCTGTTTTGCTTGCTTCTTGCTTCTCTGCTCCTTGCTCTCTTCGTTCTCTTCGTTCTTCTCTTCAGGACACACCCTCTCAGTTGGCGGTTTCACTAGCACTAGGTTGTATCTGACCAAGATCCGCCATCTTGTCAGTCTCTCGCGCTCTCTCAACCCAAGCGCGTAGTCTCGGAACACCCCTGAACCGGTGGCTAGCCTCCAGACCTGTGAACACCCAATCTTGACCACGATTGGCAGCCCGGTCCCCCGAGCTTCTGCAAAGAGCCCGATTCTGCAAAGGGGACCGAGGACCACTGCTTCTTTCACTTGTCAACAACCGCCTACGGTTGCAGCCATAACCAAGCAAATTCAGGGCCCAACAGACCGGGAGTGGCACATGGGACGTGGTTGGGTGGTTGAGAGGAGTGAGGGGGCTGTATCGGATAGAGCGAAGGAAGACAAAATGTAGAAATTACCAGGTGTCAGTGCAGGGCTGGAGAGGCCTCTTTCAGCAGGTGGTCGCGGAAAAGATAGGCGAAGTAGATAATCGCGAGGATTAATATAAAGAAGAAGAGGTAGAAGCAGAAGAGAGCAAGGACACATAGAGAAAGAGCATTAGGAAGAAGAAGCTTCTGTTCTAGAAGAAACAGAAGATAAAGAACAGAGATGTAGCTATGGTGCTCTGAAGGAAGCTGCGACCACGCCAGGCGGCGTCCAGCAAGGAAAAGGATGGTTAAGGTGGCAGTCGGAGAGTTTATGTCGCCTCAGCGCCGTAGTATGGCTCAGCCGGCGCGGAAAGGTGGAAAAGGAACACACCTTAGAACGAGGACTTTTGTATGTTTTCAAATCGGGGTAAATACTCGTACAATGCTTTTATTCTCCGTAGCACATCCCTTCTTTTTTTTCAAAATTCGGAAAGTCTGAGATAGTTACAGCAACAAGCAAAGATGTGATTGCAACACCAGAACATGCATATGGAAATCTCACGTTCAACAATTTGCCTCATACACACTGACAGGTCAGCTGGCTGACGGAAGACAGGACTGCAGAGTAGTTAACCCAATCCGTGATAGAAGGATATGCACCATATGTGGGGAGGCTGCGTTCATGCAGGCTTTTAGGGGAGAACCAGATGTTCTGCAGTATGTAGAAGCTGCCGGGACAAACGCACGCCTCTCTAATGGTGCAGCAGCCAAGCTTTCCGTGGACATACATAGTATAGTGTGTGTTCCGGGCCGGCATCCCCTATTATCTAGTGACGATCGCAGGCTCTAGAACGTTTGTCAGGGGGTGGCCCGGGCAGACGCCATAAAAGTATTTACTTTCAGAAGAGTCTACGTGCAAATACTTGCACACGGCAACAAGCAAGGCGTCTACAAACAATCGTGTGCCTGGGTTTGCACGGTCCCCATATTCGCTATCTTTGGACGGTAGGATATGGCCGTACCAGGGCCTGGCCAGAGTTAGGTTTCAAAACGCCAAGAGTTGTATGAAAACGATACAGGGTCGTTGTTCGTAAAATCGGGCCAACAAACAAGACCAGCCAAAGTACAGGCGTTCTTTGTCTCTTGCATGCCACGGAGGGAAAACGTCAGCCGGCGGAATGGAGCATGTGCCGTGCCGGGCTGGAGCTGTTTTGCTCTCAGCCAAGTATAATAAGGGGCACGCAATGGGCCAGCTTTGTCTCCCGGGACGGGCCTGGCCTTACAATGTCAGACATGCTTGGGGAGAGGGAGAGCACGCGTGATCACACAAGGAGCAAAAAGGCACAAGACAAAGGTACTTTTGTTGTCTCAACGTTCGTGCTGGTCTCTCCAATGCAACGCTGGCGAGTAGAGTGCTGTGTAAGATACGAGTCAGATACTTGTAAGAGAAGACACCACCACTCCGCAGAAAGGGCCAGACACCCCTTGCGTTTCTCCTGGCGGATTTATGCACAGGGGAAAATCAGGAAAATCAGAGAGGGCCAAGGGCAGGAATAAAAAAAGATAAAATACCACAGCAGAATGGGCGGGGGACAAAGAAAGGACAGAAAGTGACAGAAAAAAGAAAATATATGCGAGATCCTGTTTCAGGCTGCACACACTCCGCAGACAAAAAAAAAGAGGGGGGAGGGGGGGCAGCTCTTTTTCGTTGTTTGTCTTGCAAGAGCATAATACAGGCTGCGCGCAGTTTCGACTGGTCAGATCGCGAAGGGGCCCGCGACAGGCGAGCAACAAAGAGACGGGATGGTGAAGGGGGCTGCATCAAAGAGAGGGGATGTTCAGAATACATAGTAACTACTTTGTATGGAGAACTTTTTTTTTTTTTTTTTCAAAAAAGGTACTTCTCACAAGATGCGCTCATAGGGTGGTGGTCATAAAAAAGCAGTCACACGATGGGAGCGCGAAGAGGGGCAGGAAGGAAAGAGCGACTTGCGACAGCGACTGCCCTGGAGATACACAGCAATACGACCGACGGCTACCCCTATATTGCCTGCCACCCTCCTTCCCCCCCCGTAACCCCGCTAAAAATACAAGCCGAGCGCCCTTACCTAATTGAGTGAAACGCGTTCCTGCCTCTTCTGCTCTTTCCCCCCAGACGCGTTTGTCTCAATCCAATATTGAGCCAAAAGACCGCTGCGGGCACCTGCCTTGTTATTGTATTATATAAATATTATTTATTCTTTTTTATATTATATTTTATGGTTTAAATTATTATTCCTTTTTTATTTTTTTTATTTTCCATTTTATTTTCCATTTTCCAGAGCAAATCACCCCCCCCTTTTTTCGCGCCCGTCGCAAAGAGGGTGCCCCTTCTTCGCCGTTGGCTTATTTGTGTTCTTGATTTTCTCCTATTTTCTCTTATTTTCTCTGAATTTCCCGGCATTTTTCTCTTTTTTTTCCTCTCTCCTTTTTTCCCTTCCCTTTTCTCCTTTCCCTTCCAACCAAACCGCCCAGAAGACAAATCCGAGCAAAATCTGCTGAGGCAATCCGACAGGTTGTCTTTGCGCCGTGATTTTCTCCGGATTTTTTGACCTTACGCCAGACGCAAACACTATATTTATCTGAGGCTATTCATTATTATTCCTGGGGGGTTCTTTTTCTGCTTGCGCTCGGATTTCACTGCCAAAGCCGCCACAGCCCCAAAAACGAGCACTGCGCGTCTACCGCGACCGACACGGACCAACACAACCCACATAATTGACTGAACGTGCCTTTTCAATCGGCCACAGACCACCACAAACGGGGCAGTCGCGACCGGACAGCACCCAAAATTGCACACGGCCAAAAAAAAAAAGTGCATTTTCGCCTATTTCAACCCTACGTTTTCGACATCTGTGATTAGGAAGACAGGTCTTTGGCCTTTTTTTTCTCTGTTTTCCTCCCGGCGCAAAAAAAAAGGAACTCCTCGATCATCCTTCGACGAACCAATCATCCCCCCCGAATTCTCTTTTCCAACCAACCAACCAACCAACCAAACAACATGCCGCCGCGCGCGTCAAGATCGGCCGCCGCCGCAAACGACGCGGACAGCAACAACGTCGGCGCGAAAGCGTCCACCCCGCGACCCGCCCAAGAAGATGCCGCTAAGATCACCAAGCCCACCTCCGGCAAGGGCTCCGGCAAGCGCGGCCGCCCTAAAATGGACCCTGCCCTGCGCAAGACCCAGGTCTACGTTCCTACGGGTCGCCCGCGCGGCCGTCCACCCAAGGACCCTTCTCAGAAGAAGGCGCCTGCCACGCCCAAGTCGGCTTCTGGTTCGGGCCGGGGTCGGGGCCGGCCGCCAGGATCCAAGTCCAAGAAGACAGGCAGCACGCCCTCGGCAACGGCAGTAGCTGCTGCGGCAGCCGTGGCAGACGGGGCCAGTCCGTCCGTGGTCAAGTCCGGCAAGCGGGGCCGCAAGAGCAAGGCGACGCTGGAGGCGGAGCGGCTGGCGCGTGAGGCTGCCGAGGCCGAAGCTGCAGGCAGCGGCAGTGCCGAAGACGAGGACGACGAGGACGAAGAAGAGGATAGCGAAGAGGGTGAGTGAAGAACTACACACGCGCGCGTGCACGCATTCACACATGGCCCGCAGATGTTGCTGCATTGTTACCTCACGCTTTGCGTTGCTTCTCTTCCTTTCCAGTTTCTTGTCTTCTTAGATGCATACCACGATGATGCCTGTTGTTTTCCTGGATTCAGTCCTATGCCTTGCCCCCATTTCTTGGCTCGCACTACACAAACACTTTGGGGTTGGCAACGACAGCTAACACCGGCGCCTTTTTGCAAACCATACAACAGCATAGATCCATCCTCGCGCTGTCTGATGTCTTGACCCTACTTGTGCTGCAGGGGGAGGGGGACAAACGAACAAGAAAAACATACCCATGCTGACCCATTCTGCCCCTTGGTGGCTAGACAAGGGCAAGAAGAAGGGCACATGGCGCACAGGCATATTCTCCTCGTTGACACGGATGTTGTGACGAGATGCTGAGTGGCCAGTGGTGTGCATAGCCTACTGTTCTAGCCTGTTGCTGTTTTTCATGTTTTTATGCTTTTCATGCTTTTTTTTTTCATCGTTTTGTTCTGTTGTCTGTTTTTGGGGGTTTTCTTGTCTCTTTTTCATCCACTGTCTCTTTTTTTGTTCTTTTTTCTCTTCTCTCCATTTTGTCTGCTCTCCTCACGTTCCTCGTCACGGTTCGGATGTGTTTATGTGTTAGGAACTTGTACTCTGGGCGTTTGGAACTGCTTGAAACTGCTTGAACGGCTATATGAAATGGCTTTTTCTTCGTCTTCTTCTTTTGACCGGACTTGGGGGTGATGGGGGGGGGCTTGAATGGAAACTAAAAGTATCCATGGGGCTCGGATGCCGGCACGGGTTTTTCTTTTTTTTTGCTTTTCTTTTGCCACATGCTGGGCTTGTTTTTGCTTTATTTTGTTCTCGCTTGTCCTCTTTTCCTCTGTTGGTTTCTTTGCTCCTCTTCTCTTCCTCTCTACTTCATCTTTTTCTCTCTCTCTCTCTCTTCTTTTTTCTTGCCATCTCTTTTGTCATTGCTTTGATCTCATGTATGAGCGGTGGGTGATGTCTCGGCCCTCCCCGACACGTTGAATCATGACATGTGTCGTCCTTGGAAGGAGGCCCGGCGGTTTGGGGGAAGGGTATTGTGGTGCGGTTGCTCTCTCATATCGGTTGATACCTTGGTTTCTTTTCTCTTCTTATGCTCGCCTCTCCCCTCCTTGGTGTGCCTAGGAAGGACTGCGAGAAAACACACTTTGTCTTGTACTTTCTAGAGCCTGAAATACGAATGGATTCACTCGGATATGTTGCGGATATGTTGTCTTATCTTTTTTCTTTTGTCGTCTCGTAAACAACGCAGTACAAAAGGCCAATATGGCCTTCTGCCCTTCCATGTTACACTCCTACCCCTCACTCCCTCTTCCACTTTTCAAACTCCTCGTCCAAATGGCCCTTGAGCTCTTTGAACCGGTTGCCAAAGTCGCGTCCGCACCGCCAGCACACCATGTTGCTCCGCAGGTAGCTCGTGTGCCCGTGGCCGGGACGTGTGTCCACGACGTCTTCCATGTTCTTGTCCTCGCCATCGACCACCTCCGCCTCCTCCTTCTCCTTCTCATGGCAGCTTCCCCCTCCCCCCTGGCGCTCCTCGCGCGGCCGTCGCGGATCGTCGGCCGCCAGCGGGAACGCCTCCAGAGGCACCAGGAACGGTGTCGTGAACGAGTTGTAGTGCTTGCGGTGCTTGAGCCGTGGGCTGTGCATGTCCCGCGAGAGAACGTGGACGTGCAGGTGGCTCATACTCGGCCGGGCATGCACGCCGACCAGGACGTCCCGCTCCCAGTCGCGGCCGGCCGGGAGACGGTCCGTGTCGCGGTCGAGGTCGACCTCGCCCTTGAGAACGGCTTGCCGGGCAGCCTCCGCGGCACTGACGCCCCCGAACCGGCGGCGCAGCTCAGCGGCGACGATGTGCCTCAGCTTGTCGGCCTCGACGCGCAGCGTCTCCCGGAACGCCGCGTGCGCCGGGTCGCTCAGCAGGCTGACTGGGTGCAGACGGTTGAGCGCCGGGTCGCGGGGCAGCAGCAGGCAGTGGACGGATGCCTTGGGGAACTTGTCATGGATGGCGACAAAGTCGTCGTTGAAGTAGACGACCTGGCCATCCGGGAGGCTGGTGGTGGCGGCGGTATGGGTCCCTGCTGCTAGTGTTTGGGGCACAAAGGCCTGTGGGTTCGTGATGTAGGGGCCCAGCGCATCCCGAAACTTGTCTCTGTGATGGGAGGAGTGTTGACCCCGTGAGGAGGAGGAGGAGGCTGCGGACTTCTTGCCTGTGCGAATAGCCGGTGAAGATCCAGCTGCCGGGCCAGAGAGATTGCGCTTGGGAGCCATGAGGGCTGCGACTGTTTGGGTGGGAAGGTGTTGTTAGTATTATTCACTGACTGGTGATGGATGCTCTGACTTAGAGAGAGGCCAATGACCTCGGTGGCCTCGGTTACGGAGAACAATGGAAACACTTAACAGGCATCCTTGGATTTCTCATGTTTGCCCTTATGAGAAGGCTCGTCGTCATCGTTGTTGTGGTGGGCTGGAGTCACCATGGCTGTGGGTGGGTGTAGTTAGTTAGCAGCTGTGTGCTGAGATGTTCTCTTTTGATAGTTAGCCAGTGACCATCAGCAGCTCTCGAAGGGGAAGGTGTCGTGTGCCGGCAGCGGCCCTGGACGCCGACGGAGTCATCCGAGCTTATTATTTACTGGTGTTGCTGCCTGCCTGGTTCTAGCACACCCGCCACAGATTGATCGACGCCTCACTAGTTACAGCACTTAACGCCGGTCTGTCCAGCAGCCACTCCCCTGACTCGCTGTAATTGGTGCGTGCGGCTGGCCAGAACAAAACACCTGTCGCAAAACGACTGCCTCAAAGGGAGAGAGAGTTTAAAAAAAAAAAAAAAACGAAAAAAAACCCCCGAAATCCAGGCCGCCAAATCAGGAAAGAGCGAATGGGCAAAAATTCATTACCAAAAACGGTGCCCTTTTTTTAAGGTGATCAATCTACGCACAAGGGAACTTTGCAACACGCCGGCGAAAGCAAATTGCCCATTATTTGCAGGCTCATCCTCCCCCGGACTGATGCTGCAAGCCTCTTAGCTGTGCCAAGAGAGTGAGAGTGTGAGGGCAACGGCATGCCGCCAAAGAAGGGCAAGGGGAAGGCCAGCGGCGCCAGCACGCCGACGACGGCGGCGTCAGCCTCCAAGGGAGGAGGGACAGGCAGCTCGTCGTCTTCGAAGAAGAAGGGCAGCAGCTCAACTGCGGGGTCGGCGGCGCCGCCAGACAGCGACTTCATCGTCTTTACCAACTCGACCAAGGAGACAGCCGGGCGTGGCAACCGGCGCGGAGGCGGAGGAGGAGGTGGTGCGGGCGGAGCAGGCAATGCGGCAGGGGGGTCTTCCAAGCCCGGAGAGGCACCTGCGGCAGATGGACCGCCCAAGCCCACCGTCAAACAGATCATCGGCGGTGCCTCCTGGACGGGCAAGCTGCCCGTCAACCTGCTGTCGGAGCACTGCCAGAAGCAGAAATGGGAGCGGCCCGACTACGACATGGTGAGTCTCTTTGATGCGACCGCATCGTCTCATGGCGTGAAGTATGCGGCTCCATGTGCAACATAGGTATGGCATAGGCATAGGCATGTGCGGACATCAGTGTGCATGTGCCTACATGTCCTTGTCGCACGTGTCCCTCGGAGACCCAAACTCGGCTTCCATACCAGATGCTAACCACTCCCCACTGTCCAGCGCAAAGTCAAGGAGGGCTACTCTGCTTTTGTCTCGTTGAGCGCCAAGAACAACAAGACCGGCGAGATCACCAAGCTGGATCCGTTCAAGCTGCCGCCCAGCCATGTGCATCTTGCCGTCAAGCCAACGGCCCTCGAGGCGCGCCACTTTGCCGCCACGTACGGGCTTTTCCGCGTGTGCAGCATGAAGAACATGCAGATGATGCTGCCGCCCGACTACAAGAGCCTGTGGCGCGAGTTTGGCGAGCTCAAGGCGCAGGACGTCAAGGAGGGCAAGGCCTGGATGTATGAGGCGGATCCTTTCACGGCGCTGCGGGAACGCGAACTGGCCAAAGCAGCTGCCGAGAAGAAGAGAAAAGAGCAGCAAGCAGCGCGTGAAAAGGCCGCCAGCATGCCTGGAGCGACTGGTCTGGTGGCCTTGCGCAACATAGGAGGAGGAGGAGGAGGAGGAAGAGGCGGCGGAGGCGGCGGCGGCGGTGGTGGCGGTGGTTCGGGAAGCAAAGGCTCCGGAGGCGGTTCCGGCAACGCGGGTGCCAGCGTCAACCCGCTGCGTGGCTGGATGCACGTGCCCAAGATCGAGATGGGCAACAAGACCCGCGCCATACTGGAAGACCTGCTGCGACGCGATTCTGTGTGGAATCCCAACGGCATCGACATGCCGCCTGCCACGCGCGCCAAGGTCATCGACGAGCTCAGCCAGCTGGACTTCCGCCGCAGCCACGTCGAGGAGGCGGTTGCCGTGTGCAAAGACCGCGAAGAGACACTCGAGTGGCTGCTGGTGCATGTGCCGGAGGACGACCTGCCGCGGTGGGCACTCCCCGAGAGCTACTCGGCCGGCGTGTCCGTCGTGGCCACCGATTTACGCCGCGAATCGGCCATTCAGAGGCTGGCCCAGTCCGGCTATTCGGCCGACCTGTGCCGCAAGGTGTACGATGCCAGTGGAGGCGACGAGAGCAAAGCGGCCGAGGCTCTGCAGACGATTCTTCTTGGCAAGGATGTGGCCAGCAGCCAGCAGCACAACACCACGCCATCCTACGACTCCCCCGAAGAGTGCTGGGAGGCCGAGCTCGCCACTCTCGAGTCCGTCTTTGGCAGCACCCAGTACAGCCGGCCGTCCAAAGACCTGTGCGAGGTCAAGCTGACGGGCGTCATCAATGGCGGCCAGCACGACGTCGACACCGCCCTGCAATTCCGGCGATCGCCCAACTACCCGGCGTCTGTGCTGGTGGCCGTTGTGGCCAAGCAGCTCCCGGCCTATATCCGGCTGAGCATCATCCGCAAGACAGTCACGTACGTGCGCGAGTCGCTGCAGGGCGAGGAGATGAAGATCTACTTTGTGGTCGACTGGGTGCAGCAGCACATCAACGGCATGATCGAGCGGCCGGGGGCCCTGCGCGACATTGCCGCGGCGGCCTCTTCGGCCTCGGAGGAATCCGAGGAGGCGGCAGACGGCGCGGCATCCTCGGGAAAGAGACGGCGACAAGGCAAGCGAGGACCGCGGCATCCCCGGCCGATCGAATGGAAGGTCGACGACCGCAGCCGGCAGGCCTGGCAGCGGCGCCAGGACGCGCCCGCGTTCCAGAAGATGCTGGCGCAGCGCCGGAAACTGCCGGCCTGGGAGGTGCGCGAGGCCGTCGTGGACACGGTCAGCGCCAACCAGGTGACCATCATATCGGGCGAGACGGGCTCCGGCAAGTCCACCCAGTCGGTGCAGTTCGTGCTCGACGACCTGTACAGCCGCGGGCTCGGCCAGGCGGCCAACATTATCGTCACGCAGCCGCGGCGGATCTCGGCGCTCGGCCTGGCCGACCGCGTCAGCGAGGAGCGCTGCACGGCGCTGGGCGACGAGGTGGGCTACGTCATCCGCGGCGAGAGCAAGACCAGCCGGCAGGGCGGCACGCGCATCACGTTTGTCACGACGGGTGTGCTGCTGCGGCGCCTGCAGGTGTCGGGCGGCCGCACAGAGGATGTGGTGGCGGCGCTGGCCGACGTCAGCCACGTGGTGATCGACGAGGTGCACGAGCGCAGCCTGGACACGGACTTCTTGCTGTGCATCCTGCGCGACGTGCTGCGCCAGCGCGGCCAGGGGCTCAAGCTGGTGCTGATGAGCGCCACGCTCGACGCGTCGACGTTCCACGACTACTTTGCCAGCGAGGGCCTGACTGTGGGCGCCGTCGAAATTGCCGGTCGCACCTTCCCCGTGGACGACTTCTACCTCGATGACGTCATCCGGGCCACCAACTTCGGCCTCGAGAGCGGTCCGCCCGGCCGCGACAAGGACGGGAACCTGGTCGACCCGGTGGCCAAGGCGATCCAGAAGCTGGGCGGCCGCCTCAACTACGGCCTCGTGGCCGACACGGCGCGCGCCATCGACGAGGAGCTGACCATGATGGGCCAGACGGGCGGCATCCTGGTGTTCATGCCCGGCGTGGCCGAGATCAACCAGGTGTGCGGCCTCCTGCAGCGCGGCGACAGCAGCAAGTCGCTGCACGTGCTGCCGCTGCACGCCTCGCTGGAGACGCGCGAGCAGCGCCGTGTCTTTGTCGCGCCGCCGCCCGGCCGCCGCAAGGTGGTGGTGGCCACCAACGTGGCCGAGACGTCCATCACGATCGACGACATTGTGGCCGTCATCGACACGGGCCGCGTGAAAGAGACGAGCTTCGATGCCCAGACCAACATGCGCAAGCTGGAGGAGGCCTGGGCGTCGCGCGCGGCCTGCAAGCAGCGCCGTGGCCGTGCCGGCCGTGTGTGCGCCGGCAAGTGCTACAAGCTGTACACGCGCAACCTGGAGGAGACGCAGATGGCCGAGCGGCCGGAGCCCGAGATGCGCCGCGTGCCCCTGGAGCAGCTGTGTCTGTCCGTGCGTGCCATGGGCGTGGTGGACGTGGCCGCCTTTCTGGGGCGCGCCCCGACGCCGCCCGAGGTGGCCGCCGTGGACGGCGCCCTGACGCTGCTGCGGCGCATGGGCGTGCTGGACGGCGACGCGCTGACGGCCCTGGGCCGCCAGCTGGCCGCCATCCCGGCCGACCTGCGGTGCGGCAAGCTGATGGTCCTGGGCGCCCTGTTTGGGTGTCTGCACGAGTGCGTCACCATGGCGGCCATTCTGAGCGCCGGCAAGGGCACACCCTTTGTGTCGCCGCCCGACAAGCGCGAGCAGGCCAAGGAGGCCCGCATGGTCTTTGCCGGCACCAGCGGCGACGGCGACCTGCTGACGGACCTGCGCGCCGTCCTGCGCTGGGACGACCTGGTCGCACGCGACGGCCGTGGCAACCCCTACCACAAGGTCGTCAAAGCCTTTTGCGACGACTATTTCCTGTCGCTGCACACCCTCGCCGACATTACCTCGACACGGTCGCAGCTGTACTCGTCGCTGGCCGAGCTGGGCATCACCCCCCGGTCCTCGACGTCGTCCTCTTTTGGTTCGTCTTCCGACAACGACCCCAACTACCCCCTTCTCCGCGCCGTCACCGCAGCCGCATTCGCGCCGCAGATTGCCCGCATCCAGCTGCCGGACCAAAAGTTTGCCGCGAGCGTGTCGGGCACCGTGGCCCTGGACCCGGAGGCCCGGACCATTCGCTACTTCAACCAGGACCACGGCCGGGTCTTTGTGCATCCGAGCAGCACTCTGTTTTCCCAGCAAGGCTTCGGGGGCAAGGCCGCCTTCCTCTCCTACTTTAGTCTCATTGCCACGTCCAAAGTGTTTGTCCGTGATTTGACTCGTACGTTTCATACCTTTTCTTTTCTTTTTTTTTTCTTTTTTCTTTTTTCATGCTGTTTTTTCGGTAAAAGACTCGTGCGCTCCCGCTAACACAACCCCCAGCATTCAACGCGTATACACTACTCATGTTTGCTGGCGACATTGAACTCGACACGCTCGGCCGTGGTCTCGTGGTTGACGGCTGGCTGCGCCTGCGCGGCTGGGCCCGGATTGGCGTGCTGGTGTCGCGTCTGCGCGGCATGGTGGACCGGCTGATAGCAAGGAGAATCGGGCGCGAAGATGCCGACGATAACAACGCCGACAACAACAACAACGTTCCATCCTCATCAGCAGCGGCAGCATCCAGTAAAGCCTCGGCTGATGCCGTCGACCGGGACGTCATCAAGGCCGTGATCAAGCTGATCGAGCTGGACGGATTGGATGCTTAACGAGACCCTATTGGGGCATGGACGTCTTTTTATAGAGTAACGTGGTTCTTTTATACATGTACTATGTAAGCCATGGTCGCGGTGGGGGGAGGATTGACAAAACCATACATAGACTTGCAATAGACGTCGCTATTTACGGCTTTGGACACGTATTCACATGTGGTCATTCATCATTTGGACACATTTGGGAGATTGGGTTTTTATTTCTTTCTGGGGAATTTTGTGTTGTGAATAAGGGGGAGGGTGTTCTCAAGGTACACAAACAAAGCCTAGAGCAAGAAAAAACAAATAGAAGTTTCTGACAATGTGCTTTTGTTGTTGTCACCGTCAAGTGGTTTCGTCGTTCGTCTTCCGTCCACATCGGCCGCCACATCCTGAGAAGTTGATTTCTAGTATGCATCCAGACCTTACCAGCAATGGCCACTTGGTCCGCTGGTCTCAGCTCAGATACAAACAAAACTCTCCAAGATCTCGATAGGGAAGGAAGAAAGGGGGGGGGGKGGGGGTTGTGTTTGTGGAGGTTGCCTGTGCTCCCAAGGAGCTGCGTCATGCACTAGCTATGACAGTCCAGCTCTCCCTCTAGGCTTCGTCAGCCAGAGTTTGTGTGGTTTCGTCTTCCTCGGTCCTGCCCTTGTCTCCTTCGTAGGTCGCCGTTGGTTGTTGCTCTTTGCTCTTTCCAGAATCCGTTTCTGGTTCTGCCTGCAATGTCTTTGCTCTGCAACCGGTGACGAAGTCATCCAAGGGTGGTCGCCTCTCGCCTTTCCTGATTCTCGATGTACTGTAAAATAGGGTTGGAGCTTTAAAGCTACCATTCAGACCCTGGATATCTTTGCTTCCTCTCTGTATCTTCAGTTTAATCCCCTCTCGGATCCTGCAACGTAAGTCATAGATAAGAAAAAGGCTTCGTCCAACAGGTCCGCTCATCCATCTCGCATAGGGTTGGAGCTTTCAAGCTACCATAGGACCCGTAAATACTTTGCGGCTGGGGCATCCCAATGTGCCCCAGTTTCGCCAAAGAAATGATTAGCAACTAAAAAAAAAAACAATAAATAGGATAGAACGCCGGTCCACTAGTGATGATGTTTGGTGATGTGTCGTGAACTGTGGGTATGGGTATGGTGACAGGGGGCTGGGGTAGTGCAAGTGATGTGTCTTGTGTGTTTGTGGAGTGTTGCTTGTATGCATTGGTTGTGTTGCAGAATGATCGAGGGTGGTTCGCAGGCACGCTTCGGTATTCAAACACAATGTCCAGAGGCGGAAGAAACACGGTGCTGTGTCGGAGGCGTGCGCAAGGTTGCCGCAGGAAGTGGTCGCGACACTGCTGGAGGATAGACCGGAAGGCAGAATGGTCTCCTGCTTTACATGTCCATGGAATCGGAGCCGTTGGCAAAGTTGAATCCACCCTGGTTGGCGCCGTTGGCAGTGCCGAAGCCGAAAGTGCCGTTCGGGCCCTGCACGTGGTCCATGCCGTCATCGGCACCCTCGTCCTCGTCAGAGAAGTACTTCTCGATGATGTTGTAGGCCTTCATGTAAATCTCCTCGTTGGCGTTGGTCTGGCAGTCGTGAATCTTCTCCATTCCGCCGCACTCCTCAATAAACAGGGCGTACGCGTTGATAGACTCTCCTTCGCCAGCAGCGTGCTTGTCGAGCTCGCCAACCTTCAGGATATTCTCGAGGCCGTCCAGCGCAACCTGGATAATCTTGTTGTCGGGGCACGCAAGCAGGTCGCACAGCGGCTTGGTGCAGCCCTGAGCCACCAGGTAGCGGATCTGATCCGGCTTCTGCAGACCACCCGATGTGGCGTTGCTGATCGCCCAGCAAGCCTCCTTGCGAGTCTTCAGGTCGCCGTTCGACAGCAGATGGATGAGGGGCGGGATGATATTCGCATCGATGACACTCTGGATCTGTGCCGAGTTGCCAGCAGTGATGTTCGAAATGGTCCAGCAGGCCTCCTTCCGAATGCCGTCCTTGTTAGAGCTCAGCAGTGACAGAAGGCAGGTCAGGGCACCGCAGTTGATGACGACCTGTGTCTGGATGTCGTCGCCGGTGACAATGTTGCCAACGGAGCGCAGCGCCGGAGTCTGCACGGACGTGGAAGCATGCATGAGCAGCTCGACCAGTCGTCGGGGGATCCCGGCCTCGATAACAGCCTGGATCTTGTCATTCGAACCGTCGGACAGGTAGGAAATGGCCCAGCAAGCGTCGATAAGCACTTCGTCGTCGAGGCTGTAGACCAGCTTGGAAAGAACCGGCAGGGCAGGTTGGATCTGCAAAGGACATTAGCATCTTGTCTAAAAGGAGAAGAGGACGCAAAAGAAACAAAGCGCGAAGGGGTAGCAAGAGCGGCCATCTTACAGTATTCCAGTCGGGCTGCGGGGTCTTGCCGCGGCAGAAGTTGCTCAGGGTCCACGTAGCATTGCGCAGCATGCTAAGCTTGCGGCTGTCGCCGAGCAGGTTAAGCAGCGGCTTCAGAGCACCACAGCTAAGGACATAGTCACGGCATTGCGGGCTGTCGCCGGCAATGTTGCCCAGAGCCCAGACGGCCTGCTCACGGACATCCGGCTCGGGGCTGGAGAGCAACTCAACAAAGATGGGAACAGCACCAGCTTCGATAACAACCTGTGTCTGCGTCGCCGAGCCGCTGGCAATGTTGGTGAGAGCCCAGGCAGCCTCGAACTGCACCAGGGTGTGCGGCGAGCGCAGGAACTCGACGAATCGGCTGACGACACCAGTCTTGATGACTTCCTCGATCGGCGGGTTGCGCTCCTTGGACAGAAGCTTTCTGAACTTGGTCGTGGCTTGGATCTGGAGTTCGATTTGGTCGGAAAAGACGCCCTGGACCATCTGCGGCAGGTCCTCATTCAGCTAGAAAGAGAGTGTGGATGTCAGCAAAATGAGTTTTCACATTTGGACGAGAAAAAGAGGGGCAAGAAAAGTGAGGAGCGAAGCTGCCAAAAATAAAAAATAAAAAAGGATATGGCGTTGAAGAAACAAAGCATCCGATGCATAGTCGTAGGTATGGACATGGGATAGACGTAGACGAATAAGACGAGGCAAGAAACTGTCGATATGCAAACGTACCTGTGATTCTGTCGGCGGGGTGTCATCGTCGCTATCCGGGGCAGCACCCAGAGACGCACCAGGACGCGCATCACCTGTGCCGAGACCACGACGCTTGGCCAGGTTCTCCTCGCGCTTCGCCTTGCGGATTTCCACCTGCTGCTCCTCGCGCCGACGACGCAGCTCCTCGGGCTTGAACGTGTTCTTCGCCTTGAACTGCGTCCGCCGATGCTCTGGAATGTACCGTTCAGCCATGGTTGTGGGAGAAGACCGTCTTCACGTGGGAACCGGGTCGAGAGAAGAAAAGATGTGAGTTTGTAGGCGCCCCAAAAGGAGAGAGATAGAAGATGAGCGGCGAGCAGGTGAGATGGCAATAAATAACCCCGCGCCAAAGAAAAGAGAAAAAAAAAACACGTCGATTGTTTACGAGCACTAGGGTCTGCGTAGGGGCCAGAAGAAACTGACGCGTGGATTAAGCAGAGATCGGGAGGGTGTGCTCGAGAGAGGCCTCGTTGAAGGGTTTGGTTTTCCTCGGTTGATGAAGCGACGAGAAAGGGGGGAGAAAAGAGGGAAGAGGGAAGAGGGAAGAAAAAAAGTTCAGAAGGGGCGAAGGAAAAGAGGAAAAAAAAGTTAGTAACGTTATTGTTGTTTGATGAAAAAAAGGCGGAAAGAGGAAAGGGCGCTTTTCGTCGTCGACAATGGGTGGAGGAAGGGGCAACCCGCCAAACCCAGTCTGGCCGTGCGGGGTCCTGCCTGAATACCCACTGTGCGAGCCAACAGCCCAGGGTGCAGCCAACACAGTGTCGCTGTCAAATTCTGTGTGACATGTGGGGCATCGTCGGTGGGGTGGAAGCGCCAGCAGCCTACGTTGGCGGCCTGAGGACGCAAGGCAGCAATGGTGGGCTGGCTCCCCAGCCGCGGCTGCGCCTGCCGTCTGTGCTGACTCAATGATCACGTGTCTTCGAGTGTTCCAACCACAGCGGTCATCGCGACTATTTGTCGCGGTGGGTCTGGACGCGTTTCTCGTGGCAAACCCACACAGCTTACACCGTACACTGCTAGGGCCGCCAACTCTCGCCGCCCAGCAACGACAGATGCCATTCAAAGGCCATTGACGGGTGCAGAGGCCACTGTCAAGCACACAGCACAACCCGCGATACAGCAAACCGCCATGCCAGTTCTGCCCAGCTCCAATCCCGAGGCTGCGGGAGCAGGCGCCTCTGGGCTAGGACAGAGCAATGGCGACCGGCCTCTTCCCAAGGGCCACACAGCGATGATAGACATTCTCGACGGGAAAGTCTATCCTGGACGATTTGTTCGTGTCATAGGTCTTGTCAAGGACAGCCAACTGCCGATCCAGTCCAATGGCACAGGTACGTGGCAGAAGTACCAGCTTCCATAGTAAGCGGTGTTTGGCTAAGATGTTGGTGGCCGTGGCAGACTACAAAATGACTATCAAGCTGTACGACAAGTCTCTGGAAGCTGAATACCGCTATCTCGCGATACATATTTTTACTCGTAAGGAGAAGATGCCGTCAGTTGGGCCGGGCGATGTCGTTCTGCTACAGGCAGCCAAGGTAGGTCCACGCCCAGGCAAGGGACATCCATCACAGGGTCTGTGGATGGTGACCGGCTAACTTGGGATCCAATGGGCACCCAGGTCCAACACTGGCGCGGTGAATCATCACTTATAACGAATTTCCAAACCGCGGTGCATGTCTTCACAGCAGCGAAGATTCCAAGACCGCCAGACTCGGCCATGTGTGCCTGGATCCCCTCAAAAACAAATGAAAGACATTCCGATCCAACATTACAGGAGAGCGAGTTTGTCTCGTGGCTATACCACAGTGTCGACAAAGAACTAGTTCCCACCGTGATCGAGTTCCAAGCTAAGACAATGCAGTCCCTGAATGTGATGGATAAGTTCAGCTCACTGAAAGATGTGGCATCGGACCAGTTCCGCAACCTGATTGTCATGGTAGTGGGCAATCCGTACGGAAACGGCGAGTCTGTGTCCATATGGGTGACGGATTTTTCCGAAAACCAGGGGTTCAACGACTTTCCGCGTCCCGGGATGGCAGTCAGAAATGGCATGCAGGCCGGAGACCAGTTCGGCTACATTACCAAGTACACTGGACCTTCGCGCAAAACGCTGGACAATTGGACAGGGCCGTACGGGAAATTGAGTATGCGAATCACCTGCTACGAGCCGCACGCAAGCTTTATCCGCTCTCATGTGAAAGCCGGCAGCTGGGTGGAGCTTGAAAACGTCTATATCAAGATGGGACAGAACGGGGCTGCTTTGGAAGGGTTCCTGCGTGAAGACATTGCTTATGGCAGCCCTCTGCGAGTTAGCTTGGTTGAGTGGTCCAGCGACGAGCCAGAGCGCATCGACCCGCGGCTCAAGGATGCCGTCCGACGCAAGCGGGACTACGAGAGACAAAACAAGTCGCTTCTCAAAAAGAAACGCAAGCAAGGGTCTGTCGACAGACTCGGCAACGGAAGCAACGCAGACAAAGCCAAAATGCGGCGAAAGCGCGCAAGGCTGCTCAAGAACGGCGCAGAGAATGCGGACCAGGAGCCAAAAACGAAAGGCAAGGTGCCAGCAAGGAACCAGCTCAACACATACATCATTTCAGATCACAACAACCAGGGGCTGACGCAGTTGTCGTCTGTCCTCGAGCCGGTCTACCACGACATGCCACTCGATGACGGGAAGAAAACGGTGCGGGTGCAGTTGCCGTTTGTGAACAGCAGATTCCGTGCCCAGGTCCGTGTTGTGGATTTTATGCCTGCCCACCTGGAAGACTTTGCCGTGGGACGACGGCCGACAGAGTACGACATGCTGTCGGACAACGGCGACGAAGCGAACGCTGATCACTCGTCGTCATCTGAAGAGGAGCAGGGGCCTGCTGGCACGCTCGACTCGCTCGCCGGCGAGCGGGTCTGGGAGTGGCGGTTTGCCCTGCTGCTGGAGGACGCGACACCGTTGACGCCGACATCCACACAGACCAGCGATGGCCCGCAGAAAGCGGAACGGGCACGCATCTGGGCTACTGTGGACAACTCTGAGGCGCAGATGCTGGTGGGACTAGACGCATGCGAGCTGCGCAAGAACGAGGACGTGCTGGGGATGCTGCGCGAGAAGATGTTTATACTGTGGGGAGACTTGGCAGAGAAGAAAATGCAAGCACTGCAGGCAGAACGCCAGGCACGCAAAAAAGCCGCTCAGGCGGCCGCAGCCCTACAGAAGCAGAAGCAGAAGCAGGAGCAGGAACGACGAGAGCAGCAGGAGCGGGAAGATGCCGAGCGCAAGAAAGAGACGGAGCGGCTGGCCCGTGCAGCCAGGGCCAAGGACCAAGCGGCGACAAATTTGCGGGCGTATCCAGCACCACCGGATTCAGACGACGACGAACCTTCTGACCAGTCGAGAGGACAAGCAGGTGTTGGGTCGCAGACAGCGAGCTCGACCGCAGCGGCAACAGCACTACCATCGGCAACGGCACCATTGTCGGCAACAGCACAGCCGGCGGCAACAGCACAACCATCGGCAGCAGCACAATCAGTGACGAGCCAAATTATGCAAAAGGTCAAGAACAAGCCGTTTGTATGCTGCTTGCAGCAATACGGCGTGCGGGTGTGGCCGCCGACGGCTTCAAACAAGCACCAAGAATCCGATGAAGACGACGACGACGACGAGGCTGCCCCACGACGCCAATGGCAGCGCATGTTTGGGCTCTTTGGAACACAGATAGTTGACACCGCCTGATTCTGGGCTCGGCAGCGTTGTTTCTTTCTATCTGTGCCAGCATGGAGCTGGAATGCGTCTGGGAATGTGTTTTTCTGCATTTGGTTTACTCTTGATTTCTTAGCGGGAACGACTGTACATTACAGCATATTATGGTTATATCATGTAGAAGTGGCGTTGGTCGGGAGCATGCCAGTTATGTACGACCCATCCTGAGTGATGGATGCCGGGATGTTTATGGCCATGATTTACGCATACACAATCTTGTTGGGTTTTCTATCAATCTGTTGTTGCCGCAAGCAGCGGCTGCGGGGCACAAAAAAGGAAAAAGGAAGTTACAGAACGGTGCCGGGTATTGATAGTTAGTTTCTGTCTAGGCAGCCAATTCTCCGACCGTACACCCCTAACAAACTAATACCCAGCTACACCACACCCTTTCTCAAAAAAAGGTTGAAGTGAGGTCCTGTCTTTTCTCTTTATTTTTGGGCCAGCACCCGTCCCTCTGGCAAAGATCATGACGTCCCTACAGCACAGGCAGCTGCATTACGGCACAGAGAGCGAGCTCCAGGTCGTCGACCTGTGGGAGTTCCCGGACGCTGAGAGCGCATCTCGTCACGAGGACTACTGGTTCATGTGAGGAAGACCCCAGCGGCACATCGTGGGAGGCTCCTTCACCTAATAACTCCTCTTCCCCAGATACATCCATGGTGGTGCCTGGCGCGATCCTCGCTGTCTGACCGACACGGCTGTGCCCGCCATCGACTGTCTTCTCCAAGATGCCTCGTCTTCCTCGTCTTCTTCGGCTTCTTCGTCGCCCACCATCCCCCGGCATCGCATGGCCGGCTTCGCCTCCATTGGCTACCGCCTCTCGCCGCACCCCGAGTTCCCCCAGGACCCGGCCGCCACAGCCCCCGCCAAGTTCCGCCGCGCCCGCCACCCCGACCACATCCAGGACGTCTGGGATGGCCTGGCGGCGCTGGCGGCCGACACGTCCCACGCCGTCGCCGCCTATGTCCGGAGCGGGCGGTACGTTCTCTACGGACACTCGTGCGGCGCCTTTCTGGCGTTCCAGCTGTGGATGGGCCAGCAGGCAGGCGCACGTCCATCGCTGACGGCAACGGGCGTGAGGCTGCCGCCGTGCATCGTCGGGCTGGAGGGGATCTACGACCTGCGGGGGTTTGTGGACCGGGGCGCTCCGTTCGACTATGGGCCGATCCTGGAGGCGATTGTCGTGGGCGCCTTTGGGCCGGACCGGACGGCGTGGGACACCGCCAGTCCGGGGCAGTTTGACTGGCGGACCGCAGAAACCAGAGGAGGGCCGCCGAAGCCGCTGGCCGTGGTCGCCTACTCGCCAGAGGACTCACTGGTGGACGGGGGCGAGATTGCCACGATGGAGGCGGCACTCCGGCAGAGCGAGCAGTTCCATGTGCTGGCGCGGCGGGATCTCAAGGGAGACCACGACGAGATACGCGAGGATGGCCGCGAAGTAGCCCGCGTGTTGGGTCTGGCGCTGGCCGAGATGGACCGTCTTGGACTGGGACGGTGAAAAGGTAGTCGGTCTCAAGAGTATAGCTACAGCAATCACGAGGGGTCAGATGAACACATATCTTGTGTAGGCGAACAATAGACGTCTGGAACACACTGGGTAGCAGGACACCATAAGTGTTGTTTGAGCTCAAGGACTGATTGTATCAGGCTCCTCAAGTAGACTGCTATTAAGATATGTGTATGTTCCAAATGTATGTTGTTCTAGTATTCCTTGGTCCCAAAATAAGTTCTATCCTTTGTGCTGAAATGCATTGGCGTGTCCCCCAAACTGTATCCCAAATCCTCGTGTCTTCTAATCTATCATCTCCCCTTTCCATTCTATTACTTTCCGTTCTATTCCAATTCTTGTGAACACATGAAAGCAAAGCCCAAAGCATATCCTCTTGTTGATCATAACGTCGTAGGAAAGAAACGGCAGCTCCTTTTCGGGCTCCATCATCTCCTCCTTTGAAAATCCAGATTCTCCCCGCTGACCATATCCAACCATATTGATATTAACTGACAACCCTTTTTTTTTGTGTGTGTGTTTGCCTTGTCCCCCTTCTGTTTCTCTCCTCGCTCTTTCTCTTTCCTCTATTGGTTCTCGCTGGACTCCTTGACCTCTCTCTCCCTCACAATCACACCCGCGCAGGCGTCTTCCACCTTGCAAACTTGACCCGGGCCGCAAACAACACGCCCGCACCCGCCAGCGTCGTGGCCCCCGCCCAGATCTGCGCCGCCATGTACGTCCCTGCCACCGCGGTGTCGCCCCCGTTCAGCAGCCCGATCAGCGCCGACGCCGTCGGCGGGCCTGCCAGCGTGGCAAATGCCGACACCGTGCAGAACATGCCGAAGCGGACGCCGATGCGCGCGGACGAGGCTGGGCCCGACAGGACGGCCAGCGTGCCCACCCAGATGCCCTGGATGGCGCCGTTGCCCAGGCCAAAGAGCACCGCAAAGGCGTACATGCCGGCCACCGAGTGCCCGACGGCCATCCAGCCCAGCAGCGTGCCCGCCGTGAACACGCTCGCGGCCACCACCGTGTCGAGCGCGCCCAGCCAGTAGTCGGCCACCAGGCCGACGACCAGACGGGCGGGCAGGCCGACGATGGTGGTGAGGATGAGCAGGGTGGTGGCCGCGGTGCGGGAGAAGCCGACCACGTCCTCGGCGTAGACGTTGACATAGTAGAACCCGAAGTAGATGGCCCAGTAGACGAAAAAGGCGGCGACCAAAAAGAGCACAAACGTGGGCTCGTGGAAGGCCGTCCAGTCGACGAGCGAGGACAGGCAGCGGCCGCAGGCGCGGACGCAGGAGAGGATCGGCGAGGAGGCGACGTGGTCGTCGCCCGTCGCCGCAGTCTTGGTCGGTGTCTTCTTCTCCACAGGGGGCGGCCGCAGGAGCAGCATGGCCACGACGCAGAACACAATCTGGATCAGCGCCATGCACCGCATGGCCCAGCCGAAGCCGATGATGGGCAGCAAGAACTGCACCACGGCCGGGAACAGGGAGCCGCCGAAGCTGGTGCCCATGGTCGACACCGCAAACGCCAGCGACCGGCGGCGGTCAAAGTAGGCGCTGATGGCCGGCACCGAGGACGCCGACAGCAGGCCCAGGCCCAGGCCGGTGACCAACGCCTGGCTCAAGAAGAGCCCGGCCGGAACGGAGGCGGAAGCCGAGGCCGCGGCCGAGGCCGGTGCAGCAAAGCTGTTCCACACGGACCCGGCGACAACACACACGGTGCCGGCGACGGTGGTGTGCAGGGCATAGCCGGTGTCGGACAGCCGGCCCGAGACCATGGAGAACAGGTAGGTCAAAAAGGTCTGGACGGAGCCGACCCAGCTGACGCCTTGGGCGTCCAAGTCGAGGTTCTGGGTGTAGTAGAGCTGGTAGACGCCAAACATGGAGAGGGTGCCCCAGGCGATGGCGTTGAGGAGGAAGCCGGCAAACACCTGGCACCAAGCCCGGAGGCCACCGTCGGGGGCCGCAAAAGAGGAGGAGGAGGAGAGAGGCGCAGGAGGAGCAGAGAAAACAGGCTCCTCAGGCGACGATAGCAGGACACCTCCGACATGCTGCTGCTGCTGCTGCTGTTCGTCTTGCTCCTTCCAGGGTGTTGTGACCGGTGAAGTGGCTACTGCCAGGGTGGCAGCGGAATCAACAGTGTCTGTTGACCCTGCTGGGTGGCGGCCCGAAACCAATGCTGTGGCTGCGATCTTGTCTGAGGGAGTCAAGGTGGCATGGGTCAGATGCACCTCTGTCAGGGTTGTGACTGAGTCTGCTGAAGGAGAGCTGGCTTCGCTGCTGGGGCCTGAGACAACAATGTCAAAGTAGCCCTTCTCAGGGTCACGCTCGATGGGACCCATTGTAGTTGTTGTGTGTGGTTATGTTGAGGACCCTAGAGATGGGGTTCTTGTCTGGTCAGTACAAGAGTGTCCAAAGAAGTGAAGTGAACAAGACGTAAAGGAAGCTAGATCAACAGAAGAGATAGAACAAAAGAAAAAAAGTAGGCTATAGAAAAGTATATGTAGGTGTTAGTCTGGTCTCGGTGACGTGGGAGATGGGAACAGGTGGAATGTGGGAGATGGGGAACAGGTGGAATGTGGGAGATGGGGAACAGATGGAATGTGAAGATCGTCTTCAAACAAAAAAAATGTAAAAGATATATTATATTGGTTTTCTTGTGTGTGTTTTGTCAGTGTGTCCTTGTCTTTTCGAACCAGTTTTCTTTTTCCTTCTGTCCCAAGTATATTCCTTCTTGTTTTTTTCCTCGCTCAACTCTGAATCTTCTCTTTCCTTGTATGTCTCCTGTGAAAAAGAAAAGAAAAAATATGAAAAGGGGGATGTCCTCTTATAAGTTTTGAGATTGTGAACGTGTTCTGTCCTGGGCTGTGGATGGCGTGCTTTGATTTCCCGTTTTTGGTCTTTTCTTTTATTTTCCCTTGTTGTTTTTCCTCTTTTCCTAGCTCTTGGTCTCAAGTAATCCCGTCAAAAGGTCATCAGCAGGACAGCATCGTGACCGCTCTTTATATAGATGAAAGAGGGGAACCTGGGAACTTGGGAGGCGTGTAAGTGCGTCGGCCATGGAAAGGGGTGTTGCTTGATGGCTGGACCAGTCTCCCCAATTTTATTTTTGGTTTCCCTTCAGTCATGGATTGCCCGTGCCCAAACTATCGTGGATCGAAGGGGCCCTTTTTTTTTATTCCGTTTCTCGGACATGTTAACTAGTCTATAGAGGGAGGGGGGTGTAAGTCTTACACCATGTGGAGGTTACGAGTAGAGCTATGAACAGAACAGAAGCGAGGATGGGAAGGAGAATGGGGCACGGAAAACGATGGTAGGCAAAGAAAGGGGTGGATGCAAAATGGGCAAGCGGCGACTAATACTATATCCGTCGCAAGTGCACTGCCTGCCGGCCAGAGGCGAAACAAGACTACGGCAAGAAATAATGGAAAGAATAGGAAAAAAAAAAAGAGGGAAAGGGAAAGGAAAATGGAAAGCCATGCAAATAACAGTCGAGCACTAGAAGAAGCACGCAATGCCTGCATTGCAATCTTTCGCTATTTTGTCAGGGAGGTCATTGTGTTGGTTCCTCGGGGCTGATTAAGAAGAGCTTTTGAGAGGCAAAGAAAAAAAAAAGCCTTTGATACACGCGTTCTACGCGACTCTGTCTGGACGAAAACTCTTGGTTTCGACGCATTGGCATCAAGTGTCCCCAATATTGCCGTCCTTGCTCCTTTGGCCAGTGGCCCAACTTACTTGGTTTTGCTGCTTCTGGTCTCTTCTCTGGTTTATTTGGCTTTTTTGGTTTCTTTTCTGGCGTCTCTTCTAGTTTCTTCTACAGTTGAAATCGTATACGAAGTAGCATTACGTCGCCTCTTTGACTCAGTAATCATGCATCATCATTAAATGAAGGCGAAACACACCGCACATCTTCCTCATCTGGTCCATCATCCATCTACGATACGCTCACCCCCATCGCGACATACCATTACGGCATCTCTCCACACTGTATGTGCCATTGTGTTGCGTAGTTCCGTGATGCGTTGTCTGTTCTTCTCTTGCCATGCTCGATTCTATCCCTTTTTTCTCCTCGCATCGCCCGTTGTCGGCTGCAATCCACTATCGCAGGCCACGTTTCTGTTTCCATCTCTCTCATCCGTGGCAGCCCGAAGGTGGGAGGAAAAGATGGTGGGAGGGGCTCGGCCAAAAAAAAAAAAAAAAAAAAAAGGAGCTGGGATGGTGGGAGGACATGGTGGGAGGACACGGTGGGAGGACACGGTGGGAGGACATGGTGGGAGGACATGGTGGGAGGAGACATGCCGAGACGTGCAGGGAAAAGGGGAGAAGAAAGAGGAGCAGACAGAGCAGAATGCAGAATGCAGCAACAAAAGCAGAAACGAGTCGGAAACGAGCAGGCATCCGTGGCCATCAACAGACCATCACTAAAATGGCGGGTCACGATGGTGTCAAAAAGGAGCACATCAGCGGTCAGCCAAACCCGACAACGGAGATCGAGCAGCAGCCGATCTGTGTTGGGGGAAGGGGGGGCAAATGAATGGAAAGGGAGGGGGGCAAGAGGTTGGGCAAAGGAGGGAGCAGGTGAGCAGAGCAGAAAAGGGTGGGAGAAAAGGCTAGGCGAACTATCGTGAACTTTTTGGTGTGACCATAGAAAAAAAGACTATGTAATAATAATTAAATCGAATTAAATAGAACAAACCCGAATAAAATCGAAAAACGGAACACACTGAGGGTGGCTTTGTTTGGCCATAATTCTGGAGCAGGAAGGATCCACCGTCGCTCTCGGCCGGCGCTTGCCAGGATGGTAAGCAACCAGTATGGCCCCCTTTCCTTGGGAAGGCGGTATTATTATTAACAGCAGCAAGGGAGTACTCGTAGGAAAAGAGAAAAGAGCAAACCCCCCAAAAAAGAGCGAGGAATCGGGAAAGAAGGAGGGCAATGAGACAATCAACTCAGAGGGAAGGAACGACCGGGATGGGATTGCATGGCAAAGGAGGGAACAGAGGAGCGACAACGGGAAGGAGCGCATTGCGCCATAGACAAGGTGTGTCCGTCCATCGTTTCCAGAGTGAAGGATCGATGCGCCAGGAACGGACAAAGCTCGGGCGGCGCTGAGTGGCTAGCCGGGCTCGATCCAGGACTAACTGACAGCTGTGTCCTCCCACCCTTTCAAAGAACCAGAGCCCAGGTGGTAGCAAACCAGAGCGCATAACCACAGAACTCCCGGAACACTAGGCGGCCACGAATGCATTGCCGCTCGCTGGTTCTCGTTTAGGTCCCAGCAGGGAAACCAGCAAAGCGGCCAAAAAGGTACCATGGATGAGAGCCCAAGCAGAGCGGCTGGAACGCCCGGGCGTGGGCGGCCGAAATGGAGAAACAGAAGTGTGACTCTGTATTAGCGCGCACCCCCTCCCGAGAAAGGAAGGAAACGAAAAAATTTGGGAAGAGCGTGCGAAAGTGAGCAAGAAAAGAAAGAAAAAAGAAAAGAAAAAAAAAACGTTCGAGAAGGCGCCACTACTGGTACGCACCAAGGTGCATGCCGAAGCTACGATGAGTGGCCGACGGGGTCAACGAGGTCCAGACCGTTCCTTCTATGACTGATGAGAATACGTTTTTATCTTTTTAAACTGGGGAAGCAAAAGGAGGCTCCACTGTTTTATGAATCATGAGGTCCATCGGGCGCGCATCCGTGTGCATGAGGAAAGGGGTGTGAGAGATGCGAGCAGAGAAGAGGTGAGACGCAAGGCAGTCAAGAGAAAGAAAAGAAAGAGAGAGAGAGAGAGAAAAAGGGAAGTGAAAGCCATTGGAGCAGAAACGGAGAACGGATCGACCTTCCGGTCAACTCTGGTCACGGTCGAGGACAGAACCTTTTTTTTTAGCAGGCGTCGTCACGATGGCAAAGAACACCAGAAAAAAAAAGAACCGGCGATACTGCTTCGTGTTCGGTTTTTTTCTGGTCCCGTCATCCCCGGATCCCCCGTTTTCGTCTTCACGTTCTCATCCTATCGTGACTTTCCTTCCCCAGCCCCTGGCCATAACTGCCATTCCCACCCCGGCATTCATTTCCGCGCATTCGCTTAGACCAAATGAGATAAAAGAGCGGTGGCCCTACATCGTGACTGCCACTCCGGAGGGATGGCATGCACGCATTCTTTCTCATTTTTTTTTTTCATATCCCCACAGAAAACAGTCCACGCGCACCCCAGGACGATCTAACAAAATTATCGTGAACTCCGCCCCTGGCTGGCGGAGCAGAGACCACCTGCCACCGTATCGTGTATGTGTGTGTGTGTGTGCGTGCGCGCGCGTGCTGGTCCGCACACAGCAAAAACATTACACAAAGTTCATTGATGTTTGCAAGAGAACAAAGGAATACACCGCAAGGACAGCACAAAGAGCCATCCCTGGGGTGTTGTTGCGAAAGAATTCACACAAAGTCGTCCGGTGCGCACAGAGATGGACGTCGAAATAAGAACATTACAAAGGAACAGACAGTATAAAAATAAATTAGATAAAAAGAGAGATCCAAGATGCAGAGATTCTATGGCTTACAAAAGATGCGCATGGTGTGTGTGTGTGTGTGTGTGCTTTTGCGACAACAAGGGCACGAACGACCGGGGCGCATGAATGTGTGGCGCGTGGGCGTGGCGAGTGGGTTTTTATTTTTATTTTTATTTTATTTTTATTTTACTTTTGCGCTTTTCTCTGGGTTTGCGATTCCTTCCCGTTTCGGCAGCCGTCGCTCTCTCTCAGAGACAAGGCAAGGGCGAAAGCGTTCGGTTTGCGCCGCTAATCTATGTTAGGCTAGTCCCGAAGAGCTTAAGTGATGTCCACTTTTTGTGCTATTCTTACAACCATGAATGGCTGCTGGGACCCTGGGGGGAGGGGGGCGCGCGCGCGTCCCACAAATGGAGGGGTGGTTTTTTTATTTTTATTTTTATTTTTTGCGACGACCAGTTTATTATGGGGCCCCTTCCCCAGGCTTGGGGATTTTTGCTTTGATCAGCGAAAACAAACGTCCAACGTCAACAATGTCAAATGGGTGCAAACGTTGCAACCGGCAACCACGATCGCAGGCGCCTGTCCTCACAACAAGTGTTCATCGCAACCAAATTGAAAAGCTTGAATCTCATCTGTGTGTTCAAAATAGCATTGCATGAATTGACCTTTTTTCTAGTGGACTTTCCAGTCCTTCTTAGGCTCTCCTGCTTGCTCGCCTGTCGCAATGCTGTCGCATTCCTTCGCATCGCGCATCGAGCATCGGGCTTATTTTCTGGGGGTGGGGACTCGAATGACCACACCCCCGTGGACTCTGACAAACTCGGCATTCCGATTGATCCAACTTGCGAACCTATATTCCATTCTTCCCTCTCCCTGGCACATCGACTGCCGCACGCGTTCTCTGACTGTTATGCCGCGATGCCGGAAAAACGCGAACGATAAGAAAAAAGGCAAATGCAACATGCACGCGCTTTGCTATGTGGCATACAAACGAGCATTCGGTTGTGCTTATAAATGTGTGGGAGAGAGCAGACAGGGGGCGTGTCAGATATCACGGGCAACCGAGTCGATGCCCATATAATAAAAGAGGCGACCAACAGAAAAGAATGACAGAGATCATATTAGGTCGTGTCCAAACTTCTTTACTGGGTCAAAGAATGGTTTGAGCAGAGAGTGTGCGTCTCTGGCACCATGGAGTCTCGCGAGTATCGACTCCTTCCCGGCAACGGACACATGGCGACGAGAGAGGGGTGCATTTAGAGCGAGAGTGTACTTCGACGTAGTCGAAAAACCCAACAACGTAGAACAATAAGCCAAGAGAAAGAGCACTCGAATGATTTGACGCTGCTTGAAAAGGATTACGGGGAAGCTAGGTTTTAGGTACTTTTGTAGTTTGGTATTCTGCTATTGGACGACTAAAAGCAAGTTGAAAAAATGTGGGAAACGTAACAAGCATGGCAGAACCTGATCCATTACACCTGGGAGATATCACAAGCCGGACACACCTTTTTTTCCCCTTCCGTTTCCTTCCTCGGCAGATCACCCTTTAAGGCAACCATCTCAGCCTCTTTTCTCCCATGTTTTTAAAACATCTCGTTTCGTGTCTGCCAGCGCACGCTAACTGCACGAACAAGAGATAGAGCAGACACGTGGAAAGCCAAAGGTGGTAATCAACCAACACAGACACACAACGGAAAGCGGACCGGGGCACCCAAAAGAGAGCATTTTGTGAACAAAGAAATAAATAAGAAGTGGTGTTAGACCTTAGAACACACACACACACACACACACAAAAATACAGTTACCGCCTGAAGCACACGCGAGGCCAACAAAAGATAAGCAGAAGACACAGAGAGAGAGATTCGAAAAAGAGGCTAGGAGTGAAAACACAGACAGAATAAGACAAGGAGGCAGCAAAAGGAAAAGAATCTCAAAAACCATAAACACCTTTGACCCCCCTTTTCACCCAGGGGCTGATTCCCTTTATTCCCCCGTTCTCATGAAATTTTTTTTTGTGGTTTGGGTAGGCCGTCTCAGTCAGTTGAAAACGTTGTGGCGGTATCGTGTTGTTTCCGCTTCGGAGAAGACGGTGAGTTGCAATTTGGTTGTCCTTCTCCCGTGCTCATCCCCTCCTTCTGTTGTTTTTGTCGGTATTTCAGTTTCCTTGCTTAGTGTCCAGGCCAGCTATGTTTCGTTTCTCTCTCCCCTTCCCCGCTATCTGGCCGGAACCCGTCTCTTCCCCCGGAGCAAATGGCCGGCTCAAAACCCTTCAGGTAAGCCCATAAACGCAAACAGGCCAAAATCGACCTTTGTCTTGTGCATCCATCAAGGGCAAGTTCAGGCTTGGATGATGCCTGAAAGACATGCCATGGAGGCATCCTCTGGCATAGCACCGTCCTCAGGCCCGATCAACAAGACAGAGGAGAATAAGCAACACGCAAGATTTTTTGACGCGATCGAAACATGAAAACAAGACATAACAAGATGGAAAGCAGCGCGAGAGCAAGAAAAGTACAAACAAAAGGGTAGAAACAAACGCCTGTGGAACTCCCCATCCCCTGATCCATATCCCGTACCCTCATTTGTTCATCGTTTGTAAAGGAGTGAAAAAAAAGACTGGAGAAGAAGACAACAAGGAGAAAGAAAAGAGAAAGAGAGATAAAAAAGCGCAGCTGTGCTCCATACCAACATTTCCTCCGGTTCCGTGCCCCTCTCTCTTTTTGTTTTCGCTCTCTTGTGTAAAGCCCCCTTCTCCCAGTCCGTGATTTGGTTACCGCCCTGGTATAGCCATAAAACACCTGTGCCGTTTTCGCCCAAAAGAAAGACATGACAAAACTCAAATGTGACAAGTGGAAATTTTTGCAAGACAAAGCAAAAAGAGATAAAAGACAAGGTAGAAAAAAGACAACAATCGAACAAGCAAAATATCAATCGCAGAGCAGGTGGGAATAGAAAGAAGCAAAAGAAAAAAAAAGAGAACAATTTGGAGCAACTCAAAAGAACAAAATGAAAGCAATGATATATAGATACGCACACATAGTTGGTTGTTGGTGGGGTTTCGGAGAGGATGATATGATGTTTGGAATTTCATGCCAAAAAATGGCTCGTTTGGCAGAATCATGCTCATTCGCGAATCAGTGAGCGCTTGCCCGCTGTTGTGGAACATGCAAGGCGAATGACAATTGAGAGGCATGGAGTGGATCAAACACAGCATATACCTCGCAGCACATCATCCGCTGCAAGTCATGGATGTTATCACCGCTTCCGCTTCTTGCTCTTCTCGGCACCAGCCACGGCCATGCCAGGAACAACAGGTGCAATGATGGGCGTAGACGAGATGGTTGGCGGGGGGAGCAGAGTCGGTACGGGCTTCTGGTTGCCCGGCGAGGGAGGCGGCGGCGGCAGCTGGTACTGCTGCATGGCGGCCTGTGCCTGAGCTGCATGGGTATGGGCATGGGTGTGGTTGTGGCTATGGCCGTTATGAGGGTGGGCATGGGCCAGAGCCTGCGCTTGAGCTTGCGCTTGGGCCTGGCTCTGGGCCGGCGTCATGGACGGAGGCGGAGGGGGCTGCATGGCAGCAGCGCCGTTGCTGGAGACAACAGTGTCTTTCTTGATGGGCACGCCCATGTGCCGGCCATAGCGGCCCTTGCGTCCGTTCCCTTCATCTTCACTGATACACAGCTCGGCCGGGATGCCGGCATCCCGGCACCGCCCGCACGGGCGCTGGCGATCGCAGCCCTTTTTGCTCTTGCGGCATCGCTGGCAGCGCGGCTTGCTCGAGAGGTCGGTGATCTCATCGTCGCCGACAGCACCCGTAACGGTGCCCACGATTGACGTGGCAACACCACCGCCGCTGGAGGCGACGGACAGTTTACGCGACGCCGGCAGGGGTGCGGGTGACATAGGCACACCAGGAACAATGCTCGTGGTGGTGGTGACAGCAGAGCTGGCGTTGTTGCTGGCCGACGCCTTCTTGCTCTTGGAACCATTGGCAGTGCCAGCCGTCTTCTTGCTCTTGGCCGTCTTGGCCTTGGTGGGCGGTTGGGCACGGGCCTGCTTGGTGCCATTGGTGCCATTGGTACCAGTGCCATTGGTGCCGTTGGTGGCGCTGCCGTTGGTAGTGTCGTTGGTGGATTTGGTGACCTTCTTCATTTTGGGAGCAGCCATGAGGCCAGGCACCGGAACGTCATCCTTATAATCAGCATCGGCGCTGTCGTCATCGCCGTTTTCGACCGACTGGTAGATCTTGCGGCTGGCACCATTGGTGTCGAGACGCTGCTTGCGCTTGGGCGGTGCCAGGCCATCCTCGTCATCCTCGTCGTCGTCGCCGTATTCGGCGCCGCTGTCACTCTCCCCATCGCTGGTAGCCCCCGTGGACGAAGCAGCATCGGCACGGCCGCTAAACGTGTCGTCCTGCGTAGATGTAGAGGTCCGACCGCCGTATGGCATGTTGGAAATCTCGCCCAGGCGCATGAGCTGCATGGCCACGTCCTTGTCCTCCTCGGAGACAGAGCTCACGGTGGGATCAGGAGTAGGCAAGACACCCACGCCCCCAGCACCGGAATAGCCAATGCTGGCACGAGTGCGGCGGCCGTCCGAGACCGGGGTGGCATAGACACCCATCTGTGCGTAGTGCGTGTTATAGTTCTGCGGGGATTGCAGGGCGGCAGCACCGTTAAAGGGATTCTGGCCGGGATGGACAAAGGGCAGAGAGGGTCGGTGGTCGGCACGACGAGCAGGTGACACTGAAGGGTTGGAGGTAGCCGCGGGCATTTGGGGAGGAGCAAACAATGGGAGTTCCTAGAGAGGGAGGAAGATGTATGTCAGTACTCAGATGTTCATCCTATTAGATGCAGACAAATTTGAGAGGAGGGACGGCCCAAGAGATTTGCAGGGGGGATGCAAGAGTCGTCGCAAATCCAGGGTTGCAACTGATTTGTGACGGAACTAGCAGCCGGGAGAGGAGAGAGAAATGTGCAGATGGAAGAAGAATAGCAGAAGCTGGATGGAGGGGACATGGAAGCCACAGAAGCAACTGCTGTGCAGAGACTACAAGACTAAAACAAAGAGCCTGCAGAAGAGACATAGAAGTGGAAGCGACAACTTACCGAGGACTCGAATTTGGCCCGCTTGCGGCGGCCACCCTCAACAATGTTCTCGACACTGATCTCGGTGTTGCCAATGGACTGCTGTTCCTTGGCACGGCCGCTATTGGAGCCGGGAGCGCCGTCACCGCTGCTGTACCCGTTGTTCTCGGCGGCATACGAGTCCAGCTGAGACTGGGATGAGGCGGCGCCCCGATTCTTGGATGAGCGGGAGCGGTTCTTGGAATTGGTGCTGGCGGAGTCGCTGCGACGGCCACGGGCACTGCTGGGGGACAGACTGCGCTTCCGCGAGGTGCGAGAGCCTGGGCGAGATTGGTATTCGCCGTGCTGCTGCAAGTGGTGGAGGGAGGCCTGGTGGCCTGAGTAGTAGGGAGCGGGACCAGACGCACCAGTCGACGAGGACATGTTATTGTGGCTGTCGCCGTTGGAGTAGGTCAGGGCTGTGCCGTTCCCGACAGCTGGGGGGGAGCGGAAGTTGCGAGAAGCAAAGGCGCTGGGTGACAAGGCAGGCTCTTCAATGACTCGGACATAGACGACCATGTTGTCGCGGAAGTTCTCGTAGCGGGCAATCATGGTGATACCGGCCTCGTCCTCGAAGCTGACGCCCTTGGAGCTGGTCGGACTGGAGTAAAGACCGTAGAAGTTCTTGACGGTGGTGATGATGGAGTCGGTGGCATCGTGAGGGTAGATCTGCACACGCATGGGCAGGCGCGCAGTGGTGTGCGGCGAGTCCGGAGTGATCAGCTGGAAGCGGACCGTCTTGGGGTCGGCTGGGACTGGAGTGGTGGCCATGGCAGGCGGGCTGCCGGCATGGGAGCCGTTGGCGTATTCCATTGGGAAATGGCGGGCGGCTGTGCGAAGCGGCCGCGGGTGGTGGAGGGAGGGCAAGGAGAAGTGGGAGGAAGGGCAACGAAAGAGTCGAGGACAAGCCGCGGACAAGCCGACAAAGAGTCGAGACGAGCCGACAAAGAGTCGAGGAAGTGTCGAGGAAGTGCAGAGGAGAGCAAACAATGGAGCGTCTATTCCTCAATGCGTGGTTTATTGTGGGTACTGGAGGTTTCGGCACGGCTGCGCTGGCAAGAGAACGAGAGGCAGGCCAGCAAGCAGCAAGGCGACGCAGAGAAGAAAGCGAGAGGAAGGGGAGGAGGACAGGAGGATGGGCGTGTCGACGAGACAGCGGCGATGCAGGAAAGAGGGCTGGGGGGGAGGGTGTGGTCGGGCGGTTTATCTTTGTGGCAAAGCACAGCGGTGCAGAAATGGTGCAGTATTGGTGCAGTATTAGAAGCAGCCCAGCAGAAACTGGCGGCCCAAAATGGCGGCGGCTGAGGAAGGCCACCTGCAGAGGCCACTGGAGACAGCCAAGCACAATGCAGGCCGGCGATGTTCGCTGGACGGCAGAGTCGGCAGCAGACTCGGTCGCAAGACCATGCACACGTCTTTTCTGCTCTTCTGGGTTGTTCTCGCGGGTTTGGTCGCTCTGGGGATGGGCGTCTGGAGGGCGGTCACCGCTTTGCAGGCAAGGCAGAAGGAGACTGCCGAAACGGTGCCGTGGGACGAAACGGGCAAATCTGCAGGACGCCAGGTGGCACTGTTAGCAATCTGGATGGCTTTCCCGGAGACCCAGGTGACTGGAGATGCAGAGACAGGACGAAAGAACGAGAGCAAAGGCATGGGGGGTGAGAGAAATGGGCTCCGCTGGCCCTGGGCGTCTAAAGTGGTGGCATTTGGGATTGGGCGGGTTGGCCGAGGACACTGCTGCCGAAGCGACAGCGAAACAGCGCGGGAACGCAGGGAAAAGCAGAAAAATACATGCAGACACGATCGCGTGCAATGAGACGGCCAGGGAAACATACCAGATGCAAGCGAAGATGGCGGTGGCGCGGATGCCGGTGGTCGATGCAGGAGGGTGTCGATTTTGGGTGTGTCGATTTTGGGGCTGTCGATTTTGGCTGGCGAGGATTTCGCAGTCCCTGAAAATTGGCTGCCGTCTGGCGAGTCCGGCTTGTCAGCACGACGGGTTTGTGGGAAAGCATAAAAAACAGCTGCACGGCCTCGGGACGCCTTCTGCGCAGCCGACGATGCAAAAATGGACAGAAACGGGCTTACCTGGGGGTTGTCGTTGGTCCGGAGGCGAGAAGGGTTGGGTGGTGGGCGAACAATTCAGGAAGAGGAGAGGAAGAGGAGAGTGGACTTGAGGAAGGAGACGAGATTTGTCGGGTGGGTATTTTTGGGCTTGCTCTCTCCGGCGGTGGAGAAGGGCGCTTCAGCGGCCGGCGGGTAGCGCTACAGGGGGGAATAGGGACGTCTTCCAGTGGAGGGCAGGTGCTGGGGGGGCACAGCAGACCTGTAGCATATCGCTGGCTCCAGGGGCTGGCCCCTCTATTTCGCTAGCGACTTGGCCTGGACGGCCACTTCCGCAGCAGATTTGCCACAGCCGGGCTCCTCTCACCAGAGATCTGCGAACGGTCTCTTTTTTCTTTTCTTCTTCCCTGGCCGTGGCCCCAGATGACCGGCCAATATCTACAAAGTTTCCTTCGTGTTGGAGCAGCCCGTGGACGGTGCTGAGCAGCATCTGCTGCTGGGAAGACGCCCTCGACGACTCGGCAGCGGCAGCGGCTGCGGCCAGGTGATGAGACGCAAAGGTGTCTTATCACGGCCTAGACTACGAGCTAGTCGCCCGGGAAGGAGCGACTGGAGACAACAGCGACGAGGCCCAGAAAAGCAGGAGTGGCAAGCAGGAAAGGCAGGGGCGACAAAAGAGCAGAGCCAGCTTGGAAAGACGAGTCCCAAGACATGTTCGTTATTGCGACTCGTCTTCCGTAGTTCTCTATGTCTTCGTGCGTCTTCTTGCAGACACACAGAACCACCTGGAACGTCTGCACGCACCGCGGACTGACCGCATCGGCTAGACCCTCGCCAGCTGACCAGGCGAAACAATGCGATAGCGCCGCCCTCCATCACCTCGTTTTTGTGCTTGTCCTGTCACCTTGTCTATTTTTTTTTTTTTTTGGCCGTGGCCAGCCAGCCAAACAAACAAACAAGCAGCCCTCCCAGACTAGCACACTGCGCGCATTTCCCGCCAGCTCGTCTTTCTGGCAGTCTTCTCTTATTGTGGCTGCATTTGCTTCGTCGCCGAGCGTCGCAGAACCGAACCTCCGGAGACCAGACACAGGTCGGCTGGCGCAAAGGTGCAGACTCTACAAAACACGGGGCCCAAGGGCCTCTATTTGGGCCCTGGGGACTTTTTGGCCAGCTCAGGTCTCTGGTAGCCGTTGGTCTCGGGTTGTCCCTGTCTTGGGTCGCCTTTGCAGGTCGCCATTCTGGGGTCGCCATTTTTTCTGTTTTTGTTGTATTGCCCGTGGCTGGCCATGGCCGTGGCTAGGGCCTCGTAGACACACATAGTGCCATTCGAGCATTCAAGCCTATGGCTGCTTGACTGGACGGGCGCACTCGGCCGTTCTGACGCTCATTTACGCATCCAATTACAGTGAGCCCGAAACTCCCCTCCTCTCTCTGTCTGTGTCTCGTTCCGCCTCTTTCTGTCTCGTTGCTTTCCTCCTCGCTCCCTCCCCCGGCGACGATCACCCTCTTCCTTGCTCTCCTCACCGTCGTGCGACTTGGCGGACAACTGCATGGATTGGTGGTATTAACGGGCACAGCAAGCCGTAAAGGAGGGAGGGGGGTGAAGGGGGGGGAACACCCATGGGCGGCCAATGGCGCGAGGCGCATGCCCGTTCGAACCAAGTCGCCAAAGGCTCAGGCAGACTAAGGACGAGGGAGTCTGACTCCGTGTTGGACCGCCCACGGAGAAGATCCCAAGCCATTCCCAAACGGGACACAAGGTCTGGCGCAATCTGTTGCTCTTGCTGGTCTGCCTGGATTCTTTGCGACCTGACTCAGACGCAGGAGAAGCAGGTAAGAAAAAACCAAACAAGACAGGGAGTCGCGTTGGGTGTCTTTGGTATTCTGGCATCCGGACAGTCTACGGGTGCGAGTTGCGCAGAGTGCGCAGCTTGTCCTGTCTGTGTGGCTCTTTCTCCTTGCTGCGGCCGATATCACGAGGTTTCATTTTTGCGAAAGTAGTTGGATGGGCCCTTACTTTTTGGCTCTGCGATTCCTGTCGCCTTTTTTTAATCCCGTAGCGCTGTCGCATTGTCCCCCTCGACAGCTCGCAGAGACGACGCAGCCCATTCATGCATGTTCTTCATTCAATCTCTTCGCTGCATGCCCGTCCACCAGTAGGAGGCGCACACCGGCCCTTGTAATACTCGTGGCTCTTGCAAAGCCGACCTGCCCGCAAAGGGTTCGCATGCGGCCACCATTCTCTGCAAGCCTTCAGTTGCGCCACCATATATAAACTCTACACACGAACACACGAAACAACACCGAGGTCTGCCCACACCAGTCTCGTGTGTGGGCAGCGCGGCAGGCCGTTTTTTACGTTTCCCTCGTTCCCCAGATGTGGCAGGAGGCGAACTCTGACTGACCAAGCGAATCTGCGAAACGAACACCTCCATTCAGAACGTGCATGCTTCCCTAGGCCCACCGCCCCCCTCCCAGCCGCCATCTATCCTTTTTTTTGGCCCTCGCCTTGTCTGCTGGCAAGGTCCCGTTTCAGGTGGACAGCCTGCATTCGAATCAGTTGAATCAGTCGAACCAGTCGAACCAGTCGAGCCCGCCGAGTCAGGTGCAGCACGATGCCACCTCCGTCCTGGCGTGTCTTGCGATCTGTTTCGTCCATCTTGCTGCCTGTAGGTGGCTGCTACTCTGCATCCTTTCCTTCCCTTACATGCTTTTACAAAGTACTATAGTAGTACGACCGGCAATCCACAGTATGTTGCTGCGTGTGTTCAACGCATGTCCGACCCCCCCTGTCTTTGCCGCCATGACTAGTTATGTCTGTCTTCCCCGTTTCTGCGAGTCCAATGCCACGCTGCCAACCTAGCCGAACCCGGACAAGACGTCAGGAGGAGGAACAGCCGTCGATCACCAAGAAAAAAACTAAGTCCATAAGTAAGATATTAACGCAGACCGCCGGGTGGTCACGGTTGGCCGCACACATTAAATGTGTCTGGCTTCTGGCCTCTTGCTTTAAGATAATGACTATATATATGGAGCTGGACCCGTACACAGCGACAGACCAGCCCGTGCGGATCTTCTGCCTGTCCGCCGTGCAGCTTGCATTTCTAATTTAATTTTCTTCGTAGTTGTCCGGAGACAACGACGTGCTTGTTTTTTTATCTTCCTCTTCCTGCTTTTGTACTCGTATCTTAGCTGCTGCAGGCGGATAAGACGCCCACGCACACGCGCAATCGCACACACATAGTTATTTTGTAGTCTGTATTGTGCGTGCCTGCCCTGTCTGCACCCTGGCTGACACACCCTGATGGGCGGCTTCTGTGATGGCTGTCCCCTTTCGTCACCGCTCTCTACGACTGACTTCTCTCCTTGGGAATGCGCATGGCGGCCGACTTAGTCGCACCACGCGCATACAAAAATACCACACACCTACATGCATGCGCACACCGCAATGCCGGGGGAGCTCTCGCTTTATCTGGCGATCGCATCTGCCTGGCCAGACCCTCCATCTTGGCCTCCAATATATACCGTGCGCGCGAGTGTTTGTGTGCGCCCTGTCTGGCTTGCTTGTTAAGTTGTTAGTTATCGCGTGCCGGGCGCACCCCACCCGCCTTCCCTCTGGCGAGACCCGCGATCGGTATCGTAGTTGGCAAGGACTGGCCAGGCAGGCCTTGCGTGTGCGCACGTAGTTGTTGCCGGTGGTGAATTGGAGGGGGCAGCGCCGCCTTGGGGGTGTGGCACATGGCCTCATCGTATGTGCCATCATTTGCCTCAAATCCCGTCCCATTCATTTTTGGGGCCATTGGCCGTCCTGCTCGTCCCCGGCAGACACGAATCGCAACGGTCCTTTTGCAGCTCGCTCTTGCTTGGAGACCCGGGTAATCAGCAAAGGGAGTGACGTGTAGTTTTATTTTTAATATCCTTTTACCGCAAAGGGGGCAACACGCACCGGATGCTATGCAGGCGCAAGAAGAAAGTAGGTGGAAAAAAAAACCCCCGACCAAAACAAACATTGCAGGACGCTACTTCGTGCTCGCCACCAGCATTGTGGCACTGCGGCACTTTCTCACACACAAGACACACAAGACACCCAATATCGACAAAAATCATTGCTTCCCTGATTCCCTGCTGCCTTGCCGTCCCTTTTTTTTCCTTTGCTGAAACGGCGGGCTGCGCCAAAACCGCCTGCCTGTCAGCCCCGATATGCCAGTCCCCATCCCTCCTTGTTCCTGCAGTTTGCGCAAGTCCTCCACAGCATCTTCCGGACCGGCTGCACATTTCATCTCGTCTTGCTTGTTTGCGCTCACAGCTTGCGACTGGCTTCATTGGCCTCCAGGGCACGAGAGACTGACATTGCGCGACGACCCCCGACCCCCGGGTGGGCGGTATCCGCTTTGTTTCCATTGTCCAGCGACGAGCACCCGTGGCTGCTACCCCTGGATCGCAAGTTTGCGACTCGTCGCCCCATCCATGCCCCCGGCGCTTCCAGCAGAGCGCCCGCCCGAAACTACGGCCACCAGCCAAGATATGCAAGAATGCGACAGCTAGCGACAACCAGTAGAGGCATATGTAAAAATGCGACAGACCACCTGCCAGATAGATAGATTCGGTGCCCATAAAAGCAGACGTCTACGGCAATGATTTGCGCCTGCGCGATCGCGAGCGCTCCCAGTCTATTGAAAAGGCGACGGGACGGAGGGAAGGGACCCATTGGCCTACGGAGGTCCATTGGGCACTTTGCCGTCTTGACCATTTCATGCTTCAGATCAGATTGCGCCGGCCCTCCTACTGGCTCACAAGTGAACAAGGAGGAAATGGGTAAAGGGCAAATATTGGCCTTGCGACAAATCAAAACTAAAAATAAAAGCAAAAATAAAGCCGGAATAAAAAAAAAAGGAGGGGGTGGTGGTCTCATCTGTGGCTTTGCATTGTGGTATGGCTTCAGGTTGGGTATTTTTTTTTTCTTCAAGTTTGCGCCGGGCCGTGACAGCTGGCCGCTGTCGAAGCCGCATCGGCAAACCATACAGGCAGCTCAGCGGGCGCCAACCAGTGACAGCGCGCAGAATTCCACCGCCCCCTCCTTTCTGTTTCTGCCTTCTTTTTTGACTTCCTTGCTCAGACTCTCTTTTGCTCTCTTTCAGCCCCCTCCTTCTCACCAAATCCGTCCATCGGTCTCCTCTTCTGCCAGGAAGTAATCAATTCTCTGCTTCTGCGGGGCTTGTGTTTCTTCTTCTATTCTTGTGGCTGCCATCGCGCGCGCTGAAGAAAAGGGGAGAGCGCAAGTGATCATGCGAAGGAGGGGGGCCAGAAACTGCACTACCCCGTGCAGCACAGCCCATTATCCTTGGTCCGACATAGCCGCCCGCGGCGACGAAACACGACTGGCCGGAATTTTGGAAAAAAATCGAGCCAAAATGAACCACGTGACCACGTGTGCTCCTGGCGCTCTGCCGCCAAGTCCGAACAGTCTTGGCACGGCCCCGACCCGACGCGTAGAATCATGACAACCGAAAGTTTTCCATCGCCCACAACTGGTACCCTTCGGTTCGCAAAATCCGGCTCATTACTATTTCGAGCTCATTGAATTCGTACAACCTCAAAAATATATCATTTTAAGCTGTTGTTTTATCTCAGTCGTCCTGAGAAGACGCGACATGGCCCGTGCGCTCTCCATAGAGGGGTCAAAAGATCCTACCGGCCATTTGGAGGGGTTCACTAGTCTCGATTCGGCACGCAGCACGTTACGAAAAACGGGTACACAGGTACAACCTACGACGTCACTCCCGGCACGGATTATTCCTCATCGCCGTGCCGCCCAGACAGGCCGGGCGGACCCCACTCCCTTACTAAAAATTGTTAGTGCAAGGGAAGGCGCGCGGCCTTGGCTTTTGGTTGGTGGCGTGTGCGCGCACCTTTTTTGCTTGCCAATGCCCCTTGCCAGCTGCAAGCTACTCTAGTAACGAGGCCAGCTCCATCCAATCGCATGCGCGAACGGCCTCTGGCCATAAACAAATGCTGCAATGCCTTCCCGCCTTGACATGCTCAAGAAGGCTTCCTGTTCAGCCAAGTCCCCCTTTTGTTGTCACTCGTTTACGGAGAGACAAAAAGTACGCCTGGTTGCTTCCCTCCTGACCATCACCGCGTCGTTTGTCTCTTGTCCCCTTCTCCTTCTCCTTCGTCGTGCATGTAACCCCGGCCGTGTTCAATGTGGGCACCTTCCCACCTGCGCTCCTTTCACGCCAAAGACGCGGAATTCTCGATACCACGGCAACAGCACATAACAAAACACCTCGTTCTCTGGTTTTTCTGGGGACTCGTTCCCAATTAGGCAAGCGCGACCGGCACCCGTCAGTATTGACGCTGCACATACCCTCTTTGTTTTGCTTTCTTTTCCTTGGTTCTCTTTATTTATTTTAATTTTAATAATTTTATTTTCGGCCTTCCTTGAAGCCCTGCTGAACAACATCTGAACAACAAACACAGGAGCAGCTTCTGTTTCTTCTCCCACCTCAAACTCCTCCGTTCCTTTCTTTCGACGTTGTTGTTGTTGTTGTCGTCGTCGTTGCTCCTCCATCGTCGCCCTCTACCCACACACGACATTCTTCCTTCTTTTTTTTTTTTATCTCTTCCTTGCATCCTTCTTCGTCTCTACCATCTACTGTTTTTTTTGTTTGTTGTTGTTTTGGGTCCAACCTTCTCTTATTCTCTTCACCAGCCTTAAACAGCTTGTTTCGTCACAGCAAAAGGTTTTTTTATTTCCCTCTCCTACTGTTGCTCCTGTCCATTCCCACCTGAACAGCTTCCTTCTTCCTTCCCCAGAAGCTTCCTTTGTTGATGCGGTCCTCTGGAACCCGTGCCTAGACCTTGTTCGCCTGGGCCACGACTACTTCTACGTGAAGTCTTTGCCCTCTTGTGTTGTCTTCCACATCCGACCAATGCTGTCTTCCTTGCACACATCGTCATCGTGACTACAGTGCCTCTTGCACCCCCGTCAGACTCGAGATTATTCCGGTCAACAGCAACAAAACCGCCCAAACAGCCACCAGCCCATACAAACAAGCACAAGCTCTTCGCAAGTGCTATCAGACACGGAAACGCGTGCATAGCTCGACCTCTCTTTTTCGTTACCCGTCGTCGACCACGCTGCATCCTTTTATTCTTGGCATCGACACATTTTTTGACTCAGGAACCAATATCAACATTACGACAGCCAAGCAGCATCTCCTCCGAGCATCGATCCTCTCTTCCAAGGCCAGATACATCCTTACCGTCTACTAGCCAACCCACAGCTGTAGACATCTCGGCTCCAGGTTACTCGATCTTGTCCGCGAACAGCCAACCTTTTAACTTCTCAACAAGATGGACGCGAAGGTGAGCTCCTACAGCGCGGTCCCCTCCTGCCAGAGTGCTTTATTTCGCGTTCTGTTCTGCCCATCATTTCTCTTCTGTCTCCTCCTCTGTGGCGTTGTCCTGGGCGCATTTGGGTCTATGTTTGTGCGCCCTCTGTGTCCAGAAACGCCCTCTTCCTATTGTCACTTTGGCTACCAGTCCTCTGCCCCCGAAACAGTTTTCTTGGGTGGCTGTATGTGCCTCTTTTTCGCCTCAATTTTCTATTTTTGTCTCTATTCCTGCCTGCAACGTCGCGGACAGAACCACCGCAATGCTACGTCTCTTCCTCACTGGAGAACTTCCTCCAGTTGTGTTTCTTCCCCTGCTTCCCCCTATCCTTCCATGAGCACATCTCTGATTTCTTTTCCGCCTCTCACGCCCTCTTACACATTTCCGACAAGTACTAACGATAGTTCGACGCGTCAGCCTCAACGCGCTTTCCGGGCAATGCCCATCTTTAGCCAGGTGAACGATGAAAACGCGCCGCCCGCGATGCTCAACGCGACCCACCAACGAAACAAGTCACTCGGAGCTCCCATGCTCAAAGATGCTGGAAACATTGTCAAGGTGCCAGCGAAGCGAACAGCCTTTGGCGACGTCAGCAACGTTGTGCGGCCCGTGGCAGATACGGCAGCATACGGCTTCAAAGCGAGCAAGGTGTCCACTAAAGCAGCCACTTTCTCCGCGTCCTTCGCCTCCCGGAAAGACAACATCGTCCAGACGGCAGCGTTCCATGCTCCCGCCCAACGGCCCAGAACCGCCACAGTTGCTTCCGTAACTGCAGCAGATCTGAACCTGCAGAGCATTCTCCAGGAGAAACCGGTCACGGAACCAGCAGTACCAACAACGGCCACGTTTACTGGTGTTGTGGGCGACATAGATGCTGTGGGTGGTGAGGATGTGGAAGCTGTTGCGCCACTGCAAAGAGGAAGAACGCATGCCGGGGCAGCAAAAAAGGCGACGTTTGTCTCGAACAACGAATTTGAGCAGAACTTTGCTCCAGCTGTTCTGCAGCCCGAAATCGCCACCATTGTCGACAGCTTCCCAGAACCGGCTCGGCTGACCCTGAAGAAGAGCCCTCGGCATTACAAGAGCCAGCCGTGCCTCAAAAATGCAGAGCAAAAGCCGCTTCTGCGTAGAACACAGAGTCGTCTCCCAGTGGACCGTTCGGCATTCAAAGACGTTGCGTCTGTCGAAGATGCTCCGCTTGCCGAGACCAATACCGACGCCTCCGGAGAAGCGGGCGAGGCACCCTTTGTGGATGCCATGGAGAACATCCACCACCACAGCGAGCATGTTCTCCCGCCGCTGCCTGACGAGGATCTTGATAAAATGGAGATCCTACAGCAGGAAAGCGAATCTGTGGTTGTTCCGGCAACAGTGGCTCCTGAGGAGCTCCATATCTCCCAGGCCGAGCGGAGAGATCTGCTGCCTCCGTCTGAGGAAGAGGTTGACTTTCTTTCTGACGTGCCAGCTGCGCTTCCTGCCGCAGCCGCCTCGGAAGTGGAGGAGCCATGGGACGACGACGCCGATTTCTACGACGACCAAGGCTACACCACTGCCCATTCTTTCCGCTCTCTGGGCGACAATACGACCGGTGGCCTGACCACGGTGTTGATGCCCAAGACAACAGCAAAGATCCAGAACGAGCTAGACATTGCCCGGGCCATTGTCGAGTCATCAATCAGCCAAGAAGATCTTGACGACGAAGCGTGGGACATTAGTATGGTGGCCGAGTACGGCGACGAGATCTACGGTTACATGAAGGAGCTCGAGGTACGTTCGGCGGCTTTGGAGCTGTCCTGATGCAAAACAAAAACAGCAAACCCGCTAACTGAACCTCTTTACTATTTATAGGCTCGAATGCTGCCCAGCCCACACTACATGGACATGCAGACGGAAATTCAGTGGTCCATGCGGGCTGTTTTGATGGAGTGGCTCATCCAAGTGCATGCTCGTTTCAACCTGCTGCCCGAGACACTGTTCCTGACAGTCAACTACATTGACCGCTTCCTCTCATCCAAGATTGTGTCCGTCAACAAGCTGCAGCTCGTGGGCGCTACTGCCATCTTCATCGCCTCAAAATACGAAGAGATTATCTGTCCTTCGATCCAAGAGATTGTCTACATGGTTGACGGCGGATACACTACGGATGAGATCCTCAAGGCCGAACGCTTTATGCTCACGATGCTTGGCTTCGAACTGGGATGGCCCGGTCCAATGAGCTTCCTTCGCCGCATTAGCAAGGCTGACGACTACGACCTGGAGACCCGGACTCTGGCCAAGTACTTCCTCGAAGTGACCGTCATGGACGAGCGGTTTGTTGCCTGCCCACCCAGCTTCCTTGCTGCTGGCGCACACTGCCTAGCTCGCCTCATGCTCTACAAGGGCGACTGGACCGTGGCCCACACGCACTATTCAGGTTACACTTGGAGCCAAGTCCGGCCAGTAGCCAACGTGATCCTCCAGTGCTGCCGAGATCCCAGATCCCACCATGCTGCTGTCTACGAGAAATATGCCAACAGCAAGTTCAAGAAGTCGTCGATCTATGTGGAGGAGGAGATCCGCCGGGGATTTTCCATGCCTCCTCAGCAGGCCGTGCATCATGGCCAGTACCGGCTATCTCTGTCCGACTCGATGACGGACAGCATCGGTTCTGGTGCCTCTCTACAAGCAAATCGAATGGATCTCCTCGTCCATGCAGAGAGCTGAAATAATCGCACACCTGCCTATATCCACTTTGGCAGATGATCCTCGTCTTCTTGGTCGCTTTCGGTCATCGGGGTCTTCACCCTGGCTCTGGCCTCAAATGTGCTTAGCTTCCCCCGCACACAAAGCATTTTAGCTGACAGGGATAACCGTCCAAGCGCCCATTCCCTTTCAGCCGGTAGCGTCTGGGTGTGTGAAAGGGAGTAGTTACTAGTCAACGATGTGACCTGTCTGTTCTAGTCTCGTGGGCAGCAAGACAAGATATGGCACAGCAGCTAGTTCATTCCCACTCATCAGATGGATGCACTGGGGGGTTGGCGAGAGGAGAAAAGCCGGAGTCGATGGAACGTCCAGTCCCATGCTCACCACATCCTTACAGAACTCTTTTATGGCATCCCGCGCGTATATTTCTTATATGTTGTGCGTCGTCATAGGTGGAGTTCTTCTTTCTGTCATGCACACCATTCAGGGCCCCTTGCCTTGGGTTTTCCGTTTCTCCTTTACTTTTTTCTTTCTTTTGTTTTTGCCGTTTATTCTTCTTTCCCCTTATTGTGCTTTTGTGCCAGTCCTCAGCAACTTTGTTGTTTCTTGCCATGGAAATACCCGCATAGGGCTGTCCACGCGGGCTGTCCTCTCCTTTCACGATGACGTTACGAGACACGATATTTGTTTATTTGTTTACTTGTTTACTGGTTTTCGTTGTTGTTCTATTTGCCTACTTACTGTTTAAACTTCTTGTGTTTTGTTTTTGCGCCTCTCGGGTCTGATGCTTACTTCGAATTCGAGGATAATGGAGAACGAGGCGAGGATGCTTTGGGTGAAGGCTCGGGAGGCGTTCTCAGGATAGATCCGGGGAGTCAACTGCATCAGAAGTTACGGGGATGGCAGGTAGAGGTGGCGTGGGCATAAATACATATACTGGATTTCTTTCGCAGTAGAAAATAATAATGCAAGACAAACATGGACATCAACGTGGAGAATCTGGTGTTGCGTGCCTGCGTAATACTGGAGGTATCGTGGAACAGCTGCATGAACATATGTCACATGGCCATGTTCTTCAAGCCAGAGATATGATCTCTAGCGAGCGCGGGATTGGGGAGCAGTTTTCGTGGTGCGGGGGCCATTGCGGCTCCGGCGCTGTCCCGCACAGGAGGAAAGGAAGGGTTGTCGGAGGCATTTTTTGGGGTATTGGCCAAGATCACGAGCTCATTTGCGTACTATGTAGATCTGAGAAGTACCACCACACACAATGCACTCGTATCTTGCGTGGTATGGCTGGACAAGCCCTGGCGTGGTTAAATGATGCCCAGCCCGCGCATGGCACGCGCCAGAAACCGGAAATACGACACCGCCCTGCTTTCAGGGTGTGCGCTGTGTTTCGTTGCATGTAAGATAGCTACAACGTGTATGAGACGAGATCAGATAATATACCCAGAGTATGAGTATTACCCTGGAATTTTGGGGGGGCAGTGTGGTGAGCATTATTGGGTTTGGGGACTCCGAAAGCCGAGAGACCTCCAGATGAGCCCTCTCAGAACAGTCCTCTTCCCCGAGTTTCCACTTGCTCGTTACGGAATATGGGATTTCGTTTCCCTCACCGCCCTCGGGGGTGAGAAAGCTTTTCTGGGATTCTCTAGCGCCAAACCGGAAAATAGGTCCGATACGGTTGAATTGTACTATGTACATAGTACTCGTAGCAGTACTCGTAGGGCAGCTCCCAGAGTGCCTAGAAGTGCCTAGACGGGTGTCGTGTGAACGGGGCTGCTGTGCTGTGTTTTGTGTTGATTTCGACCAGTAGAGTTTTCGCCGTGATGTTTCCCATTTCAGGCTGGACCAAAAGGAGCATAAAGACCATAAAGATCGGGTTCTTTGTGGAGTGTTGCGTAAGATTCGAACCGGAAAATTCTTGGGAACATACTGTATGCATGTTTTCCAGCAGTTCCAATTACAGCAGTTCAGAGCGCCGTTTGTCTCCCTCTGGCAGGAACGGACCGGATCATCATCACACCGGCAGAGGCTGTTTGGGTTCGGTCTTCGGGACAGCTGGGAAACCACTGGAAGCTCCCTCCCCAAAAGCGGCAAGTCCACACGCGTGGGATGGGCTGGCCATCCATAGGGATGGGAAAACCGCGAATGCGGTAGATTCCAGGGCAGCGACCCCCACAACACGGACGAAAACTGACAAAAGGAAACCACAAGGGAGGGTGTGTGTGAAAGCGGAAAGCGCAACCATCACCGCCGGGTACACGAAACGAACCCGTTTCCCTAGTTAAGTGCATCGTGTGCCGCAGTTACGGTGTAATAATCTGTACGAGATTTGTCAGATGCATTCACCATGTCACCCATTCAGTGAGATATAGGTGTGGGTGTGTAGTGTGTTGGTGCTTGCCACAGCCCGTAAAATACTTCGATGTACAGTGTGAAAGCAAGGGGTCGAGCATACACCGTACGTGCGTGCTGGGAATGCGCCGCACTGTATTAAGGCGGGAAGTGTTTTGTTTTTTTTCCGTTGTGTGAAAAAAAGACACAACTGCTTCCGCTGAGACAATCAAGAAAAAAAAAACCGTATGGCAGACATCCGACTGGCATGCAAGCACAGGCAAACCCCATGTTTCAAATTTCAAATACATAGTACACCCAAATGACAGAGACTGACAAAATGGAGAAACCCGACTGGGAAAGAGGCGGCGAACAGGCATTAACTAAGTTAGGCTCTGGAATAATAAAGAAGAATAAAAAAAAAGGAAAAGACCCGGAGCATCCCCGACTCGGCGGTGAAAGTTCTATAACAAACCTCTCTTCGTGTTAGCATGCTTGCCTCGTCTCGGGCGCCTGCTATAGGTCCAGTAAATATCCCGCCGACACCGGGAACTGTTGCCTCGTTCTCTCACCATATTATTATACAGCTTGTAGATGGAAGCTAGAGAGCCCCCCCTCCCATCGCACCCCCAAAAACGATGAAAACATAAAAAAATAACAAAAAATAGTTATTTTAGAGCAGAAAGCATCCACTGGCGTTTCCGGTTTCCCTGAGACCGATGTACCTCCAAGTTCTTTTTTTCCTTTTTGTCTTTTTTGGTTAGAAACTAGTTTGCGACGCACGAACAAGAAGCTCGTGCGTTCCCTTCGCAAACCACGTTTGGGAACTGCAATGCGCCTCGTAGATTTTGGAACCTGCAATGGAAGCTTTCTATTTGAGCTGGATCTGTTCGTGGTTCATCTGGACCATTGATTGGACTTTGTGCATGTTCAGGGTACACAACAGGTAGACGCCAGCATGTATGAGTTTGGTGCATTGCATCTTGACGTTTCCAGGAGCAGACCGGTCTATCTCTTGGGGCGCTTCATAGACAAGGATGAGCTGTTCCTGGTCGCACGCCCTATCTTGCGGCTGGACATCATTTTGCCTTCACAGGGAGGTATATCGTATATCTCCTGTAAAGATAAGCCTCCGCTGCCGGACCAGCCAATGATGCCGGATTGCCCAGAATGGTCCAAGCACAGAGGGCAGGACAGCAAGAGAAAGACGGGAAAATGTGCTTGTGTGAGTCACTCATGGCCGGTGCTGGTTGCTCATGCCAGGGTGACTATGTCCGACTGGAACGGAGATTGATATTACGGGACGCTACTTCACCGACAGCGCGCGACGGTCCCTGCCAGGCCAGCCGGAAGACGGGTGGATTGGTGCCCTTGCGACGTGTCGCCCAATAACCGGACGCAGAGGGAACGGGATCGCCTGATGGTCATTAACGATTTGGCCAGAGGCGCTGGGGTTCATTGTGGTAGCTGGTTCAACCAGATTGCTCAACCAGCCCAGATTACAGATCCTGTAGTTAGCGATACGCGAGATGGCCAAACTGGAAGGGGCAGCCGTTGGTAGGGAAGACGGACAAAGAGATTTATACGAGCACAGAAAGAGTAAGATATGTGTTTTCATGTGTTGAGGTTCTGTTTGCAGTGCTTGCTTGCTTTTTTTTTTTTTGGGCCGGTTGGCTAGCTAATTGGTTAGCTGGCTGGCTCTTTCCTTTCCCTAACAATCAATAGCTCTGGCAAATCCGATGTTGGTCCGACGTCTCTTCGCCTATTAGTATCAGCTGCGAGACGGCACGCCGGTCGCATCTGTACCTGGGGTACTTGGAGGTACTTGCCTTTCTCGGTGGGGCCCGCTGGGGCCAGCTAGGACGAGCGAAAATCGTGGAGAACGAAAATTTGCATCGAGCCAGAACCATAGAAAAAGCAACTAACAGTGGACAGCAGACACTTCAGCCAAACAGCAGACAGCAGAGTGGCCAGTGCCAGAACAGCGCCCGAGCCATATAAGAAACCCTCTCTTACGTCCTTTCTGACTGGCTCTCGCATTTCCCTCCGCTGAGCTGCCTCATCTGCAGCGGTGTCTTTCCCAGTGTCCACTCGCCCCCAGATAAATATCTGTGGCCAACTCCAGCTGTCGGGGTCCAACGGACGCTACGGACGAAGACGACTCGGAGCGAATCGCACCAAAGGAAATCCGACTTGAAATAATAGAGCGAATTAAGACCAAAAAAAAAATAATAAATTATTATTTTTTTGTCGAGGCCAAGATATTACACTATTACACTGTGCTTCTTTCATCTACTCGTACGTGCCACCAGGCACCAAACACACAAACACACACACGCACACAAAGAAGACACTACTGCACATATCGCACCAAAGCAGCGCCATTGCACCTGCCTGCGCATCAACCTCAACCCCAAGTTGGTCTCGCTCGCGCCTTCCTTGTGAACGGAACAGGGGTTCTTTTTTTCTGTTACCACGACTGTGTAAGATATTTCCTGCTCCTTCCTCGCCTCTGGTTAGTGCGCTGGTCGCTCCTTCTCCCCCAAATTTCCCTCACACAGACGGGGACGCTCGTCCGTTCCCCCATCGTTCTGGGTCGCCCCCTTGTTCCTTTTTTCCTTGCTCTCCACATTTCCTATCTTCCTCGCATCGCGCGTTTGCCCTCCTGCTTTAGCTTGTACGGGCCTGTCTGGCTGCGCTTCACCCTCTCGTTGTCTGTACCCTTCGCTGGTTCCCTTTTCTCCACACACACAGGCGGCACTATCTTTTGCCAGTGGGCCAGCCACCCCCATCTTTTTCTCCTTCTTTTCCCGCGGACCCCTTCCTGTGCAGTGACTCCCATCCGGGACTGGCCTTTCGTTCCCTCTTGTTGCTGGCAGCTGCTAACACGCTCCACCACCCCCCCCCCCCCCCGGTCTAGTGAACCCTAAACCTACCGATCTCTGTGGCCTTCCTCGTCGTGTTGCTGTTGTTGCTGCTGCTGTTTGCTGCTGCTGCTCCCTCCCCCTCTCCTCTTCTCCTCTCTTCTCCTCTCTTCGTTGCCATATATCTCGCAAAACCCCAATAATCGGTTTTGGCACGACGACACCGACCTCACCCGCCCGGACGTATGCACCATCCCAGGAGGCAGCTTCATCTTGCACAATGTCGTCAACCTCGGACACGGTGAAGAAGGCGGTCAAAGACAGCTTGCTGGGCTCGGAAGAGCCCGTGCAGCTGTCGTCGCAAACGCGCGCACGCTTCACCAGCAAGGCCGTCAAGGACCCCGAGACCGGCGAGCTCTACATGGGCCTGGACCAGTTCATTGATGCCATTGCGCCCACTGGCGAGGACTTTGTACGTGTTTCCTGCGCTTTGCGCCGACGTCTGCAGCTGCCGCTGCTCTTGGGCGCGTGTCTCCAGCAAAGACCATAGAAGGAGGCCACAGACGAGCCTCGGCACATTGCCCGCTCTGGCTGCGGCATCGTCGGCCTGATAGACAAATCACGTCGACCTACCAGCTAGCTTCCCTTTGCTCCTATTCTAGGACTAGAAACTAACACCGCCGCAGCACAAAATCAAGCGCGAACAGTATACCATCCTCTTCCCCGTGGCGGACCGGCGCGGCCAGGGCCGCATCTCCCTCGCGGACTGGGCCAACTTTGAGAACATCCTGATGAAGCCCGACGCCGAGTACGAAATCGCCTTCCGCCTGTTCGACGTCGAGCGCCTCGGCACCGTCCGCTACGATGACTTCCGCAAGCTGTACGAGCTCAACAAGGGCAGCGAGAGCATCCCCTTCAACTGGGACTGCGAGTGGGCCAAGCTGTACCTGGGCGACTCGCGCAAGCGCCACGACATGGACTATGAGCAGTTCACCCAGATGCTGCGCGGCCTGCAGGGCGAGCGCGTGCGCCAGGCCTTCCAGCTGCTCGACAAGGACGGCGACGGCTACATCGAGCCTGAGGAGTTTGAGCGCATCATCCTCGAGACCGCCAAGCACAAGCTGTCCGACCACCTGCTCAACCACCTCCACACCCTGTGCAACATCTCCAAGGGCACCAAGATCTCCTATGCCAACGTCCGCGCCTTCCAGAACATGATCAAGGAGATGGACCTCGTCGAGCTCATCGTCCACCGCGCCTGCGCCAAGAGCTCGGATGGCAAGATCACCCGCACCGACTTCCTCAACCAGGCCTCCCGCATCACCCGCTTCTCGCTCTTCACCCCGATGGAGGCCGACATCCTGTTCCACTTTGCCAGCATCGACGAGCCGTCCGGCCGCCTGGGCCTCGCCGATTTTGCCAAGGTGCTGGATCCCGCATGGCGCAGCCAGGAGCGCGTCGATGCCCAGCATGTGGCGCCCGTCAAGAGGACCGGCATGCAGAACTTCCTCTCCGGCACTCTCGAGTCGGCCTACAACTTTGCCCTCGGCAGTGTGGCCGGCGCCTTTGGCGCTTTCATGGTGTACCCCATTGACCTGGTCAAGACACGCATGCAGAACCAGCGTAGCGCAACCCCCGGCATGCGCCTGTACAAGAACTCGCTCGACTGCTTCCAAAAGGTCATCCGTAACGAGGGTTTCCTGGGCCTGTACTCGGGTGTGCTGCCGCAGCTCGTGGGTGTAGCTCCCGAGAAGGCCATCAAGCTGACAGTCAACGACCTGGTGCGTGGCCATTTCAGCAAGAAAGATGGCTCCATCTGGGTTGGCCACGAGATTCTGGCCGGTGGCAGTGCCGGTGCCTGTCAAGTGGTGAGTATTTTCCTACCTCTCCTTTCCCCTGTTACCCCTAAGGTTTTTTTTTTCAACTACGTTCTTGTTCTTCCTCCTCCTGCTCTCTTTTTCTTTCCATATCTAACATTCCTCTAGGTCTTCACAAACCCTCTCGAAATCGTCAAGATTCGTCTGCAGGTGCAGGGTGAGGTGGCCAAGAGCGTCGAGGGTGCCCCGAAGCGGTCGGCCATGTGGATTGTGCGCAACCTGGGTCTGGTCGGTCTGTACAAGGGTGCTTCGGCGTGTTTGCTGCGTGATGTGCCATTTTCGGCTATCTATTTCCCTACTTACAGCCATCTGAAGAGGGACTTCTTCGGCGAGTCTAGGACGAAGAAGCTCAGCGTGCTGCAGCTGTTGATGGCTGGTGCGATCGCTGGTATGCCCGCTGCCTACCTGACCACACCCTGTGATGTGATCAAGACGCGGTTGCAGGTGGAGGCCCGCAAGGGCGACACCCAGTACTCGGGTCTGCGGCACGCTGCCCAGACAATCTGGAAGGAGGAGGGCTTCAAGGCCTTCTTCAAGGGTGGTCCTGCGCGTATTCTCCGGTCCTCGCCGCAGTTCGGTTTCACCCTGGCGGCCTACGAGCTGTTCCACACTCTGCTGCCGTTCCCGAGCCACAAGGATGAGTCGGACGTGGGCAAGTCGCTGCCGACGGGCGGCGTCACGGAGGCGATGTCGACGCTGGCCGACAAGGCCAGCTTGACGCAGCCGAGCCCGTATACGCGGAGCCGCAATGCGCTCAAGATCATCCTGGACATGGACCAGGACTTTGGCAAGATGAAGCTGCCCGACCAGAAGGGATGGCAGTCGCTTCCCAGCGCTCTGAGCGGCAGAATCTAAGCCAAGAGTTGGCTGAACGGTCCGCGAACAAGCTTGGAAATCACCCAACCCCTGGTGGACGGGCCAGTAGCCACGGAAAATGGTGGTGGCATTACGTCTTTTTGCATTTGCTTTCTCCTTAGCGACAACATTTATTTGCGGATCTTCGATCACCGATCCCAGGAAAACAATAGATCTGGAGAGGGGAACAAAGACAAAGGAGAAAAAAAAATTTCAAAGAAAAAAAAGTTTTCAAACTTACAACCACGCGTCCATGATAGGAAGAGCAAAACAACTCTATTTTGGTGTAATGTCAAGGGGGAGGAAGAGCCGAAGAGATTTTTGTGTTTCTAGTCGTGTTATTTTTTTGTCGCCTGTTTCTTTTCGCCGTTTCTTTTTGGTCTTTTTTTTTCGTCGTCTTCGGCTCTTATTTTGGTTTCCTTTTCGTCCTTTGTTTCTTGTTTCTCCTTCTATCTTTTTCTCACTTTACCTGCATGCATGGAGGGATGGAACTAGAGAGAGAGAGAGAGAGAGAGAGAGAAAGAAAGAAAGATAGAGAAAAAGAGATGGAGGGAGGGAAGGGTGGATGGCATTTTCCAAGTGTCTCTTGGTCTTTCGGGACCTTTTTTTCCCTTGGTTCCTGGCGTTTATTTTTAGGATATACAGCGAAATCGTTCAATTTTCTTTTCTCCTTTACTTTTTTTTCATGCCAGCCTCTCTCTTTTGGTTCTATATCTCTCCACTCTTCATGACTTGCTTGCATGATCTTTTTCTTTTGTTCTTCTGTTTCTGGTTCTTTTTGAGTGTCGTCTCATCTTCTCTTAAAACTGGTGGTGTACAAAGAACGCGAAAGAAATGCATGCGGGATCTAGAACGTTTTGGAGTCCTTTTTAGAGAGATTCTTGACTTGTGTGTATAAAAATGGAGGTCTATACAAGCTGCAGGCGGAAGAAACAAGCTTCAAACAGGCGATGTCGATCTGTAGAAGGTAACTTGCGTCGCGACGACGAATGGCTTGACCGATCATCCGTAGATAGATAAAAAAAAAAGCGTTACAACACAGATAAGATATTCAACAAGCTACGCCTAAGCTCTAATACCTTTTTCCTCTCTTGGCTGGGCTGGGCTGCATGCTTCCGAGGCGCCAGGGCCGAATGCGCGCGCCGGCAAGCCCAACCCCCAAAAAGACGCCATCGCACGCGACCGGCTTGCGCCAGGGAGCCCACCACAGGGCAGATCCACTTTTTTTTTCCTACGACGTAACCAACCAACTAATGCTTGTACTATGTAAGCTATCGCCGCGCCTCGTGTGCTATCATCGTCCCTTTCCTCTTCTCGCCGCTTTTCGACGGCCCGTTTTCTGGTTCAGTTTTGGTTCGCCAGCCTTCCTTTTCCTTTTTTTCCTTCTTTTCTTTTCTCGCTTCGCTCGATCTCCTTTTTTTCTCCTCGCTTCGCTCGACCTCCTCTTTCTTTCTTTCCTCGCTTCGCTTGTTCTGCTTCTCCTCCCTTCAACTTTACTTTCTTCCTCTCGCTCGGCTCAACATGAGCTTCCTCCCTGCTCTCTCCGCCCTCTTCGGCTGGGTCTACACCCTCGCCTGGTCCCTCTCCTTCTACCCCCAGCCGCTCCTCAACTGGCGCCGCCGCTCAACCGCCGGGTCGACCGTCGACTTTCCGTTTACCAACACTCTCGGTACGGTGTTTTTTTTTTTCTCTTTTTCTTTCCTCGCTGCGCTCGTTAGAGTGCTCCCTGTTCTTTCTTTCTTCGCCCCGCTCGAGTTCCCGCTCGCTTTTACTCCCTTGACTAACTCTCCTTCTCCCCCCCCAGGCTTCCTCGCTTACCTCCTCTCCACCGGCGCCCTCCTCTTCTCCTCTGTCGTCCGCCAAGAATACGCGGACCGCAACCACGGCCACACCCCCGCCGCCGCCTTCAACGACGTCGTCTTCGCCGGCCACGCTCTCGTCCTCTGCGCCATTACCCTCTCGCAGTACCTCCTGCCCCGGCTCTGGGGGTTCGCCCCGGGCGGCACCCTGCTCGCATCCGGCAGCCCCACGCGCGCCCAGCGCCGCGCCACCTGCGCCATGCCCTCGCGGTTCATGCTCGGCCTGTCCGTGGGCTCGGTCGTCGGCGTGGCGATTGTGGTGCTGCTCGTGCTGGGCGGCGGCGGCGGCGATAGAGAGGATGCACCCCCGTCGTCGTCGGCCGGCTATGCGGGGAGCGGGTGGGCTTGGCTCGATGTTGTCTACGCGCTGGGCTATGTCAAGCTCGTCGTCACGCTGACCAAGTACTCCCCCCAGGTGCTGGCCAACTGGCGCAACCGCAGCACGGCGGGCTGGTCCATTGTGCAGATCCTGCTGGACCTTGTCGGCGGCGTGCTGAGCATTGCCCAGCTGCTGGTCGACAGCTACCTGCAGGGCGACTGGTCGGGCCTGACGGGCAACCCGGTGAAGCTGCTGCTGGGCAACGTGTCCATGGCCTACGACGTGATTTTCATTGTGCAGCACTATGTGCTGTATCCGGAGGGCGGGGCCGACGGCGAGGAGGAGGCGCGGAAACAGGCCGACCGGGAGCGGGAGGCGCTGCTGGAGCGTGGCGAGAGGGATGAGCGGCTTGACTGAGAGGAGAGGGGACAAGAGCAGAAGATGAGACGATGAAAAGAAGAGAAAACGAGAAAAAGAAAAAAAGAAAAAAAGAAAGAAAAGAGAAAGGAAGAGGATAAAGAAAAAAGAAGGGATGAAGGAAGAAACGAAGAGTGGCCAGTAACCAGTGGCGACAAACAAAGATGATAGCCGTAAATGTCGTAATGTAGGATACCTTGTAGACAATAGACTGACTGATGATACACAACGATGTCCCCCTCTCTCCATACGCGTCTATCGACTTCGGCATGCCCGTATGATCAGCGCATAATGGGACCACCAATGATATGTCTCTCCGCGATGCCGGCTTCCGGCCCCTGCGCGGCGCCAATGCAAACCGAGCTTGCCAGGATTTCGCGTCTCTATGCATGATGGACGATTGCCCCATGTGGTGGGCGCTATGGCTTCGTTGATCCGGCTTGAGCGCGAACTTGGTTAAACGGGCCTGGGGTAGGGCATGACCAGTCCACCTGGTGCTGGCATACAGTGTTCTCAACTGGGACGTACAATATGAGAAACCGTCCTGATTTGGCGTAGCCAAGCAATAAAGCGGCACAGACAAATAAGAGACTCCTATCTATGTATATAGGTGCGTTCGTTAACAAGGCTGGCTCTGCTATAGCTATCCCCGCCTCCCTGGGCCTCTCTTCTTTCCCGTCCCTCAACAGCTGACAAGGCTCCACCACTGTCAACCAAGGTTCAGCCCCTCTTCTAGCCAGGGCAAATACAAAATGGGATTGCCTCATTCCAGCTTTTTTTTTTTTTTTTTTGGCCCTGCCCGTCCGGAATCCAACGAAAGGGGACAGGAGAAGAAAGTCATATGCGCTTGCAAGTATTCATGGTTGCCCAGGCCATCACCAAGAAGAGCCGAATAACGAGAGATTACAAAAAAAACGAGGTATTCAAGTGGACGTGAAGGGCGGGAAAACGGTCGTTTTCTTTCTTTTGTTTTTTCAACTTGCAGTTTCAACCCTCTCATTCTCTCTCGCTTCCATCCCCCCTGTGCAACATCAACGAGGTTATCCCCTGCTGCTCGGCTGCAGCTAAATGGTCTAGGCAGTGAAAAAGAGTGAAAAAAAATGAACCATAGAAATGTGGTTTTCGACCACACATGCAACCTTGATTTTTTTGTTCGGCAAATCGAAAAGCAGTTGGTTGGCACACTCCTCACCCTTTTTTTCTTCTGATTTTTGTAGATGAGAGACTTTTTGCTTAAAACCATGCTGAGAATGGAGGAAGAGGGGGAAGGGCACGGTAAACAAATCGTCGGCCATGTATTATCTATCCAGTTTACGTCTTGTCTCCAACCCCCCCGCGCCAAAACTATCCGAGTCAAGCAGCATCGGGTTCAAGTAGCTCGCACCCGTGCTTTGCTCCCTCCTGCTCATGCTCTTCACTTAGATTTCCTTGCTTCCCGTGCGCATGTCTTATTTACGTATATTTCTATTCGCCAGCCGCCGTCATCCGCACATGTCAACCCCCCCCTTTCTCTCTTTTTCATTCCACGGTTTTATGGTCCTGCCCAGACCCGTGTCTCGCCGAAAAACAAAACAAAAAAATACAGAAGCAATTCAACCGGGGACTGGGGATCAGGGATGGGCATGAACGATAACCAACAAACCAAGCCGTGCATAGAGGGCGGGCCTGGCTGTGCAGACGAAATGTGCTGTGGTGGGGATGGATGCATTGGGTCTGTTGGCACGAGCCAGCAGACGGGTCTTCCCTAATACCATAATGGCTTCTATGTTATAGCTTGCTGTTTTTTTTTCCCTTGTTTTTGTTTCTTCTTCTTCGGAAGGGTACCCATCATTTATTTTCTCCGAATGGCATTGTTGTCGTGTTCAAGTTGGGGGCTCTTCTTCTCTTTTCTTTTCTTTTCGTCATTTTTATCTCTTCGGGTTTCTTCTTCTTCTTTTCTTTTCTACCCCGTCTCTGCTCCTTCTTGCTTCTTTTCTTCCTCCTTTTCTGCAGCATCTGGCTTGCTCTGGCTGCTCCACTAGGGACGCAAACCTGCGCCCAATCGTTAATATTCCTCGTGCGTGGTATCCATGAACAAGCCATCTCACCCTGGGTCGGGTGCCGGCCAGGACTGTACCGGGAATGACCTAGGATGAAAATGCGACAGAGCAAGCAAGGCTTTCCCTACTTCGCTCTTCAGGGTCTCACCCCATTTCTCTTGCAAAGGCTATCCAATCTCGCCCCCACCTGTATATAAAACTGTCTCCTCCCATCAGCCTCTGCCATCCCAATCCACACTCCCCCCCCCCTAAATCAACTCATCTCTAATACCATCCTGACTCGCTCTCCCTTTCTTCCTTCTGATACCGTCTAAGAGCCAGACTCGATATTTCCCCTTGTAGGGCCAAAGTTTGACCCGGCCTACTTCTTACCTTGGCCTTTCGGGTGTTGTCTTCCCACTAGCCTTACCCGTTTTTGCCTCTTTGTCTGATACCACCCTCTTTTCCCGTAGCTTGTCCAACGGGCCGTCACCTGTCAAGCCTTGGTAACCGTACCAGTGACTAATTGGTTTACCAAAACACGAAATCTAACGTGCCAAACAAGACGCGATTTCTCAACGGCCTTTCGTCCCCCCCTCAAATAGTCTTTCCCTGGACTCATTAAAAGGGCTCTCCATCCTATCTCTTTTCGACTTCCGCCATCCTCCTGTCACACATTCGGAATACAACTAAGACGAGGACATAGACTGTGCGAAAAGCACAAAGGCGAACAATAGACTAAAAAAAAACCATGACGGATACAGGCACGGACACGGACGATGACCCCACCATGCTCGCCATCGTCCACGACCCGGCCGCCCACAGCCTCTCCTTGCAGAGCCTCCCCGTGCCCGTGCCACTCGGCCCGGACGAGCATCTCATCCAGGTCCACGCCGTCGCCCTGACCAACGGCGAGCTCACCTGGCCCGAGCCGGCCGTCTTGCGCCCTGCCATCCCAGGCTATGAGGTCGCCGGCACCGTCGTCCAGGCACCCAGCCCTGCCTCTCCTTTCCAGCCGGGCACCGAAGTCTATGCTCGCACCAACTTTGATCGGCAGGGCCATGCCCGCGAGTATTCCATAGCCCGGACCAGCGAGCTGGGCCAGAAGCCAGAGAACCTGTCGTGGGAAGAGGCCGCTACGGTACCCCTATCCGCCCTCACAGCCTGGCAGGCGCTCTTTGTGCACGCCGGTCTCACACCGCCGACGATACCGCCAAGGAAGACCGAGACGCTGTCGACGCGGTCGACATGGTCCAAAGAGCCCACAGCAACAGCCGCAGCCGCCGTGGCGGACACAGCAACAAAATCCACGAGCCCACCAACCGACCGTCGCCCTTCCTCCCCCGCGCCACCAAGGCGCTCGCCATCCACATCGCGGCCGGGCTCGCGTCGCCGCCGCAGTTTCATTGTGAGCGGCAGCGCCGACGACGGCAACGCCAACAAGCGCGTGCTCATCACGGCCGCGGCAGGCGGCGTCGGTCTGTGGGCCGTCCAGCTGGCCCGCCTGGCGGGCGTCGGCCACATCACCGCCACCTGCGGGCCGGCCAATGTCGACTTTGTCAGGAGCCTCGGGGCCAACAGAGTTTTGGACTACACCACGTTTCCCACCGGCACCACCGGCACGCCCACCAGCCCCTACGCGGACAAGTTCGATCTGGTGCTGGACTGCGTCGGCGGCGAGACTCTGCGGGCCGCCTGGACCAGCGCGCGCCACGGCGGCATGGTCATCAGCGTGGCCATGCCGGCCGACCGGATGAAACCGCCGGCTGGTGCGGGCGGCGTCGGCATGGACGTCAAGAGCGTCTACTTTATTGTCGAGGCAGACCATGCCCAGCTACAAACCATCACGCAGCTGATCGAGGCCAAGGCCGCCAAGGCAGCATTCGACTCGGCCTTCCCGCTGGAGCAGTACGAGGCGGCGTTTGCCAAAGTGCACAGTGGGCACGTCCGGGGAAAGGTTGTGTTGCGGGTGGCCTAGGGGAGGGGATAAGTGTTGTTGGATTTTGGGCTGTTCTTTCTTTTTACTCTCTCTAGGAGAGGAAAAGGAAAACATGCCATGAAATAAGAGATGTTTTGTTTCAAATAGATTCACCTCGGCTCTTCTTCTAATACACGGCTTGGCTCTTTCTCTTTTTCGAATCTTGTAAACTACTTCTCCCCTACTTCAGTCGGACGCCATGATGCACATGTGAGTGATTTGTACAGCGAAAGAGCATTCTCACACAGTTGTTGGTTAACTATGTAATTACTATCACAATTGTTCCAAATCTCTTCCTATTTGTTATTGATTTATTGATTTATTGATTTATTTAGATTTAGATTTATTTTATTTTAATTCGAATGGCTAACTCCATGTATCTCCCTTAAGAACTATTTAACACAACTTATTAGCCTACTTCTAACCCTTTTTAACGTCTTGACAGGACGATACAAAGAATGAAACCTCCCCTAGCTCTTTGACGTCCAAGACATTACGGTGCGCCACTTACACGGGGGATTGAGACATAGCAAAGTCAAAACGCGGCACGTATTACGTGCCGCTAACCGCTAGCCAACAAATGGTACTTGCATTATGAGAAGAGGCTCGCCAACTGCTGCTATCTTATGTAGCAGTTAATGAACACATTGGCGGTCGGCTTTGGGAAACAGGCGAGCTTAGCACGCCACTTACACACTTACATGGCAATGGAACGATTAGTCATTTGTAACGGAGTTAGCGTCGCATCCTATCGGCTTTGCGGGGTACACCGCACGTCGCGTCCTTGTAAATACATAATCGACAGGGTCTTCATGCCTGAGGCATCAAGAGCCATGTCACTAGGCAGTGGAACCATCCGCCAAATCACGCTTCCCCCCTCAAAAACGGGGGCGGTCGCGCTTGCCTCGAGCGACGCGACATTTCCATTTTATTTTATTGTTTTATTTATCGACACCAAGCCCCCCCCGTGTGTGGCTTCATTTTTCTCCTTTGCTGCAATTTTGGTCCCTCTGAGCACCCACACACCCCTCGTCAACTCGTCTCCTCCTCCTCCCCCCCCCCCCCCCAACGCCCACGCTCGCTCTCTTGTTTCTTTTAGCCCTTCGATTGTTGGTTCTTCTTCTCTCTTTCTTTCTTCCCTCGCTCCTTCGCACACACCTCCCCTGTCGCCTATCTCTCATTGCGCGCGCGTCTTGCGCGCCACTCGACGGGATCCCACAATTTCCTTCTTTTGTTTCTTCCTTTGTGTTTTACCTTTCCGCCCTCATTTCTCTTCCCTCTCCCCCCCCCTCTTTGGGTGCCTGGACCCTTGTTGCCTTGGGCATCGCGTAGCCTCTGTCGATTTCCGCCCCCAATCACCACCCACAGGCGCCGAGACAACATGGACGACTCGGTCGCATCAGTCGCATCAGTCGACAGCGCGACGGCGGCATCACAACGCCGATCCGGACGCGTCGTGCGGCCCCCCAGCAAATACCTGCCTGAAGCTGTTCAGGCAGCGAAGCGCAAGCGCCCGACCGGCTACGACGAAAATGGCTATCCGATTGACAACGGCAAGGACGGCGCAGAACCAGACGGCGACGCGATCGAAGACGACGAACAGCCATTCGACAACGACGACGACGACGACGACGACGTGGATGACGACGACGACGCTGACGGCGACCACGGAGCCCGACGCTCCCGCCCCAAGAAGCGACCCAACGCGCCGCCCAAACGCGCGGCCAAGAAACCAAAGCTCAACGGCTCTGGCCATCCAGCAAATCTTCCCAGCCGGCCAAAGAAGTCGGTACGCGTAGCCGTCACGATTGCAGGGGAAGGCGATCACGGCAGCCGGCTGTATGGTAGGTCATGTCATACTGGTTGAGAGAGAGGGCGAAAGGTGTCCCAGACGGAGGCAGTCGAGAGCAAATGACCAGAAAACCCCTCCGTGTTTGATTGTTGTATGCTGCTTGTGCTGCTGCTTGTATTCTCAATCTAACCATGGCAGGTGACATCTTTTCCTCGGGAGACGATGGCGACGACGTGGCTGCACGGTGGTACCAGAAGTACCAAGAAAACAGTTTGCTGGCTGTGGCCGACCTGGTCAACTGCATCCTGTCCGCCGCTGGCTGCGACCACCATGTGACAGAAGACGACATCAACGACCCGGACAACTGCTCGAACCGGCTCACAGAGCTGCAGGGCATCTACGAAGATGTGAGTTTCCTCGCCTGTCTGTTTTGGGAGGGAAGCATGTTCGGACGGGAGCAAGTGGGCGACATGCGGTGAAGGCAGAGTGAACGCAGGCTGACACGAACGACGTTCGTCCCTTTTTTCTCTTTTATAGCAAAAAATCACCGAATACCCATTGATTGCCAAGTCAAGATCGACTCGGTCGTTCCGGGAACTGCTGACCCTGTTTTTCCACTCCTTCGTCAACGTCCTGCACGAGACCGAGGTGCTCTACAACCAGCCTGCGCTCATGGAGAACGTCGTGCGGTGGGTGGCGTCTCTGTCGTCCTCGACCCTCCGTCCGTTTCGCCACACCGCAACGACAGTGGCCCTCGCCATGCTCGCCGCCCTGGTGGACGTGGCCAAGAAACTCGACGAGCGCATCAACAAGATGACACAGCAGGTCGAGTCGCAGAAGGGCCGCGGCAAGAAGGGTGCCAGGGACGCGCGGCTTGCCGCGTTCGAATCGAGTCTTCGCGAAGCAGGCGGCAATCGGGAACGTGTCGCTGCCCTGATGAAGGAGTTTTTCGAAACCGTCTTCGTCCACCGCTACCGCGACATTGATCCGCGCATCCGGACCGAGTGTGTCGAAGCACTAGGCTCCTGGGTCTGGTATCTGCCCGCCGTCTACATGCAGCCCGAATATCTCCGCTATCTCGGCTGGATGCTGTCCGACAGCAACCCCGCCACGCGCCAAGAAGTCCTGAAGCAGCTGGCGCGTGTCTTCAAGCGCGACGCCGGCAAGATGGGCCACTTCATCGACCGGTTCCGGCCGCGCCTGATCGAGATGGCCACCAAAGACGCCGACATCAGCGTTCGTGTGACCGCCATTGCCGTGGTCGAGCAGCTGCGGCCTACAGGCCTGCTGGAACCCGATGAGATCGACGAGATCGGCAAGCTGATCTTCGACGCCGAGCTGCGGATACGAAAGGCCGTGGTGAATTTCTTTGCCGACTGTGTCCGCGATTTCGCTGCCGTCAAGTTCGACGACGTGGGCGGCGAGGAGACCATGCTGGAGCTGTTCGGCAAGGGCCAGAGCAAGACAGGCCAGTTCGACGCGCCACGGCGCGACTGGATCAACGTCAAGAGTCTGGCAGACACCGTGGCCGCCTACGAAGAGCAGCTCGGCACAAAGCGGTCAGAACAGACATCGTATGGCCTAGACATGGCCGCCGAGTCTGCTAGTGCCGTGGTGCCCGAGACAAGCCGCCTAGCCCTGGCCACGCAGGTGTTGGTGGACAAGATCCCAGAAATCACCAACTGGGAGATCCTGGCAGGATATCTACTGTACGATCACAGCGTGGAGACCAAAGGTCGTGGCCGGAACAAGTCCAGAACACCCGAAATGACCTTCCGCACGGCCGTTGCACCAGGCGAGCACGAGGAGGCCATTCTGCTGGAAATCCTCACGGCAGCCGCCAAGGCAAGCCTGACACCCGGCTCGGACAGCGAGCGGCTTCGGAGACGAGCTGCAGAGCAAGCGGGTGCAGCCGATGCATCAGAGACGGCCGCGATCCAGCTTGCTGGTCTCATACCACAACTGCTCCGCAAATTTGGCGCCGAGCCTGCCACTGCGGTGACTGTGCTGCGCCTCCAACACTCGCTCAACCTGGAAGTGTTCCGGCAGCTGCGGCAAGACACGGCCACGTTCGAGGGTCTGTTGGACGAAATCTGCACACAGTTCGGACGGCACGCGGACGCGGGTGTCATCTCCGAGGCGGCTGGCACACTCCTGCATGCACGGCAGTACCCCGAGCTGGAGGAGGTGGTCGACAGCAAGGTCTATGCCCTGTGGGAGAACGCCATCAACTCGCTCCGCAACTTTGACAGGACATGCGAGCTCTCGGCTCGCCGCAACCTCAGCCCCGCGCTGGCCACGGAGCTGTCGGTGACCTTGTTCAAGATCAGCAAGCTGGCATCTATCTCGGACTGCGTCGACATCCTCGAGGCTGAGGGAACGAACCCGGACTCGAGCTCGCCGGCCATTGACATTCTCGTCAAGACCGTGCACCGGGGCAAGTTTGAGGAGGAGGACGAAGAGCTGGACAGCATCGAAGACGGGCTGACGGCGAATGCCATTGGTGCCTGTCAATTCTACTTCATGTGGAAGATGCGGGCGATCGTGCTGGCCGTGGATGCCAAGACAGACCTGACGAACCCGGTCATCGATGGTCTGGCGCTGCTGAAGCGCACGTTCGACCAGAACCTGGTGCACACGTTCTCCTCTCGTGGTTACAACGACGACCTGCGGCTGTTTTCTACGGGCGCGTACTGCGATCTGCACGTTTTGTTTGCCAGTCTGCGGAAGCACCTGAGCAAGCCGGCAGTCATGGCCAAGTACGTTACCGTCGGCCGGTTGATCGACCAGGTGCCGCCTGGTCTGATCAACGAACTGATTTCGATTTTCGATGCGGCAGAGCGCACGTTTGCCAAGAAGACGAAGAAAACGCTCAACGACCCGGCCGACGACGAAGACCCGGTCGAGGACCCGCTCGAGGATGAAGACGACGATGACGACAACGATGACGAGGGGGTCTCGATCGAGGAGCGCCGGGCCTCGGAGCTCAAGGCGGAGCAGGCGCTCTGTGACCTCACCAGCCACTATGTCATGGCCATCGTGGCGCGGGTGCTGGACCAGTCTGGACCCCAGGCAGGCAAGCTGAAGAAACGGCTGCTCCGCAACCAGACGAAGCTGGGCCACAGCTACAAAGAGATTGTGGCCTTCCTCGACGTCAACAAGGCTAACGAAGCCGTGCTGGCGAACAACCGGAAAAAGGCTGTGGCTGCCGGCGGTGGTGGTGGCGCTGCGGCGGCGGCGGCTGCTGCGGCAGCTGCCCGGGCAGCCAAAGGCAAGGGTCCCGTCTCGGCTCCGACACCGGCAGCCGTTTCGTTCTTGGACGACGACCATATGGACAATCTTGTGCCGCCTACACCGGCACCAGACCACGACTATGGCGGCCTGCTGCTGGGCGCACCCACACCCGCAGCCGACCTCGACGACCTGGATGACCTGCTGGACTCACCAGAACCAGAAGAGGGCACGATCGAGGACCTGCGGCGGCGGGAGCTGCTGGAGGACCCTGTGATTGACGAAGAGGAGGAAGACGACGACGGCGGCGGTGGTGCGAACGATGAGGATGACGACATTCTCGGCGACTGAAGAATTAAAACCCCCCGGTGAGATGGGTGGTCGGGTTGGATGTAGTTTGAACGGCGGACGGTAATCCCGGCAATGATGCGTGTGTTTCTATATAACCTGTGTTTTTATTTTACGTGCCACTTTTTTTTTGCTTCTTCTCATTTCTAAACTCGTTTTTTATCTGTTGCTTTGCTTCGCTGTTTGCTTTGCTCTGCACCTAATTATCAAAGATCTGGCCTTTTGGTTTTGCCCGAACTTTCTTTGTCCATTCTTGTTTCTGCTTGCTGCTTTTTGCTTTGCTTTTCTGATATGGATGGGCAACCAAAAACGGATGGGAGGTGCAAAAAAAGGGGGTGTGTGTTTGTGCGGCTTATCTTCTTCTTCTTCTTCTTTATTTACCCTGCTTGTTATGCAATGATCTTCTTCATGATTTTTCACGATCTTTCACGATCCTTGTTCTCTTTTCTTTCTTCAAGCGCGGGTTATTATGTTCTCTCTCGATGCGAGATGGAACAAAGGGACCAAGGCCAGGACGGCCCAAAAAAGGGGGTGGGACAAAATGCGTGTGCCTACCCGTAGGCAGCGCTTCTTGCTTTGAATTCTCATTCTGCTTGCTTCCTATGGTAGAAAATCGGTTGATTTCGTATACCCTCCTAGTCTGGGAGCGTTTCATTTTTTTTTCTGTTTAGAAAAAAAATTTGTGTTTTTTATACAGCGAGCTCCATGAAACTAACTAGTTGCCTTTTTAAACCATCTACGCGATGCGATTTGTTCTTCTCTGCCTTTCTTTTTGAAACCGCCCTCCAAGTAAATCAATAAATGCTATGCTCCCAAGTTTTGAGATATATCCCAGCCTGATTTTTTTCTGTTTCGATATGCCGCCCCTGCTTTCCTACTCCTTTGCCCACCGTGTTTGGTGTAAAAAAAAGCTAGATAGATATACAAAGTTTCCCTTGCCCCATTGGATATTTCCCACTCGTTTCCCACTCATCTATTCTTCCCCCCATGTCCTACTTCTCCCCTCTATTCCTCCTCCTCCTCCTCCTCCTCCTCCCCTTCCTCGTCATCCAGCTCCAGCTCGGACGGGTCCACCACCCAATCTGTCTCGTCGCTGAACACCGGCACCAGGTTGTACTTGCCGCCCACAGAACCCATGCCGAAAGCCTTGCCCACATGCAGTGGCACATTGTCCATGCTGCCGCCCAGGCCGCTGCTGCTCGGCTTCGGCTTCTCGTCTGCTTCCTCGAGCAGCACGGCCGTCGTCAGAAACTGCACATCCATGCCCGGCATCATCTCGTACGTCATGCCGCCCCAGCTCAGCTCGGCCTTGCCCGACTTGCGGATGTTGAGCGTGCCCAAGAAGCCGCCCTCGCCAATGTCGGACGCCTTGCGCCCGTCGGCCACGAGTTTCTTGATGAATTTGGCCGGGTCGCTGGCGTCTTCGGTGAGGTCGATCGCCGATTTTGCTGCTGTTGCTGTTGCTGTTGCTGTTGTTGTCGTAGTAGTAGCCGGCTGAATGCTGTCGAGCTCCACCAGGTCGTCGTCGTCGGTCGGCTCCTTCTTAACGAGACCGTCCCCTGGTTTGGAAAGGCTGCTGAGTCCGGGAGCGGTGGCCACGATTGGCTGACCCACCTGCAGGGTCGGCAGGACCGGCGGGAACTGGAACAGGAACAGACGGCCTTCTCGGCGCGGCGCCAACGGCTCGTCGGGTTTCTGGTCCGCTTCGGCCGCCTCTCCGGTCTTGCTTGTGCGGTTTCCTGGATCCATGGCCAAGTCGTGCAGCATCGCCTGCAGGCCTTCTTCCACAGCCAGGTCCTCGGGGTCCTTGGAGGCTGCCGGCTTCTTTGGTTTCTTCTCCTTCTTCTCCTTCGTCGGCTGCTGGGCAGCAGCATCGGCTTTGGCTTTGGCTTTGGCTTCGGCTTCGGCAATCTGTTGTCGCGTGGCCGCCAGGGTGTCAATGTCGTTGACCTCGATCTCTTCGCCGTCGACGCCAACCAGCTTGACGCCGCCGCGTGTCTTGGGTGCCCGCGACCAGACGGCGCCGTCGTCTTCGATTGCTGGTGCTGCTGCTGCTGCGGATCCTTCTCCAGCTGCTGCACCGTTGTCGCGGACAAACAGATCCGAGTCGGAGCTGTCCGAGTCGACGCCGATTGCGTTGGCACCGGACGTGCCGGCGGCTTCCAGCTCGGCTGTGGTCGCCACCACGACCTCGGCTTCGCGGTGCTCTTCGCGCTTGATACCCATGGGCAGTAGCTGCTGTCCCGTTTTGGATGAGCCGCCAGCACCGGCATGCTCGTCCTTGATGGGCACGTCGCCGTCTTCGTATTCGCCCGAGCGGCCGTTGAACATGTCCGTGTTGAGCCGGTTGTCTACCTCCACATGGCCACCAGTGGAAAACCCACCACCGCCGCCGCCAGACCCGCCTGCGCGGCCGCTGCCAAAACCACCACCACCACCACCACCTCCCCCTCCACCGAAACCGCCGCCGCCGCCAAATCCGCCCGATGTGTGGCCCCGACCTTGTGCTACTGTATTCCATCTGTTAGTAACAAAAAAAAAGGTTGCAAACAAACACGGCTGGCTTCTCCCTTCTCCTCGCCCAATGTACGTACATGCTCCGGGCGCTTGTGAGAACGGACCGCTCGGCGTGACGGTGCGCCGGATCAGTCCGTCCCGCCCGCCGCCAAAGTCGCCCCGGCCGCGCCCCCGCCCGCCACGTCCGCGTCCCCCCCGACCGCTCAGTAGCCGGTTCTCTCTCCGTCTGCGCGCCTCCTCGGCCGCAACCTGGCTCTGCAGATTCTTTTCTTCCGCCTCGGCCAGGGCCTTGCGCTCTTCTTCGCTGCGACGGACAGCCTTGGGGCGAAACTTGAACGACCGGCTCGCAGCCGAGCGTTTTGGTGCTGTTGCTGCTGCTGCTGCTTCTGCCGCTGTGGATGTGGACGGTGTTGTTGTTGCTGCTGTTGCTACTTTGGATTCGGGAACAGGCTGGAGTGTTGTTCGGGGTGCCGCTGCTGCGACAGGAGCAGGCTCTGGTGCCGACGCTGGCACTGCTGTGTCAACCGCCATGGCTTCTGCTGGAGGAGGTGCAGCATCGCCGGCGTCTGTGCTGTCGTTGGACGCGCCTCCGCTGCGTGTTGATCGTGACGAGGAGGCACCCGCTCTTGGAGCGCCTCGGCGAGTGCGCGGCGGCATTGCTGAGCAAGAAAGGAAGGAACGAAGAAAGGAGGGCCTGTCGGTATGGATATTTCGGGGCAGGAGCAGGCGGGGTTTTGTGCGAGGAGCTTGCTGAGTATGAATCTGGTCGTATCACCTGACCATTGGGGAAAGAAGGAGTATGTTTCGCAAAAAAAAAAAAAAAAGATCCAGGGAAGGTGCGATCGAGAAAAAAGCTTGACGTTCTCTTTCCCTATGACAGAAAAATGTCAAGAAACCCCACATTAAAAGTGAGAGAGCTCTTTCCCGCTATTTTTTTTCTGACCAGGCCAGGCTTACACAGGATCTAGCGACACACAGTGCTCCACCAATAGAATGGTGGGGGACGAGCTTTTTGTGACCGAAGCTCCTATATAATTGGGTTATCCAATCAAGGCGTTGTCTTATTATCGGTATCAGTGGCCATATGGGGCCTGGGAAAATGCGACGAACGACCTACAAGGCTCTACAAGCCACTTCAGCCAGACTAGACTATCCATGTCCTCCGTTCTCTTTCCCCCCCCATCAAGTTGGACCCTGGCGAACCAATGCACATGAAAGGGGACTCTTGTATCCCAACAATGAGACAGAAGGATAGCAATTGCGTTCAGTTGTGACCTATTTGGGCTTGCGACTGAGAAGTGCATACCCATTTTCAGCACACAGACACAGCGGGTTCTCCGCACCTGAGAGTCTGTTTGTTTCCTGCCTCGTTCTTTTGCTTTGGTCCGCCCAAAAAAGCATACACACATATGAACTCTCCTTTCCCTGCGTCGGCCGCGCATCCCGGCACCGGCCGCATCGTCGTCGCCGTCTTTCCCAATGGCGAGCCAGGACTCGAGACTGTCGCCTACCAGTACCCGCTGAAGCTGATTGCGCCCGCGGGTGGAGGCGGCACCGACACCAACAGCCCGTCCGACGCTTCCAAGAAGAGCGCCCTGGTGTTTTTGCTGTCGTACGGCGGCGGTCTCGTCGCCGGCGACCAGGTCCATCTGGGCATTGACGTCCGCGCCGGGGCGCGGCTCTGTCTTGTCACGCAAGGGCACACCAAAGTGTTCAAGGCGCGGGAGAGTGGAGGAGGTGGAGGAGGAGGAGGCGGAGGGAGTTCTTCTTTGCGTCTGCCGACCCGGCAGACCTTGGACATGCACATCGCCCACGGCGCCGCCCTCTGCCTCCTCCCGGACCCCGTACAGCCGTTCGCCGACAGCGTCTACGAGCAGGTCCAGACGGTGCGCATGGCCGCCGACGGGACCACCTCCTTGTGTCTGCTGGACTGGGTCACGCAGGGCCGCTCGGCCCGGGGCGAGAACTGGAGCTTTACCCGGTGGACAGGGCGGAACGAGGTGTGGCTGGCGGGGGGCCACCCGAACACGCCAGCCGACCAGAAGCCCCAAAAAGACCGCCTGCTCGTCCGGGACGCGGTCCTGTTGGAGCCCGGCCTGATCCACCCGCCGCCCGCGCTCACCACCACGGCCCTGCGCGACGCCATGCACAGCCTGGCCGTGTTCGGCACGCTGATCCTGCGGGGCCCGCTGGTCGAGGCCACGGGGCGGTTCTTTCTGAGCGAGTTTGGGGCGCTGCCCAGGCTGGGTGGGCGAGACTGGGGGACAGGGACAGGCGGAGGCAAGGCGGGATCCGATAAGGTGGAGGAGGAGGAGGAGGAGGAGGCGGCGTCTACTGGCACCGAGGGACAGCCGTCTGGACCGCTTTCTAGAAGACAACCACTCGAGGCGTGGCGGGCGGAACGACTGGAACTGGAGCGACAGCACGGCGTGCTGTGGTCAGCGGCTTCGGTCCGGGGCTGCGTGGTGGTCAAGTTTGGCGCGCGGACGGTAGAAGGGGCACGGCTGTGGATTGGGGGGATGCTGATCCGGGAACGCAGCATAGAAGCAGCATTTGGCAGTGAGGCCCTGATGTGTGTGAGGTAAACGAGGAGGGAGAGAGGGGGGGATTTGACTGTCACACATTTCACGATTGGTGGTCATGATAACAAAACATGTATATTACAAGATATCAAAGAAGCATATATGAAAGCGTTGCATGAATAAAAAGAGGAAAAAAGCGCTTTTGTATTTTTCATTTCAGCCGTCTATTCTTTTTTGTTTTGTCTCTTCTAGCTGTGCAGGTAGACAATTTCTTTTCCTTTTTCTCAGTTTAGGCGTCTGTCTCTGCGCGAATAACAGCCATGGGAGGACTTGCAGAGCGTGATTTCTTAGGACGAGTGGCAAATAACAGTAGAAATACATTTTCCCAAGATGAATGGAAAGGGCAGGGGGACATGGAAACAAGAGACATAAAGATGAGCGATGAGAGAAAATAAAAAGAAAAACTAAGAGGGTAAAGAAACAGGGGAAAGAAGCATGAAGAAACAAAGCCAAAGGAACCAGCATGAGTCGCATTGATAACCCGAATTCCAGCCTGACCCCTCGGGCTCGAATGATCCTGCTCCGACGCCGGCAAAAGTAAAGATGAAAAATAAGAATGTAATATGTTAAAAAGGAACAAGAAGAACCCAAATTTCCGTCGTAAGAATCATAAACGATTAAAGTGCAAGAAGATGCTCGCTCTCTCTTTTCTCGTTGCTGTGCTCGACAACTCTCCGTCTCTGGCCGGGAGTCGCTTATGTGGTGATGGTGCTGAGTTCAGGGAAGAACTGGGCAATCTTGTTGGGGTCGCCATAACTGTTCCGTGGTGGCTCCCCTGGTGTCAGGGGCGTCATGGGCTCCGGGTCCGACAGATAATGGTTGTTGGTGTTCTCCAGCTCGTTCAGAGACATGCGCTTCTTCTTGATATTGCCTTGCACCGGCCGATTGGTCGATAATTGGCGTGCAAGCGGCGGCGCCGACGCTGTGGACAGATTGTCTGCTTGGATAGGCGTCGAGACACCGTTCGAAGCATGGTTGACCTGGTGGTGGTGGTGGTTGGCGAGGCTGGCGAGCTCGGCAGCGGCGGATACCGACGGGCCGTAGGACGTTGTGCGCGAGTGTCTGGCACTCGAGAACTCGGGCGTGCGCGAACGCAACATGCTGAAGGGGATGGTCGGGCCGAGGACCTTCTTGTGCAAGTCGGCCGGCTCCGGCACGACGGAGGAAACGGGAACGGGAGTCTTCTCGTTGGCCTGGAGGCCCTTGGCTTGGACAAAGGCGGCAGAGCGGACGTGGGATGGGCCACGGTTGGAATACTGATCGAGGATGGGGTGGACCATGACGGTCTGGCCGTGGATGGTAAGAATGGAGTTTGTCGGCACATTGACCCAGTTTTCTGAAAAAGAAGTTAGAAGAGCACATAGAAGAGCACACCCCCCCCAAAAAAAGGAAAAGACAGTCGTCGACTTACCACGCTCAAAGGTCAGCGGCTCGCTGGCCACCAGCACCACATCGGCGCCCTTGTCGCGGCGCTGCATCTGGTAGTCCTTGTCCTCACCCGGGCGGGTCGGCCGCTTCTCCCACTGGCTGCCGGACGAGTAGTAGAGGCTGGCGGCCTGGTCCGTGGCGCTGCTGATGTAGCGGGTGCAGATGACGCTGTGGCCGTCAGACAGGGCAAAGTTGAGCAGGCTGCGGGTGTCGACGTTCTCGGCATGGACGACGCTCTCGGGAATGGAGTCGATCAGCTCGTTGATGAGGGCAATGGTGCGCAGCATGGCGCGGCGCAGAATGTCGGGGCCGAAGCCCTTCTCGGGCTGGTTGTCCGGGTTGCAGCCGAGGCGCTCGAGCGTGTCGAGGAAGAGCGCGAAAGCCCACTCGCTGTCGGTGCCGCCCGAGACGGTATGGTACCACTTGTCGGCCAGACGCGCGCCCAGGCGGCGCTTGATGTGCTTCCAGCCGCCGAGCCCGCCGTTGTGCATCCACATGAGGCTGCCGTACGAGAAGGGGTGGCAGTTCTCCTCGCTCAGGTTGCCGCCCGTAGCCGCGCGCACGTGGGCAAAGACGAGGCGGGAGGCGGTCTTCTTGGCGATGCGCTCGAGGTTGGCGCAGTTCCAGGCCGGGATGGTCGAGCGGAAGAGGCAGGGCGCCTCGCCGAGTTTGGGGTCGGTGTAGAAGCCGATGCCGAAGCCGTCAGCATTGTTCTGGCCGCGGGTGGTGTCCTAGCAGGAGGGATATGAGAGTCAGCTGCAAGAGCAAAAAAAAAAATCAACAAAGAAACAAAGAGAAAAGAAGTAGGAACGCACTATGCGCAAGCGCGAATCGAAAGACTGCTTCAGTATGGAATGTGTCGGGTCGAGGATCAGGTTCGAGAGCAGGATCTCGTCCCTGCCCTTGTAAACCTGCAAGAGGGAAGAAGAGAGGTCAGCCACAATCTTGGTTCTTTCTGTTTTCTCCCACCATAGAGAAGACCAGCAGCCACGGAGACGCCTACAAGAAAGCGGCACATCTTGGAGCCGCGGGACGAGAGGACGAGCACAGCAGGAAATTGGACGGTGCTGTATTGTATGGATAGAGAGGGAAGGTCGAGAGAAGACTGCAAGAAGACTGCAAGGAGGAGAGAGGACTGCAGAGAGACCAAGCCGAAAGGCGTCGACGCAAAAGGGTCGGAGGAGACGATAAAAAGGCGGTCGCAGGAAAAAGGAACCAAGAGGGATTTCCAGGGACGACGATCGGAAGATGACGCTCGGCGGACCCGATAAGCACCACGAAGAGGACAGAAGACGAAGACACGGTCGCAGCAAGGAGAGGAGGCACGCGAGACGAGAGGCAAAGCACAGAGAAATGCAGCAGAGCACAGGCGGCGCGGTGAGCAGGTGGTGAGCAGAGGTCAGAGTCTATGGGAAGAGCAATTCGTGATGCCGGGAGCAGGCAAATGGGAATGCAGTGTAATAAGATATTGCGGGCCAGCCAGAGCGAAAGAGTCAGAAGACAAGCCACTCCCGCGTGAGACAGGAGAGGAAAAGGGCAGGTGGGCCCTGTCTTTGATTGGGAGCCCGGTGGAGCCGTGGATCTGCTGCTAGTGGGCGGCAGCCTTTCTCGTTTGGCAGAGTTTTGCAGGCCGCTTTTGCAGGGTTTTTTCTGGGCGGCTTCTGGTGGTCGACTATGGAAAAGTAAATCTCGTTTAGGACGATACGGAGCAACTAGTTCGTTCAGCTCGCTCGTTCCGTTGGGCTCGCCGGGTCGTGCTTTCTTTTTCTGGCCCGGCATGCTTTCTTTTTCGTGCCTTTTTTTTTCGGCGTGCCAGCAGCGCTGGGACGCGTACAGGGAAGCGACGTCCCAGCAGCTGCAAGCCCTTGCGGCGGAGAGTGGGTTCCGGTGGACGCTGAGCTGGGTTGCAGGCGGGCCTGGAGCGCCCATAAGGCTGGGGTTTTAGTGTCCTTCTGCGCTGATGAAATCCGGTTGCCAAATGGCGACATGCCCAATTGGAAAGAGGCAATCTGTCGGCATGATTGGCCATTGCGCGCTTGCTTTCATCAGCTCAGCCCTCGGATCACGCAGCCACTTTGCCCACTCGCATGTAGCCTAACTACCACAACCCCCCTTAGACATTTCTTGCTGCCTCTTCGTATTTCTTTTCGTCCCTTTCACATTTGCACATCTTCATTTTACAAAGTACATGCCTTTGGCCGACTGTTCTCGATTTCAAGCACTCGCGCTCTCGTTGACTGCGCCAAAACCATAGCTGTGCCCACCCGCGTGCTTGTTGCGCTGCATGGCGGCACACCGCATAACTGCACAGCAAACACACCCCTTGTCTGGCCGGGACCCCTGGACTTCGTTTGCTGTGACATCTTCTGTGCGACAAAAGGCACTGCCGTCGCGTGCCACGTTCACGAACGCACGGATACACAAGACAGGCACAGTTATGAGTGCTTTTGCGGGCTCGATTGAGCACAGGGTATTGACTGCGCCTCACTTGCAAGAAATAAAGGGCGTGCATTGGGGCATTTGTATCGAGTCAATGTATTTGAGAAAAAAAAGGACACAAAAAGTAAGACACAAGATTTGAAAGTAAAGAGAAGCGTGGCCAAAGGATTGGTGCTTCCATTTGCCATACGAGTCAGGGGGCGGAATCGATTTTCCAAATCCCCCAAAGGGATGCAATCCCTTCCGAAGTATCGACAGTTCCAATATCCATTCAACAGCAATCGCGCCAGTCCGAATCACCATTTCGCCCGCAGGCTCCTGTCATGCAGCAGACGGGCTGCAAAGGTGATCAGACCCCCGACAGACAGAGCGCATCCTGCAAAGATGATGAGCGGCTGGTATCCTTCACGCGTCTGGAACTTTATCATAGCCCCAGCAATTGGCGTTCCCACCAAGAAAGTGACGGATGTCACGATACCGAATGCCCCAAGTCGGGCGCCGAGCTTCTCTGCCGGGATAATCTGTCCCGTGGCCGCTGGCATGACAGAGATAAAGACGCCCGACGCAATGCCGTAGAGAATGGCAAAGGCCACGAGGACGCCCGGATGCGTTGCAGGCAGCCACATGGCCAGACAGAAGACGCCGCACAAGGTCGTCATCGGGCACAGCACATTGAGGCGGCCCATATGGTCGGCAGCCCAACCTCCACTGTAATCACTCGTCAGCAAAGCGGTCAAAGAACAAGACAGAACCGAAATTGGAAATCCATAGTTTGGGCAAAAAGAGGAACTTGCACTATTCGACCGACCAAGCTGGATGCATTGATCAGCGGCAGTAGGTATGGCTGCAAGTTGCTCTCCGGCGCGATGATACTGCAGTACGTCTCCAGATAGTAGAATGGCACGTACACGCCCAGGCTGGCGACGGCCGCACCGACGGATAGGCATGCGTACCGCGGGTCCCGGAAACCACCATAGTCCAGCAGGTCGCCCCACGACTGCAGCTTCTTCGGCGGGTGCCGCGCCCGCGACACCGTCATCGCCACCGCATAACAGCAGAGCAGCACCAATGCGCCAGCACGAAGCGTCCAGGCAAAGCCGACTTGCGGAATGGCCACCATCCGCGCAAACATAATCGGTAGCGTCACGCCGCCCATGCTGCTGCCGCACGCCACGATGCCCATGGCCAGCGCGCGGCGTCGGTGAAAATACTGACCGGCAACGGCCAGCGCAGGCTGTACGCCATAGGAAACAGTGAGGCCAAAGAGGACCGACTGGGCCAGAAACAGTTGCCAGATAGAGTGACTCCCGGCGTGCGGATTGAGTGAACGACGTGGCCAGCATGGAGCCGGCACCGCCGACGGCGGCCACGGGGTAGAGCCAGGTGAGGCCGTAGGTGTCAAAGAGGGCGCCGGCGACAGTCCCAGACAGATACATCAAGGTGATCTGAAGGGTGCCGAGAAACGAGATGGTGGAGGCCGAGTAGGCAGACTGATAGGCGGACTGGTAGTAGGTCTGGAAGAAGCCGAAGCTATTGACGACGCCAAAGGTGGCAAAGTAGACAAGGAAGGAGCCGAAGATGGCGAGCCAGGCACGCAGACCGCCCTCATGTTCGTCGAGATCTTGGTGCTCATCTTCAGTCTCCTCATGCCCAGCCACTTTGGCATCTCCTGCCTCTTCAAGTGCAGCAGATTCCAACTCGGCCGTAGCAGGGTCCAGCCCTGAGCTGCTCAGGGTGTTTCCATTGTGCTGCTTGTCCGGGACGACAGCTGCAATTGTGCTGTCTTCCGGTTCAGAAACAACGACGACAGATCTGCCATGTCCCTCGGGCTGATGTTTGTCTGTATGAGTGTTACCCATTCTGGTTTGTAACCTGGGGGGTGTGGAGGTAATGTATGCTTACAGCGCAGCGAAAGAACCGTCGACGAGGCGCGACGACGACGGAGAGTCTACGCGGAGAGTTCTGTTAGCTCTGTGGCTTTGTCGGGAATTGCAATGGCAAAGGCCGACAATATATAAAATGGTCTTCTTACAGTAAAGAGTCTTAAAGAAGAGGAAGATGCTATTACAAGCCTTTCGTGTGACTCAATTCAGTGGGGACAGGGTGTCTTTTAAACACAACATAGGATGACCTACAGGGGTCCAGCATCGAATGACTAACAGAGCTAACCACAAAGGTGAAAGCGGTCAACTCAACTACGTCAATGGCAACCTTGACACGTGACTTTGCGGGGGTCAAGCCACCGCTATCAGGGAGGGACCCAAGTGGCGGTGATACCCTTCGAGAGTCCCATGCCACCAATCACCCCCTTCTGTTTTTCTCCCGTCACATCAGGGCAGCCATAAAAAAATTATGGGAAGCCTGGAACGCCTGACCTCGACACAACTTTGGCGGTTTCCGTGAATGCGACCCCCCGGAACAAACAACCCATTATCATGAACACGGCGCCCACGGACTCGGATCCTGTCGATGCTCCGTCCGTCGCCTGTTGAACAGGACGAGCGTTTTCTTTCTCGCTCATAACAAGGCAGCAGCCACAAATTGTTGAGCTGGCAATTCTGCCGAAACCCAACCTTTTTTCTTCCTCAAACACAACCACACAACCGCACACACACACACGCACACACGGCCATGAGTGGACGGAGGATAGCCGCGATGGCCCTCGGGCCTCTGACTCGCCGCCGGATGGCCCAGGCGGCCATCCGGGCCTACCACGTCCGGCTGCCGACGGGTGGCTTACACCGCGTGGAGGGGACGCTCCGCAGCGCCAGTCGACGGCTGGGGTTCCCGGTGAACGGCTACCACAACGCGGTCACGGTGCGGAATGTGTCGTTTGCACGGATGATCCCCAAGCTGGTCGTCAAGTTTGCGCGGATCCCGGCCATGTTCGGTGGCGTGATGCTCGGCGCGGCCGCCTGGGTGCAGTACCAGGCCGTTCGTAAGTGAAGCCCGGACGGGGCGGGAAGCCGGTGAGGGAAGCCGGCGATGTTGCCAATGCGACAAGAATGCTGACAGTCCTGGGTTTGTCTGCAGAGGTCGGAAACTCGGCATACGACATGTACAAGACCACACGAGATACGGTCACCGACACAGCGTCGTCGCTGTGGGAAGGGGCCATGGACATGGCCAACCAGACGAAGCGAGGATGGGACAGCACAAAGGAGCAGGTGGAAGTGCCAGAGTGGCTGCAAAAGATCCTGCGGCTGCAGGAGGAGATGGGGCTCGGCAAGGGAGGCTCGGAGGGTGGCGGCCCGGGCGGCAAGGAGCCCAAGGACGGCAAGGGCGGTGCGGCGGCGGCGGCGGCGACGGCGGGAGCCACAGCGTATGCGTACGGCGACGACGAGGACGAGAAAGGCCAGCAGCGGCAGAAGCAGCAGCAGCAGTCCGGCGCGGCGTCCCCGGAGTCGGCGCGCGACGACCAGATGATGGTGTTCACCAAGAAGATGATTGAGATCCGCAACATCCTGCAGAAAGTGGGCCAGTCGAGCACGCTGACGCTGCCGTCGATCGTGGTGATCGGCTCGCAGTCGTCGGGCAAGAGCTCGGTGCTGGAGGCGATTGTGGGCCACGAGTTCCTGCCCAAGGGCTCCAACATGGTGACGCGGCGGCCGATCGAGCTGACGCTGGTCAACACGCCCGAGTCGCAGGCGGAGTACGGCGAGTTCCCGGACCTGGGCCTGCGGCGCGTGACGGACTTCTCCTCGATCCAGCGCACGCTGACGGAGCTCAACCTGGCCGTGCCGGACACGGAGTGCGTGTCGGACGACCCGATCCACCTGACGGTGTACTCGCCCAACGTGCCGGACCTGTCGCTGATCGACCTGCCGGGCTACATCCAGGTGGTCGGCCACAACCAGCCGCTCGAGCTCAAGCAGAAGATCTCGGAGCTGTGCGACAAGTACATCCAGGCGCCCAACGTCATCCTCGCCATCTCGGCCGCCGACGTCGACCTGGCCAACTCGACCGCGCTGCGCGCCAGCCGCCGCGTCGACCCGCGCGGCGAGCGCACCATTGGCGTCGTCACCAAGATGGACCTCGTCGACGCCACCCGCGGCGCCGCCATCCTGCAGGACCGCCAGTACCCGCTGCGCCTGGGCTACGTCGGCGTCGTGTCGCGCGCGCCGCCGTCGGCCACCGCCGTCGGCCTGTTCAACAAGATGAGCCACGCCGGCGGCGGCGGCGGCAGCAGCGTGTCCGCGCTGATTGCCCAGAACGAGAGGGAGTTCTTCTCGCAGCACCCGCTCGAGTTCGGGCCCGACGCCGGCGTGTTCGTGGGCACGACCACGCTGCGCAAGAAGCTGATGAAGGTGCTGGAGCAGACCATGTCCAACAGCCTGCAGGGCACCACCGACGCCATCCGCCAGGAGCTCGAGGAGGCCACCTACGAGTTCAAGGTGCAGTACAACGACCGCCCGCTGTCGGCCGAGTCGTACCTGGCCGAGAGCCTCGACGGCTTCAAGCACGCCTTCAAGCAGTTTGCCGAGGAGTTTGGCCGTCCGCAAATGCTGCAGCTGCTCAAGGGCGAGCTGGACCAGCGCGTGCTCGACGTGCTGGCCCAGCGCTACTGGAACAAGCCCGTGTCCGATCTGAGCCCGGCCGTGCCCGAGCCCGACCCGCTCGCCGACCTGCCCAAGGCCGACCCGGACTCGCTGTACTGGCACCGCCAGCTCGACGCCTCCACGTCGCAGCTGACCAAGCTGGGCATCGGCCGCCTGGCCACGACCGTCGTGGCCACCAGCATCCAGCAGAACGTCGACCGCCTGATTTCCCATTCCAACTTTGTCAACCACCCGTTTGCGCGCCAGGCCATCCAGGAGGCCGCCTCGAGCATCCTCAACGACCGCTTCTACAGCACCAGCGACCAGGTCGAGAACTGCATCAAGCCCTACAAGTACGAGATCGAGCTCGAGGACCGCGAGTGGGACGGCGGCCGCGAGCACGCCGCCACCGTCCTCAAGGGCGAGCTCGGCGCCTGCCAGGACGCCCTCAAGCGTCTCGAGGCCTCCGTCGGCGGCCGCCGCAAGCTCAACGAGGTCGTCAACTTTGTCGACAAGGCCCGCCGCGGCGACGTTGTCGTCGAAGGCGAGCACCGCACCGGTGCCGGCGGCTTTAGTGCCGCCCTCCTCCAAAAAGGTACTTTTCTTTTTTTTTTCTCTCCTCGCTTCGCTCGTCCAGTACTAACTCTTACCAGGCCGCGAGGCTGTCTTCCTCCGTGACCGCGCCGGCATCATCAACATGCGCCTCCTTGCCGCCCGCTCGTCCCAGTGCCGCACCCTCAAGAACAAGTACTACTGTCCCGAGGTCTTCTTAGACGCCGTGGCCACCAAGCTCGCCAGCACCGCCGTCCTCTTCCTCAACGTGGAGCTCCTCTCCGAGTTCTACTACAACTTCCCCCGCGAGCTCGACCAGCGCCTCGGCCGCCATCTGTCCGACGAAGAGATTGAGCGGTTCGCCAAGGAAGACCCCAAGATCAAGCGCCACATCGAGGTCATCCGGCGCAAGGAGCTGCTGGAGCTCGTGCTGGACAAGATGGAGAGCCTGCGGGCGCTCGAGGGGCGAGAGAAGCTGCGGCGCGGCGCCAACGGCACTCCTCTCGACGGACCGGGCGGTAAGAAGTCGCGGTGGGGGATCTTTTAAAGGGGGGGGAGGTGGAGGGTTGACAACCAAGCAAACTCTCCCCAAGGCGAACTTCAAAGGTGAAAGACCAAAATAAGAAAGAACGATATCGGGGATGCTCTCTACTGTGCATTGGAGTTCCGTGGAGTTGTTTTATTTTCATTCTGTTGTTATGATCGTTTTTTGTCATGTTTTTTTTTTCTGGTTTTCTCCCATACATATCATTCGTTTTTTTTTTTTTTTGCGTAACCACTAGAATCCCAGCTTGACGCTTCTGAGGCTTCCTCTCTCACTCTCATATTTTTTTTTTTTTGCACATTCACATTCACATTTACGTCCGCGTCCACGTCTACGTCCACGTCCACACGCCCACCCTGTCTTTTGCCTTTCCATCTTTCCTTAGATATTGACACGCTTACATGCATTTGTGTATATATAAGAAAAAAAAGAGACCAATACCCTCCTCGAAATAGAGATGATCAGATATCGTCACGAGTTTATTTGTTGGACAGCAAAGAACGAAGATCTGCGCATGGTATCCAAACCATTCAGAAAATGCAAGGCCAATCGTGCCAGAACAAGACCCAATGTTATGTATTCATGAAAACTGTATGTAGATGGCCGATGCAGCAAATGAAGATGAAGACGATACACACACATATATGTGTGCGATAACCCATGAAATTAAGATGGAAAGAACCTGTTCAAACGCCGATCCTCCGCTTTTCTCCTCCTCTTGTTTCTCTCTTTTCCCCTCTCACAACCCATCTACACTCGTCTGCACCGTCACTTCCCACCGCAGACTGTTGCCCCGTCCATACCCTTCGCCCAGCCGGTTCTGGATCACCCGGGCCACCCGCTGGCGCAGCTGCCGCAGCGACCCGTCGTCGCATCCGCGCACCACCCGCACCCGCAGGTTCGCCATGCACAGCCCGTAGTGCACCTGCCAGAACTGCGCGTCCTCCACCCGGGCGACCTGCGGCTGCGCGGCAATCTCGGACAGCACAGCCGACACGGAGCTTTTCGGGTCCTCGCTTCCCGACGTGGTGGCTATGGTGGAAGCTGCGGCGGATGGCGGCGGTGGTGGCTGCAGAGGAATGCTCATGTCAATGTCGCCGACAAACATTTGGCTGTTGCGCTTGTTGGCGGTCGATGTGCTGCTCGTGCTCGTCGTCGTGGACAGCGTCGTGCCGTTGTTGGCCTTGCCCGAGTACGACATCAGCAGCATAAACCCCTGCGCCACGGCGAGCCGCGCACCCAGCAGCAGCATCGACAGCGCAATCGTCGCGCACAGCAGCCGGTCCAGCCACGGCTGCACGGCCACGAACAGCAGCGGCAGCAGCAGCAGGACCAGCGACACGGTCAGCGTCAGGAAATGGAACGGGTTCGCCACCACGGCCGGCAGGCTGAGGCCGGCCAGGAACTGGCCGCCGGCGCCGGCGCCGGCGCCGTTCTTGTTGAGAAGCGCCGACAGAAAAGGAACGTTCTTGTAGGAGGGCACGACGCCGTGCAGGAGTAGCAGGGCGCGGCGGATGCGCGCATGGTTGCCCAGGCCGTAGGCGCTCACGAGCGTGCTGGAAAAGGCGGCCAGCGCGGCGACGTCGATCGAGCCGGGGCTGATGTAGCGGGGATGGCTCCCCGGGTTGGCGGCCACCCCCCCGCCCGCACCCGAGCCAGAATCGAGGCCGGCCACGCCGGCCATCCGGCTGGCCAGGTCCACATGGTGGTGGTCGTGGTGCCCGCTGCCGTGGCCGTGGTGGGCATGCACGCCGCCGGCGAACGCCTCGAGCACGTCCTTGAGGTCGTGGCTCAGCAGGTCGAAGCCGCCAAAGACCAGGAAAATGCTCATGGCGAAGCCGGCGAGGACCTCGGCGCGGCGCAGTCCGAACGGGTGGCGGATGGTGGAGCGGCGCCAGACCTCAAAGTTGCCGAGGACGTCGACGGCGACGCAGACGGCGGCCGAGCCGACGTCGAAGAACACGAGATGCGAAAGCGCGGTCAGGGCCAGGCTGTCGCCGCCCTCGGCGGCGCACAGAAACACAAAGACGGCCACGGCGGCGTGGCACAAGCACCAGTAGAAGCGGGCGCGCTGGTCACGCTGCATGCTGGCCCAGGCCTCGCGGAGCGTGGGCACGGGCAGGGAAGCGGGCAGGACAGGCGGTGGCCGCGGCGGCGGTTCCTGGAAGATCTGGTGCTGGGCGGAGATGCTGGAGTGTTTGTAGCGATGGCCACGACGGAGGCCAATGTTCTGGGGACTTGGTTAGTATAGGCAGCAAGGCAGGCACAGGCGGGCTCTTGAAGAGAGGCAGACTGGGGTCGCAGGACACAAGAGGCAACCGCAGTTTGACAGAGAAGGAAGGCACTTTGACGCACCGACTTGACAGGGGATGTCGAGATGTATTGGGTCTGGAAATTGAAGGGATTCTCGGGGGTGACGGCGCCTGCGCGCGACGGGATGGGCACGGCTCCCGAGCCGAGCTCGTCAGACGAGCCGGAGGCGCTGCCGTCGGAGCTGCCGCCGGCCGCTGCTGTTGCCGAGGAAGCCATGATGCCGGGCGGGCGCAGAAAGCTGCTGCTGCTGCTGCTGTTGCTGTTGCTGCGGCTGTAGAAGCGCGAGGAGGCCGCGTGCGGCGGCAGGAGATTGGCGCCGGAGGGGGACAGCAGAGAGGGCGTCGACGCCGCGGCACCAGAGAGAGGGAAGAGAGCCGGCGGCTGCGGCAGCAGGACGGGCGACGGGCTGCGTCTCAGAAGAGCAGCGGCATGCGGATTGAAGGGCTCGTCGGGGTTGAAGAAGGAGCTGCTTCGGTTGTGGTTGTGGTAGAAGCTGTGGCGGTGGTCGGAGGAGGAGGGAGCGTCGGAATGGGTGTCGGAGTGGACGTCGGAATGGGTGGAATGAACGTCGGAATGAAGATCGGAGCCCTCGCCGTCCGAGGTGGGCTCGAAGACGATGGAAGGCGGCGGAGGAGAGGCCAGGCGAGCAAGCGAAGAAGAGACGTCGTCGGCGGCAGAGGGCGGCGGTGGAAGGATGATGGGCGGTGGGCCGGACGCCATGTGCATTGGGAATGGAGGGCCAGAAGCAGGAGAGCTTCCGGGGGAAAGGGGGGGGGAGGGAGAAAAGGGAGAAAGACAAAAGGGAGAAGGGGGAGAGAGAGTGTGTTCGAGTTCGTATTGGCAGTATTGACTTGTCGTTTCTTCTTTGGGCTAGCGCCTGCTCAGGGGCGTTCACGGCTGTTGCGCCTGGAGATGGTGGCAGAGTAGCAGTGGACCCGAGACAGCACAGGGCGGACGCTGGCGATCGTCATGAAGCGCGCGCAGGCAGTCAATGGGCGGACAACGGGCGATGCGCAAAGGGCACAGAGACAAGCAAGGAGGAGGTTGTGGAAAAGAGAAGGATGGAAAATTGGCGTCCCCTCGTCTGCACTAAACAGCGGAAGAGGGCTGCGTATGCAGTTATGCAACTACACAGAACGGGGCCTTGTACGCGTACTTTTCAGCTGCTGCTCTCAGCTGTTTGGTGCCGTTTCTGGGGGGGCCCACCAAACAGCTGTCCTACAAGGTACTCTCCTCCTAGTAACTACTATTAAGAGCCTAGTGTTTCGAAAAGGCCCAGCTCCCTTACATACGACCTCGTCGCGCGTTCTCTTCGTGATTCGGCGCGCAAATGCAGCTTCTGGCAAGGCACACGGATGCAGACAACCAAGCACGAGCTCGGTGACGAGTCCAGGATGCGTTGTCTGCTCACTATAGACTACGGACAGTCTTGAGCCAATCCCGAACCAGGCTGTCTCGATGGGACTTGTTTTCTAGAACAGCTTCGTAGAGACGAACACCTTAAAAAAAAAAGTCACGTACGCCTTGTCATTTACCGTCTGACTGTAGCTTCTTGCGCACCTTGTGTCTGTCAGTGCCCGCAGAGAGCTCGCATCGGTAATGTCAAGCGTGGTCAACACACCGCCAGTGGCGGAATGGATCAGGATGGACGAGCATACGACGAGATCGGTCAGCCAAACGAAACGAGGGGCGCCCAACTTGGCGCGGAAATCCATCCTCCTTACCTGACCCTGCCGCCAAGTTGGCCATGTGGTCGAGCGAGTGCATCGAACACAGGTACACGGACGGCAACGTGGCGGCCTCTTCCAAGGTCATCCAGTCCGGCATCCGATGGCAGCGGCGGGCCGCCTTTCGACAGCCGAGGAGAAAACAGCATCGGCTATGCAGGCAGTGGTGGTCCTGGTGGCCGGGAGGGCCACGTGCTCCATGAACCTGGCCACCAGCAAAGGTCATCCGAACTTCCGCGACCGCATCACGCTGCAGACGTACTTGAAGCTGGCGCTGTTCCAGCCCAAAGCACGGCTTCTGATGCTGGAGGAGGTGCCCGTCACGATGATCATTCCTGCGCTCGACGACATCAGCTCGCCCGAAGAGCAGAAGGAAGTGTTTGGATCTCTAGCCGGGCCAAAGAGGCTGTACTGCGCGGATGGCGGCGGCCACATGTCCATTCTCACGGGAAACGGAGCCCATGAAATCATGCAGGTCATGCTCACGTTCTTTGCTGACGCACTAGCTGGACACGAAATATAGATACGAATATTGTACTCGACATGGACGATAGCACGGTAGGGCTGTATCGCAGGCCTCGTTTCACTTGCGGTATGCCCCCGATCGGGGTTCTGGTATGTGCCGCCATTCGGACACTGTTGTGCCATGCATGGTTACGCGCAAACATGCAGGCATTGTCTGCTTTCCCTACACACGACAGAGTCTCCCGTCCCCCTCCAACTTCCAGCAGGCGTCGGATCCCACCGACGAATGTTGCCACAGAACAAACTCGGGGTGGTCGTACTTCTCCTTGATGCCCAGGAGCCTGTGGTAAGTGGCACCGAAGTCGTCGTGCTTCCAGTCCGAGTCGTCAAACGTGGCCTCGTTGATGTACGCGCCACCACCCAGGGCCTTGAACGCATCTTGCCACTTGTTTGCAGTGGCCTGAATCTCTTCCAGTCGCTGGACTGCGGCGTCGGTCACGACGATCTTGTACGCGCCAAGGAGATACGTCCAGTTGTTCCTCACAGCAGACAGCGCGATGAGCCAGCCACCCAGTGAGGGTCTGGTAAATCTCGTCAGGGAAGCCAAGCTTCGTATAGTGGTCGTCGAAGGTTGCCGACACGGACGGCTTGTATACTACAGACAGGTTGAGCGCCTCCACCTCCTGGATGTAGGGGCGCAGGGTGCGGCTGAAGTCGGCCACTGTGTGGCTGGGCCACGTGCCCATGGTATGCATGATGATGAAACGTTCACATGAAGACTCTCGGGTGTACTTTGAGTGTTGTGATGCTGGTGCTGATGCATCTGTAACGCACACACACAACGGATTCACGGGCTAATCTAGTTGCACTGAGTCCTCGATGGGAAGAGATCAAGGCCTGATTCAATCTTGAATGGCAAGAGGCATTCCTGGATATCAACGGTTGAGATGGTGATATGTGCGTCCACAGTTCAGGCTAGGCGGCACATCACATCACCAGGGATTACAGCAGGTTTTAAGAAGTGGCCGAGCTGCCAGATGCGCCCCCAACCGGGAACAATGTGCGGGACGTTGCCGTCCAGGGCCGTTCTTTGTTCTACCTACACGCCTCATGCTCGGTTAGGGCTGTTCCCTTACATGAATAGTGCGGTGCGCCGGCCCGACGATCCACCGACCGTAATCATGCAGCCGGGTACTCAATAAAGTGGGGCCGTGATGCATCACCGGCCGTCACGAACCAAGATTCGCCATCGTGTACACGAATGGGCCATGAGGGCGAAAGGCACCAGCTCGGAACGAGCTGGGCTGTTGCAGGGCTGATACGAGCTGATACTGAGGAGAGACTCATCAAATAATCAGATCGACGTACTGTATTGCAAACACACCAGATCACGTCTCACACAACTGGTCCAGTTAGCAATCAGTTGTTTGACGGGCGTCAGCGGCATTGCAATTAGGCTGCTTGCATCCCTCTTTGCGTCTCTGTCTATCTTGAAAGCCAGCTTCGGAAGTACTTTGTCAGTCGAATAAATAATGCTCTAGGTCTCGGACAAGCCGGCCTCCTGCTCTGTAGAGTCCAGCGCTGCACCCAAATTTGAATTGTGCTCTTGTTGGAACAATCTCGAAATATGACCGTGAAACTACCATTTAGCGGGTTGTCCAGTGGTCTGTCCAGAAGTCTGCCTGGTAGTCTTGTTGACTGCCCGCGACCATCACATCACGAACTTCCAGAGAACTGGAAGAGCCGAGCATCTCCTTGGCCATGTGCTCACGCATAGACAGGTTGTACCTATTGGTACGAGGTTTGCTATGAGGTGTTTCTGGGAGGCAAGCGGTTTTTGCACATGGTTGATCTGCATCGGAAGTACGGCACGTGGTGATGTTCTTCAATGCCGTGATTCGGGAGACGCTGCGCATCCACCCAGGTGTCCTGTCTCGCATGCCACGCATCTCCCCTACTGTACCCATCGTGTACCACGACAAATGGCGTGGCAAGACTTTCACAATACCACCAGGTGCTCCTACGGGCATGTCCGTCTGGATCGCGCACATGAACAAAGACGTGTTCACAGATGTCTACGAGTGCCAGCCGCAACGGTGGATCGATAACCCGCGGCTGGGCCGCTCCTTCATTGGGTTCTCGCGCGGAGCACGAAATTGCGTAGGTATGAATCTAGCGAGGCGAGAGATGGGTATCGCACTGGCAGCACTTCGGAACGAGTACGACCTGTACCATGGGCAGGAAGGGAAAACGTTGGAGTTGTACGACACGGTCAGAAATCGAGACATTGATGCTACAAGCGAGATAATCGTGCCATCGCCGGCTTCCGGTAGTTTTGGGTCGAGGGTTAGGGTTCGGTCATTTTGGGCATGGAAATCCTCATCTGCTGATGTTCAGACGGAATTCAGTTGAAGCAAAAGGAGAGGGGAAAACAGAACAGAACAAAAAATACATGTGGCTGTATTTCCTATCACACTGGAATGTCAGACACCCTTCAATCAATGAATTCCCCCGAATCGTGACAAGGAACGGACAGGCTCTGACCCGATCCCTGCAGCCTCCTGGAAATTGGTGACTAGTGGCGTCACGATCGGCTACTCATCCCCCCGATTGTTGTCCAACCAAACCGGCGCAACGGGTCATCAGGAACCAACGGACCTGGAATGCTACGTGTGTGCATGCACAATCCTGCTGCCCATTTGATTTGTAAATCACGAAGAGAAACCCCAGAGACGGACAATATAACTACATCCAGCTTCGACCGGTCTCGAACTATCTCTTGCTTGCGTTCGTTCCATTTTTGCCCCCCCCCTGAGCGACTGTCTCTTGGACGACTATCTTGCTGCACTGATCTCATTGAGCACCAATACGAGAAGAAACCATGTCGACTCCCAGGCGTACTGTGCTCATCACAGGCTGCTCCGACGGCGGCCTGGGAGCCGGGCTGGCCCTGGCCTTCCACGAAGCCGGCCTCCAGGTGTACGCATCCGCCCGCAATCCCGACCGACTGAAGCAGGTGGCGGCCGCCGGCATCGAAACCATCGTCCTCGACGTCCTCTCGGCCGCATCCATCCAGGCCGCCGTCACCCAGGTGCCCCGACTCGATATCCTCGTGAACAATGCCGGTGCCGAGTACCTGATGACCGTGAGTGACATTGACATTGCCGACGTCAAACGGCTGTTTGATCTCAACGTGTGGAGCTACATTGCCGTGACGCAGGCCTTTTTGCCGCTGCTGGCCAAGAGCGGCCGCCAGTTCGGTGGCGGCCTGATTGTCAACCAGACGTCCGTCGGCTCCGCCACCGTTCTGCCCTTCCAGGGCGTCTACACGGCTTCCAAAGCGGCCATCGCCATGCTGTCCGACACGATGCGGCTGGAGCTGAGCGTGATTGGCCTACGCGTGGTCGACCTCAAGACGGGCATGGTGCAGTCCAACCTGATCAAGAACCAGCGCGAGGCCAAGCCAGCCGCGCTCCCGCCGACGTCCGTGTTCTGGCCGGCGCGGACCCTTGTGGAGAAGCAGCTGCGCCAGGAAACCTTTACCGATGGTGGCCTGCCCACGAACGAATGGGCCCAGGGAGTGGTGGGGGATCTGCTCCGGCCAAACCCGCCGCCGCTGATTTGGCGCGGCGAGCAGGCGTGGCTGGCTAGGCTGTCGACGATTCTACCCTTTGGCCTGCTAGACGGCACCATCAAGAAGCTCACCGGCCTAGACGAGGTGGAGGCGGTTTTCAAAATTTGAATTCAAAAATGCATAAGATCCTGGGGTGTTCTTTGTTGTTTTGTCTTCCTCTTTAGGCCACTGGCCGGGAATATCTCGCACCCAGGCCCGAGGAAGAGTGAAAGTTGCACGAACGAGGGATGGATAGCAGGTAGAATGATTAGCATGTAAAGCCTCCATCCATACTCTGAAATGAGCATGAGCCTTTTATATTTTCAAAATACTCTTATTTGCTTCTTATTGCTTTCTTCTCTTGTATTTTCAGTCCTTTTTTATTCAGGTTTCCAAGCCAATATCAGAGTATCACGAATTTCGTCATCCAGTTCATATAGCACTGCCATATCGAGATATTATACATCTCTCTCTTCAGTATTGAAGCCGGCGCAGGTACCTGCCGGGTCTCCAAGGGGGAGCCTGCTGGCCAGGCTACAGTGCCGAGTATACCGCTATGAGAAACCTAGCAAGTCAAGAGCGCCCACTTTTGCACCACCGTCCCTCCCCTCCTCTGCACCACTTTTTTAGAAGATTCAAACAATGAAACCACATAATAAATATTCATTTGGCACCCCATTGGCGTCGTAGAAGCGGGCCAGGCTCAGGCGATCCGGGCCAAACTGTCGGCGGACGTCTTTGGGCTTGTTGAGGAGCTCCCAGAGCTTGGACGGCGAAGACGCTCCGCCGGGGAACCGGTAAGACCATCCCACGATAGCAACCGCCTGTGGAGCGGTGAACGGTGGCCAGAAGAAGGCGATTCAGAAGATGGTTAATTTATATCTATAATATGTGTTTTAGTGGAGATATTTTCAATTGAAATTCTTACTTTTCTAATTGAAAGGGATGAAGAAGGGTAGGGTGTCGAAATGGGGGGGGGGGTCGAAAAGTGGGTACGCTACGTTACACGGGTATACAGGTGTATACACAGGTGTATACGTGTTAGTTGGAAATTTCCTAATCGGTGTTCCGGACGGACCAAGACACGCTTGCGCGGCCGGCCCAGGTCAACCGCAAGATGGAACCCCGAGACGCCAACAACTACACGGCGGTGATGCGGGTGGGGTCGTCTAATAAGACGGGTGTGTTTTGGTGGCTTTCTACAAGCGAGAGTGAGCGGGTAACCACGAGGATAGGAGGGAAAGAAAGGAAAATTGTATCTACTGTAGTTCAGAAATGGGGGAGAGGAGGGGGCACGCAACTGTCATCGTGAGACGGGAAATCGCAAGACTTTATAACAAGAGCGAACTATGAAGACGATGGCATTGCTTAGGTGTTTGATCAGAATCAGCACGCAGATCGAATCGTGAAGATGGCAGACGACGACATTGCCGCCTCGAATCCTACGCTCAAGAGGCCTACCAGGGGACCAGCCAAAAACCAGACTCCGGCGCCGCTGATACAGCTGGGTTACCGAAAGGGACGCGTTTGCAGAAAGAAAGCTGATCATCGCAATAGATGTCCTCATCCTCTCTTTTGAGCTGCTCGCCTGCTGGGCCAAGCGTGGTGGTACGACAGGAGAGATCAGTACATCCAATAATTAGAGATGCTGGCATCAACAGAAAATGGTATACACAAATAAACAGTGTGACGTGATGATAATCAGTCTGCAGTCCATCTAGTAACTAATTCATCTAGCCAGGCCGCGGCAGCGTCGCAAATGACAGCAGCAGGAATACTACCCGGCCATGTGTTGTGAATTGATGTGTAAAACGGAATAAGTCCATACGTGGATATCCCCCTGGAAAATGGATACTCCGTCCCGCTGCCCCCCTGAAGGCCTCGTTATTTAGCGCAGACTAGCTTCTACTTTAAAAACTTGGCATCCCCCACTACCCGTGCACTTCGCCTTCCAACAGAGGGCGAATGCAAGTTCCCGCCACCATGAAACGAACTGCTGCAACCGCCGAGTATGCGGACAGGCCGTATGTCCAGCAACCAGTTTCATGCCGGTTCTGCCGCTCTCGCAAACTGAAATGTGACCGCTGCCGGCCTTCGTGCTCCAACTGCAAGTCGCGGAACCACGATTGCATCTACGAAGCAGATGGAGGCGCCACCCGGCGGCCCAGCCGGGACAGGAGGTCCCAGAGCCGGGCGGGCAAGACGACGGCGCCCCGTACAGACAACAGAGAACAGTCTCTGGTGGCCGCTCCGACTCTGGGCTCTTGGGCCCAGTCGGACGACCACCAGGCACATAGCACGAGGTAAGCCGAGGACGACGACCCACAAACGACGCTGCGTCGCCAAGATCTGGCTCTGCGCACACGCTTGTTTCTCACGTTCTTGCCAGTGGAGACGAAGGCCCCAGCTTGGCGCAGAGAGTCGAGCGGCTGGAGCAGGCCGTGTTTGCGAGCCACGGCCGCCGCCCTGGCCACGAAGCAGCGGCCGGTCCGACAAAGACCACCGCGTCGCCACTGGCTTCGCACGACGAGGAGCAGCAAAAAACGTCCCAGTGGCTCGAAGGGCTCTTGACGGCGGGCCCGGCCGCCTCGACTGGCCGCGCGCACGCGTCAGCCGTGGCAGCCATCCTGCGAGACTTGCCGACCTACCAAGAGGCCACGGCGCTGCTTCGTCGGTTCACCGAGACCATCGACGCCACGTATCGCATGCTGCATCGCCCGACGGCGTGGAATCTGCTGCGCGTGCTGTACGATGATCTGGAGACGGACCGCGCGCCTTCGCCCACCCAGCTTGCCTTTTTCCTGTACATCTTCGCAGGGAGCGCGTTTGTCTGCAGAGAGACAGGCGCCTTCACATCGCGCTCGCTGCACGGGTCTTCGCCAACGGCGTGCGCCGAACGCTGGGCACGACAGGCCATGCGGCTGATCACCGACCCGCCCGTCCCCCCGTCTGTCCAAGCGCTGCAGACCGTGGTCGGTCTTGTGCATCTGTGCGCCCAAATCGAAGGCCTGTCTGGCAGCTTCGGGGCGCTCGGCATGCTCGGCATCCGAATGGCCAAGACGATGAACGTGCATCGCTTGGACTCGCCGCACCGGCGCGAGGAACGGCGCAGGAACGGCGCCGACATGGTGTCTGTGGAAACAAAGAGGCGAGTTTGGTGGCACATGGTTGGATCCGAATGGTCAGTATGAAACTCCCCATGTACGTCCATGCGTGCAAGACGCGATTCTCCAGTCCGCATTCTCATTCCTCCTCCCCCCCCCCCCCCCCC